>JAGDQI010000315.1:57023-96161 GCA_023653725.1 Bungarus multicinctus | reverse complement strand
AAGCCCTACTAATAAGCAGGCATATACAATGGAATGAAGGCTATTGCCGAGCACTTAGCATGGTGCTCCATAGACTGTAAGCCGCCCTGAGTCTCCGGAGAAGGGCGACATATAAATGTAATTTAAAAAAAAAAGAAGAAGACAGAAGAGCAAAGGTGCCCTATGAGAGTCCTTGCAAGAAATGAACTGTGCCCTTCCTAATAAGTACCAGTACCAGTGTTGGTTCTATTTAGGAAGTGCAGCAAACTCTTCCTTCTCTCTTGGGATCAGTCCACCCAGACCTTCCTCAGCTTGAGCCTCTAAGCAAAAAATGATCCGTTAAAATGTTGGGTTGAGAAAGGTATGTTTTAGTAGAAGCCAAGTGAAAAACAGTAGTGGAAAGCCAGAACTGAAATTCATGCACCAATTCCCCAAATAAAAACTTCTCCTCACTCAGGCACTTCCCATTGCTGCTCCCGCCAATCTATCCAATCTATCTCCAAGAAGATGTTTTTGAAACAGCCACTTGGATTGTAAGCTGGCTTGAAGCTGCCTTCTTCTCACAGCAAGGTGACCTTGAATGCCATCTCAGAGAGGCACTTTCACTTTTATAACTTTCATTTTCCCCCCAAGCACTCCCATTCCTTTCACTCTGCCCTCCCCCGCCCCCCAGGGTTCATGACAATCTGGCAAACCAAATGGCAGGTGTGAGGTGGCAGTTCTGACAAAGTGTCTATGCGCTTTGTCTCCTGAGTTAAAAGGCCTATGATTTGGCTTTGGACGCAGTCTATCTTACAAACCTCTCATAATATTTGTCACTTGGACTCAGTTTTCACTGCTCTTGCATCTCTTGCTTTCGATTTGGATTGCTTTTTGACTTATTTCTCACCATGTATGCATGTGCAATAAATTACTACCATATTAAGATGTGAAAAGATGTGAAACTGCAATACCTCATACAGATCTATAATAACTTATCACAGTATAATCTATCTCTTATGTATCTGTATCACTTGAATTCATCTTTAGACTGCTTTGTAACATCCAAATTCTGTTCAGGTTCTGCATCTTTAGTCAGAAATTGGAAGGATAATTAAAACTATATAAGGCCATTCAGTACAGTATTGTCCTTTGATGCAGTTGATCCGGAGGTCCTTCATCTCAGAAGTTTCTCTAGCTTAAATGTATATAGTACCTTGATTGTCATTAGGTATTTCTATCATTTAGGTTTACTTAGATTTTCTTAGAAATGTTGCTCTAGATGGTGCCAATTTAGGTTTACTCAGATTTTCTTAGAAATGTTGCTCTAGATGGTGCCAATTTGCACATTCATACTATCCATCCTTCTTCCTCCAGGTGTCTAACATTTAAATCTGACAAGGTAGGTCCAGAAAGAATTTATGCTGGGAAATAGAAAGTACCTATGATAAAATGGAGAATAAGCAGTTACTTTAAACAAGTCTAAGCCCTAAAAAAGGCCTGAAAAGTATGTACAATGGCACAGAAGAAAATTCACTTCTGTATCATTGTACATACTTTTGCCTACCATGACAAATATTGTTTGGAGTAGCACTACATCAATGATAATCTACCAGAGAGATGCCATTTCAGTTCCATGGTTAAGCCTGAATCCTGACTGAAAAGGACCCAGATAATCTATATCTGTATCTAGGGGTGGGATTCTACCGGTTTGGACTGGTTCTATAGAACCAGTTGTTACAATTCGGCACAGTTTGGAGAACCAGCAAGACATGCATGTCCTGCCCCTCTCCACCCTCCCCTCCCTGCCCATGCTTAACATAGCCGACATTCTCCCTCACCCAGTCATTCTTGAAGGTATTTCTTTTTTTTCCTCCCAACACCAGCTGTTCCAACAATCAGCTGTGCCAGAATCCCCCTTGCTGTCTTACTGCTTCGCCCAGGAAGCTTCCCTGAGGCCCAGGAGGCAAAAAGGGGCATGTGGGTAGTTGTGCTGTACCCTCCTGTGCTCTGTTTTTGGCCTCCTGAGTCTCAGGGAAGCCTCCTAGGAGCAAAAATGCCTTCCCAGGATGCTTTCCTGAGGACCAGAAAGCAAAGAAAAGGAGCGCTTGGGGGGGGTACTGCCAAAAAAAAGAAGCCACGCCTACCCAATCACATGGCCATACCAACCTAGCCACGCCCACCTAGCCACACCCACAGAACCGGTAATAAAAATATTTGCATCCCACCCCTGTCTGTAACCACAAGATAGCTCAACAAAAGATGTTGTTCCTATCCCAAGAAGGGAAAGTTTCCAGAATTGCTGGATCTAGTAAGGGTACATCTTCATTTCCTCTGGCAGCACCCTATCTGAAAGTGAAGTGATGGTAACTTCTCATATTCATCTTCTTCCTTCCTTCCTTTTTAAAATTCAGTTATGGTGTGTTTATAGTTCTTCAGTATAATGCTGAAAATCAATCAGAGTGTTCATATGTAAGATGTGTGTGTTTGTGTGCATGTGAGAAATAACAGAAGCATCATTGCATCATTGCAATGTCCATTTCATCCCTTTTGTATGTATGTTGTCTTCCTATTTTCAGGTTGCAATGCTGCTTTTGTCATTTTGTTGGAAGGCTCACCTCCTGGAGATGCTTCTGAACTGGTATTTTTATGCTAGAATTCATTATTTTTTTAATAATTTAACCTTAAAGGCATTAGATCAGGGGTGTCAAACTCGTGGCCTGAGGGCTGGATGTGTCACATACTGGCCACATTTTAGCAAAGGGGAAAAAAGTCACCCATAAGTCACATGACAACAATATGACAATGCAAGTTTGACACCCCTGCATTAGATGAATAAGTTGTAATGAAAAATATCACTTTAAAAAATGGAGAATGAAATTCCTTTGATAAAGTAGAGCATTGAGAAGTAAAAACAATTAGTCATCTGTTTTATTTTTTAAATGTACAGCTTACATTAGTTCTTCTTTTTAACACCTAGCTATATCAGGTGGATCACACTGATATATCACTTTGATAAACTTAGAGAAGTTGTGAAAAGGCTGGTGATGCTTAATGTCATTTTAGTACAAATGCCATATAAGCGAAGTTAGAAAACAGCCACTCTATTTGAAAGAATACCATCCTTAATTCCAAATATGAATGCTTTGTGAAAAATATGTGGCTAAATCAAAAAAGTTTTTGGAGTTATGACGTGTACGAAAAATAATGAACTCTTACATGCGTTTTGGTCATCTTTTAACTAAATACATGCAAGAACTCTTTTCTCTTTTGAAAAAAATTCTTCAATCTCAATCAGTAGGAACAGGAAAAATGGCAGGGATTTTCCCCCTCTCCTGCATGGACAATTACAAACAAATAATATTTTCTACTCATTTTATATTCTTCTTTAGTCTGTTTGGAATTATAGTTTAGCAAAGTGCTGAAAATATTTTTTTCCCCTGAGGCCAACTTTACTTTAAAGTTCCCTTGGAATATGGAATGATTGAAGAGACAGAATAAATCCTAAGAGTTTACACAGACATAGCAATACCTTCATTTGCCTTGAGCTTAAGTGTGTGTTTTGCTTTTCTATTTGGAAGCTATTGACTGAGCTAATCTTCTGCTTCCTTTCACTTGCTCTGAGGGCACACATACATTTATCAAAACTCCAGTCTTCATAGCATCAATAGTTTTATCAAGATCATCTTAAAATCTCAGCATTGAGCAATCATTTGACTCTTTTTTTATTTTCAGTTTGAAGTTACTATCAAACTTCTACTGACTGTAGTGAGTTCTGAGATGCTTTTTATGCCACTCTTATAATAATAGAAATGACACTGTAGCATTTAGGATTTTACCACCACCCCACTGCGGTTATTTTAATTTGGAAAGATTATCAGATCATATTTATTTCAGTTATCTAGAATAATCCAGTTATCCCTCAGCTATCAGAATCATATCACTTGATTCTAGATTGCATTAATGGAGCATTAATGCAATGTTGTTTCATGCATTAAAATAGGAAAAGATCAAACTGTATCCTGCTCACTTTAATATAAAATTCATTCAGCTCTATCTCTTTCTACAATTTTTTATAGATTGCATCAAAACTGAAATTAGATTCTTTAGCAAATGAATTTCATGTGCATATTTCGCTACCGTCTGAACCTTTATCCAAAATAAACATTTTGGTAAGAATTATACACATAAATCTTTCCTATGTAACTCACCAAATATAAGATATTTTTGGCATAACATTTTCTTTAAAGACATGAGGGGTGTTTGCATTCAATTTTCTTCAATATATAATTATGGTACACATTTTTTGAATTGTGATTTATGTGTCTGTTGGTGCCACAAAAATTCTGCTGTGACATATAACATTATAATCCAGGGACAGATTTCTTTTATACCCCACTCAGAGGTAACACATTAGAACTGATTTATTATCAAATAACTGTAATACAGGACTGAAGGGTTAATTTCTTTATCTGTGATAATTTTATTACTATAATGCAATTGTCAAATATATGAGGTACAGTAGATTTTCTTCACCCTAGCATGTTTTCATCATGTTTTCATCTCTTGAAACAGATAAACTTTATGAATCACCACTTGTATTATGTAATCTAAAACAAAAAATAAAACAAAATATGCAGTTCCAAACTTGTTAAAAAACTAGTGATTATATATCTTAAAATAATATTTAATTAGAAGGGGGATTTCAAGAACAGAAATTTTACCTCGGGGATTCTGAAATTAGGGCTGTTAAATGTTAATTCTAACAACAATTTCTATTTCTGAACTGAGGTAATATGGTGAAAGCTATATAAATCCACAGTGGCTGAGGTGCTTAGATAGGTAGGAAATGTTGTATATGATGTTAGATCAGCCGTTAAACCTGGTTTCAGTTTGTTAAAATAAATATTTATCTTTTGTCAAGACTTGCCAATGTCCATTCTCATATAGCTAACACAACATAAGAATATGCTCTCTAAATGTTCTTTTTTCTGCAGCTTTTTAATTTGTACCTTTATGGGTTCTGCAGCTCCATCTTTCCCTGGGATTGTATAGATACTCTTTGCCACTGAAGTGGAATCCTTGGAAAAGACACGTTTATGACAGAAACTTATCCATGTGTGTGTATTGAAGC
The DNA here is from genome assembly GCA_023653725.1 of Bungarus multicinctus. NCBI lineage: Eukaryota > Metazoa > Chordata > Lepidosauria > Squamata > Elapidae > Bungarus > Bungarus multicinctus. Next base: position 91,069 of record JAGDQI010000315.1, on the reverse strand, counting down.
AGATTTTCCCTTAAAATCTGTAGTGTCCCACTGCCCTAATACTCTCTCAGTCTTGCAAATCCACTGAATAGCCTATCATGTAAGCAATAATTTAAAAAATGGCAAATACCACTTTGTATATCATTAGGGGATGACCCTGAAAAGCAGCTTAAAATTAAATAAAATTTCAAAAGATTGAAGTCAAAATAAAGTAAAATAATACATGGATTATTTTATTATTATCCTTGCATGGATTGCCCTTGTGACCATGTAGGACAGATGGGGAGGAAGCACCAGGTTGCAAGAACACAAGTGAGCGATCAGATGAGGAGACCCAAACTCATTAGTAGCCTCCAGTTGCAATGAATAAAGACATACATTCAATTTCACAGCTTCTAAGATGATTGGTCATGCAAATAGAAAGACAGCCAGGGAAATGATTGAAATCTGGAAAAGTGGGCCCTTTGCCCATTAACAGAAGTACTGGTTTACCACCAACTTATCAGATACTTAGGAGCTAGGGGCTTGGCAGAACAAGGAAACAACATCCAATCACCAGCCATCAACATACCAATCAACCAATAAGAAGACATCACATAAATACAACTCACAGAATAGCCCAAAGCACAAATTCCAGTAGAGAGAAATTCTCTGAAGATGGGTTCCAGCATGAGTCTGAAAGCTTGGAAGAGTAAATCTCTGATCCCGTTGACCAACCCAGATTCAATTTGGCAAAATACAACAATTCTTGCAATAGCAGATAGTTGTGGATTCCTATATTACTAGTTTAAAAATTATTGTGAATTTTCTCTCAGTGAACTTGAAGTGAGGCTACTCAAATGCCCGTAAACAATTCTGGATTTTAAAATCATACCTGGCAGGAGGCTGTCAGTTCTTCTGGTAGTACTGATTCTCTGTAGGCTGTTTCTGCTGCACTGCACAAACAGTTGGTGGACAACACCTGTCTTTCTCCATCTGCTCATTATGATGATGGTGATTACATTTTGGTACATTTATTGATACCAAATACTTCTTGTTAAGATTTCAAACAGACTCTGCTAGTCTGCAGTGAATTGGCAGTGAATTGGTGAATTTACAGTTCCTACTATTTTTAAACATGATGGTTTTGGAAAGGTGTCCAGAAAACTATAAATGTTCTAAAATATCTCACTGAAAGAGAAGGAGGGCAGCGGGAGAAATTATTTCCAGATTGAATGCACTCCTATGTTGAGATAAGCCACAGTGAAAGTTTAAAAGAAATTCCCCACAATGAAAAATTGCCAGAAATCGACAGCTTGAGCACTAGCAAGCATTAACACCCTCTTTGCTAATTGCTGCCATCATGAATTAATGGAAGCCTTTTAAATCTCTTGTCAGTGCTTATGTGGTGTTCCATAGTTAAGGGATTTCTAGGTTGTACATAACAGATGTCATCATTAATATGCAACTGCATATGTTTCAAGTCTATCACATTTTATGTACAATTTCTCATCTTCTTTAGTCCTTATACTATGTTTCATCCATCACAGCTAACTTAAAATAGTTTATCTCTTCTCTTCTCTTCTCTTCTCTTCTCTTCTCTTCTCTTCTCTTCTCTTCTCTTCTCTTCTCTTCTCTTCTCTTCTCTTCTCTTCTCTTCTCTTCTCTTCTCTTCTCTTCTCTTCTCTTCTCTTCTCTTCTCTTCTCTTCCCTTCCCTTCCCTTCCCTTCCCCTCCCCTCCCCTCCTCTCCTAATGATTTAAATGTGCTTTCTCTAGAAATGATAGAGAAAGTAAAGTAATAATGTTGGATATTCAGATAAGCTGTGACTAAGCATCAGTCTACTAAAGATGTCCCTTGATCTCCATTACAGCTAGATGACTTCTTAAAGTAGCCTTTTAATAAGATACACCAGTTTAAAGTATTTGTATGTGTAATACTTGTCTTGGAAATCTCATTCACTAAGTACTTGATTTGCTGATAAATCATGCCAGCCATTTGTGAATAGGAGACATTTCCATGGCAGACATTTCCCAGGGTCCCTCATGTGTTCTTGAATTTTTTTAAAAAAATTATCTAGTCCTGAGATAAGCACATAGTAATCTAATCCTATCTATGTCTACTCAAATGTAAGCAGTGTTGTCTGGAATAATCACTAGCTTGAAGTATGTATGAATATTACAGGTCTTTGTTTAGCCACAGCCTCATTTAGCAATCATTTGCACTTACAACAGTAATGAAAAATTACTTTACAACCAATCTTTCTGTTTATGATCTTTGCAGGTTTCCAAAACAAATGAAAGTAAGATTATAAGCACAGTTACAGTTTCACATAGTGACTTCTTCATTTAACAATCACATTGCTGGATCCAACTGTGGACACTAAACAAGAACTATCTGTTGATTGTGAATATACAGATTGCTTGATTATTTGAATCATACACTTAATTATTGAAATCCACATATGGATGGAAGTATATCAGTGGTGGGATTCAATTTTTTTACTACCAGTTCTGTGGGCATGGTTTGGTGGGCATGGCAGGGAAAGGATACTGTAAAATCTCCAGTCAGAGGTGGGATTTGCCGGTTCTCCAAACTACTCAAAATTTCCACTACCGGTTCTCCAGAACTGGTCAGAACCTGCTGAATACCACCTCTGAAGTATATCTATCAGAGTAAATTCTTTGTAAACAATGGGCACTTCTAAACCACCATTGTTTTTCCTGCTCAAACCTTTATAAACTGTTTGAATGTGATACATGATTCACGTCACTTCACTTGAAATACTGAGGAAAAGTGCAAGCTGTAGCCCAAAAGAGAGGGAGGAGTAGATATTTTTAAACTCGTGGTAGTGTGGTTTATAGTTGTCTTGTCAAATTTCTCCCCCACCCAGTTTGTACTATTGAGACAGGGTTATAAAAGTACCAACTAGTCAGGGGTGGGATTCTACCAATTTGCACCTATTCGCTAGAACCAGTTGTTAACTTTCTAAGCAGTTCGGAGAACCGGTTGTTAGAAGAAATTTCCTTTTGTTTTTTCCACTTTAGAGGCCCAATCCTATAAGGAAGGCATTCCTTACATTCTGGTGTTGTTGCTTACAAAAACTGCCTCTCCATTAACCCTTATTATGTTCTTGGCAGGACTACACTTCCTGTCTCCGGAACTTCTCTAGAGTTCCCCCCACACTTTGCTGGTACTTTGCTTGTGTCGAGGCTGAAGTTGACAGATGTGTTTTTTCCTGCCTCATGGTTTCTTTTTCTATCTGGGGATGGGGTCTTCCTTCACTGCTTTAGTGGTATCTGGTACTGTCCTTTTGGGATGTACTTCCAAGAGGCAGGATGCAAGCTTGGCACTGATTTTTTTACTGCCTTTCTGGGGAGCATGTGACCTTTCCTTAAATCTGGATGATTTCCTGAGGATACCTTGTGAGGTGAGTGAAACTAGCTGGTATCTTTAAATAGTGCAAATAGATCTAAGGATTGCTTCTCCTGGGTGTGCTCTTTCTGGAGAGCTTAAATGACCTCTCTGCTAAAGGGTTTCACTTATGAGCAAGAGTTGGCTGCTCTTTAAAGTTAAAGTTTAATAGTTAAAAGGCATGCATTTTAACTATTTTAATTCCTCAAGGTGCTCTGGCATCCTGCCTGATTTGTAACTCTGACTTGCAGGTATTTTTAATCTAATGATTGGTATTTAGGGCAGCTTTTTGCAAGCAAAGAAGCTTTTTGTATTTTTGTATAGGTAATCCTTAACTTAGTTCATTTAGTGACCATTCAAAGTTACAATGGCACTGAAAAAAGTGACTTTTGACCATTTTTCACATTTACGACCATTGCATCATCCTCACAGTCATGAGAGGCCAGACGAGGAGAAGCGTCCCTTGATGTGAGTGATGTCAAATTGGTCATGCCAACCCAGTCACATGACCTCCAAGCCACACCCACCAACTAAGTCATGCCCACAGAACCGATTGTTAAAAAATTTGAATCCCTCTTCTACAATTAGTATTTCCTTTACAGGAGTGGAACAGAGTAGGGAGTTGAAGCAAAAATCTGTCTTAAATAAGAAATCTACTTGTCTTTCTTAAAAACAAAATACACACACATACGCAGGCAATATAGACAGTATATTAGCAAAAGAATATTTATCAGATAAAAAACTTATAAAGAAGACTTGTGTTGCAATAGAAAGCAAATAGACACAGCTCTTGCATGTTATAATCAGTAACTGGAATCTTGAAAAGTCTTTAATACTATTTTTAATGGTGAATTAAAAGAAATTGAGAGTATTTAAATGTTTTCTTTTTCAAATACAAATGACAGAATGCCATCTTATTAATTGCATCTTTGGTCAGAGCATCTACATGAAGCAAACTGTAAGGCTGTTAAACTACCTGCGTCTATCCTTTCAAAATAGCAGTGTTCCATTGTGGGTCATTATAAGCTTTATACAGAGTTTTTCAGATGAAATCCAGATTCCTATCAAAGGAAAGAGATCATGACTTGGACTTAAGAGTCTAGAAAGAATCTGTTCAGAAAAGCAGGACCAACAATTTCAAAACTCTCTCTCTTTGTAGCTGCATCTCCTGCTGGGCTGAAGCAAAATCATAACTTATATTCAGCTCAGCAAATGGCACTTCAAAGTAGTTCCTTTAGCTATTGTATAATTGTATATTCCTAGTTCTTTTGGAAAGATGTTGGGCATTTCATTGGTGATCAGGTCTTACTCTATTGCTGAACTGAAGTGCTATCTACCCATCCTTAATTAAACTATACTGGCATGAAATGTGTTATTCCCGTGACTAATTCCTACTCCATCTCTTGTTTATTATTAAAATCACAGAAATTGCATGATTTCCTTCTATATTAATGGGATGGAGATTTTATACACCTGGAAACTGTTTTTTGACAGTTCAATAACAGTGTAGTTATGGACAACTTAAGCCTCTTTCATTTGTGATCTGGGAATGAGATAAAGGCAACAGCATGAGAATATAGCAGATGATGTTGCCAGAGGTTGTTGGTGTTATGATGTGCAAATAAAAAGAAAAGCTGACAACTGTGATAAGTGTTTTCTCGACAGAAGAAAGTTAACTTCAACAGAAAATTTCAATGAGATTAGAAATTAGAAAGCATTTTCAGGTCCTGGCATTACAGCCTGATTAAATTTAGAAGGAATCCATTCTGATTAAATTTAGGCAGATATCCAACAATCTTGTTGCTTTTTCCAAAATCATGTTATCGTGATTCTTTTCAGTATGTTGCAAAGCACATACAAAAATGGGGCAGCAATTGCAACACTGAGTAGAAGAACTTACCACAGCCAACTTGCCACAGCCAATTTGCCATGGTCAACTCACCATGGAACAACTTCATATGGCCAATTTGCAATGGAACAACTCACTGCAGGACAATTCAACAATTCAATTTAATTATTTAAATTATTTAAAATGATTAAAAAATAATAACTTTTGTAATTTGTATTTTATTTTGTCCCTTTGGCATCTTTTCTTTAATTATTCTATTCCACTATTTCTTCAATATTAATGTAACTCTTATCTCATGGCAAGTTGTCCTGAGAAAGGTTGGCCATGATGAGTTGTTCCATATTGAGTTGTGGTGAGTTGGCCAACTAAATTGGCTGAGACCATGATGAGTTTTCATAGACCCCTTACATCATGATCATGAGATGTTGCTTTCATTGTGTCCCCCCCAATGTATCATGACTGGACTCAGGGTTGGCAACCTTAAGATTATATACAGATACACAAGTGCGAAAATTACAAAATGAAAACTGCAAAATGGATGCATTTTATCAGATTTTGACTTTCCCCCTAGGTTTTATTCTGTTTTAAGGGCACTTTCTGCTCTTAGTCCCATCTTAAATCCATCTTTTAATTACCCCATCACCAGATGGCCTACAGCGTTACTAGATACAGGTAGTCTTTCACATTCAGCCTGTCAAGCCCAAATTTGACATAAGTGTAGCCATTTTAGTTTATCTTAGTATATATTCTTTTTCTTATTTTCTCTGTGGCAGTAATGGGTGGAAGGGTTTTGGCTTGATACATTCCTAAGTGGGGAGGAGTGGAGATAAAGAGTGTTATGACTAGGTGATCTTTCTTCCCGTGGGAATTGAGCTGTACAGGCTTGGGCCCCTGGAGGTGGAGATTTATGACATCAAGCATCATTGAATTATTTCTATTGGAGGGATGTTTCTAACTTCTAATATTGTGGGATAATTCTGGGTTGGGTCAGATCTGGAATTACCATGGAGTTTGCCAATTTGATGCTTTCCTAAATAAAAGAAATCTTTTTGAAGATGGACTTTGTTATTTTTCTTTTAACATGGATTTCATTACTTGGAAACCTTCAAATAGTGATCATTCAAAGTTACATTGAAACTCAAAAAAGAACTTACAACCATTCCTCACACTTACGACTGTCACAGAATCCCCATGATCATGTGATCAAAATTTGGGCATTTGGCAACCAGTATGTATTTACAATGGTTGTGGCATGTGGACGTCATGTAACTACCATCTGCAACCTTCCCAGCTGGCTTCCGACAAACAAAATCAATGTGGGGAATCGGATTCACTTAACAACCACATGATTCATTTAACTGCATGGTTCATTTAACAAACATGGCAAAAAGCTTGTAAAATTGAATGCTACCCATTTAAGTTCAGTTGTTCTGCTTAGCAACTGAAATTCTGATCTCTGTTGTGGTCATATTTTGAGAAGTACCTGCAGTCTCCTATCGTCAGAAATTGGGAGGCTGAATTGTGATGCCTGAGCCTCCAAATGTGGTCTATCCATGCACTAATCAATTACAGATTGCTTCATTATGTCCCCCAAAACAGAAGGACTAATAGTCACACCACTTTAAATGTATAAATAATAAACAAGTAAATATTACATTTTACTATAAGGGGAAAAATTCACAACGTAAACCATTTTAAATTAAAGTGGCAGAATTAGGAAAATATTTCAGGAGAAATCTTCCTTTTCTTTATAATTGCTGCAGTCTTCATGAATGTTTGTTATTCATTGTCCACACAAAATAATTCCTGTAAATGCATTTCTTCACTTTCAAGTCAAGGTACATCATAATTAAATACAGAACAAAATGAAAACGGACGTTCCTTCTCTGAGCTTGTGGGTTGGTTTCTGAACATTTCATTACCAGACTAGGTAACATCTTTAGCAGAATTTAGGGGGTATAAGTCTTCTATTTCAGGAGTGTCAATCTCGCAACCTATAGACTGGATGTGTCACACACTGACCATGCCCAACCCTGGTTTAGCGAAGGGGAAAAATGTTGATACTTCACATGATGACAATGTGTCACGTTCTACTTATAAGAGTTCCATGTAATCAGTAGGACTTGTGATGGGGAGGTCACATCAGGTGAAGGTCACATCAGGTGAGGGTCATTGGGAACATCCACTCTCATCCTACACCCAAGTTACAGATATTCTCCACTATCACAGTACAAATTAATATGTTGTTGGTGCTTTGTTATAGACTTAACCTTTTTCTAACATTTTAATACAAAATAAAATGGAATTTGAATTTAATTGTCAACATTTTAAAATAAATGGGGAAAAAAATGACATTTCTCATTTATTATTTTGCCTCGAGGAATTGCAGAAGTAGGGGGGCAAGTACACAGAACACCTGATTTTATGTCCTAAAACCTTGTCTATTCAATAGAGGCCATTGATGAATATGTTGTTACAAAAGCTATTGTCAGGCCATTCACATTTTCTCAACATAAAACAGGTTTTACATACACCAAATGTTTAATTAATTTACTGATTAATTCGTTTTTTTATGATGCTATTGCCATTTGGCAGCTGTTTTGACAAAGCTGCCTTCCTCATTATGGAATTTTGACTTGTAAAAGGAAGTCAAGCATAGAAAATGGGCTTATTGAATTATCCAGCTCGCCAATTATATAGTATAAAATTATTCATCCTGATATAATTTGATCAGGAAAAATCATTTATCTTTAGTAACTGTATAAAATTAGATATTGCTATGCTGGATAGGTGCAATTTTGCAAGTGTTTGTAGGTAAGAGAAGTTTGTTAAAAAGTGAACACTGAATTATTGACTTTTTTTTTCCCTGATTCCACTTTGTTATGAAAAAGGTTACTTTCTGACTAGAAGCTCCATTGAGCCCAATTCGCTGAAAGATTAAAAAGCAGTACTTAGCTATTTTATAGCAAAATGCCTGACCAGGGAACCATTACTGAGGAAGATGCTTTAGAGAAAGCTAATTTCAAGTATGTGTCAGTCTGTTAGAAAATTAATTAATCCAAAATCATTCTTAACTATTTCTTCATGAAATCAACATAGGATCATTGCATACGTTCCTTATGCAAGGCCTTAGGGTATTGAGATAAATTCGTATAAACACAATGGAATAAAACTGGGAACTGTTAGAGAGAAGATTTGTCAAATCCAGAAAATGGGAACAATCAATGCCCCATATTTGATATTTTTGATATGGTTTATGATACGGGTTATATGAAAACAGAAAAAGGAGGTTACAACTGGATCTTTTGCTTCAGTCAGACTTTCCAGAGTAAGCAAAAAGTAAGCAGTAACTTCTCTGACATTTGTTTACAAATTAAATCTTAATGTAATATGCTGCATCAATATTAAAGGTAGATCATGCTTAGACCCTGTTTAGTGACCACTCAAACTTATGGCAATGCTGAAAAAAAGTAACTTTATTTCTATTCCTCACATTTGCCACCATTGCAGAGGTTCACAGTCATTAAACTTTGTACGTTTTACAGCAGCTTTCAACAAGCAGCAGCCCAAAGTAAAATTGCAAATCATGATTAGGTGATGTTTTGTGTAATGACTGTGGGTGATTCACTTAAAGACCAAGAGGAAGTGAGGTCATAAGCTTGTTGTGGTCATGCAATGTTTTGTTTAACAACTGCCTTGCTTAGTGACAGCGTTGCTAGTCCTAATTGTGGTCTTTAAGTGAAGACTACTTGCTCAAATGCTTTTAACATTAGTGGAGCATTCCCCTGATTAGCAAAGTCACTCCTGCTTTCTGATATACTATCCGCAACAGAGTTTTTGGGAAAGGTTTTAACTTTACTTTTTAACATGCCTTAGGATTCTTTATGAGTTAATTTGAAGGAACATTCTAGGCCCCTTGGATAATGTTCTTTCTCAGAGGAATGCAATTTATATTATTCTCTCCTATACTTTATCCTCATAACATGTTAAGGTAAAATGTCGAACTGGTTAAACATACAAGTCCCATAATGCATCACTGCATATTCCCCTCCCACCAGTTATAAAGGATGCCCACTTTTGGTTTTGCCCAGACTCTCGTTTACCTCCTGGAGAAATGGTGTATCTGGGAGAGAGCATGGACGTGAATTGGTTTGATTTTTCTACAATAAAAGAATTATTCTGACAGCAAATAGTTTGAGAGTTGATTTTGGCCAAGATCCATTATAAGATATCAACATAACAATCTTATGAGGTACAGTAGTCAGGAACTGGAGATGTGTAAAATTTGAAATATATTTAGTTTGAAACACGCTGTTCAAACTTTGTTGAATGTGTTGTGATGCTGTTCCAATTTTATATAATATCTATATGTTAACACTGAACAGGTTATTTTCAAGGTAGCAATAATACGGAAGAGTTTATCTTCTTGTTCAGCAATATTATAATCCTAACCAATAAGTCTCCTTGAAATTGTTAACTATGGATAATTTGTGAAGGTCTTGTAATATCTTTTGTCTGTGCTAAAACAATATTATTAGATCATGCTATAATATTTTGTACAATAATGCATTTGGTGAACTCCAAATGTGTTATTATCTGGGTTGGGATTCTACCAGTTCTCACCTATTCGCTAGAACCGGTTGTTAACATTCTAAGCAGTTTGGAGAACCTGTAATGAGAAGAAATTACTGGCCTAATCCTGTAAGGAAGGCAGGAAGGAAACATTCTGGTGTTGCTTATAGAAACTGCCTCTCCCTTAACTCTTATTACATTCTTGGCAGGACTAGACTTCGTGTCTCAGGAACGTCTCTGGAGATTTTTTCCCCTCCTTTGCTGGTACTTTGCTTTTGTGGAGTCACCATTCAAAGTTACAATGGCACTGAAAAAGTGACTTATGACAATTTTTCACACTTACGACTGTTGCAGCATCCCCACAATCATGAGAAGCCAGGCGAGGAGATGTGTGCCTCGATGTGAGTGATATTGAGTTGGCCATACCCAGCCAATAACATGACCACCAAGCCATGTCCACCCAGTCACATGACCACTAAGCCACACCCACCACCTAAGCCACGCCCACAGAACCGGTTGTTAAAAATTTGAATCCCACCCCTGGTTATTATTACAACTCTCAGAATTTACACCTCTATTTTCTGCAATTGGTAATCTCAGAAAATCTGAAGGATATCAAATTAAGGAAAATGCATTGATTGTTAACTCTTAAATACAATCAGTATTAAAATTAACAGGCTCCAGTTCTGATGATAAGCTCAAATTTAATTCTAATCCTTATGAAAAAATAGTACCGATCTGTTAGAAAGGCAGATATCTGTTGGCTCTTAGTTCAAATTTAGCTTGGCTTCTACAGAACAATTTCATGGTGTGACCCCTGTTTTAGTTTAATATCTCAGAGTATTTTCCCCACTTTCCTCTAAGTAATGGGCTTCTATATTTTCTTAAAGAACCAAAGCTATGTCTCTAGGTCAAAAAGACAGTGTAATGGCTTTGGACCTCTTCCATAAGTTTAAAGGTGACTGTAACATTTCCACAACTTCTACAACTTTGTTTTCTTTGCCAAGATTATTTAAAAAAACAAGTTTTGGCCTATTTTAGGCAGGATATTTTTAATTAATATAATCATTGAAAACCCATGAAAGATTATAAGGACCAATTTGAGTCAAACACATTTTTTGTGGGGACTAAAAAAAATATTCTAACTGAAACATTTTCTAGTTTATGCAATATATTCTCTCTTGTGAAGATCTACTGAAGCTCAATCAAATACACTGTTCAAGTATTACCAACCTGCAGCATGAAAGGCATGCATATGAAAAAAAAAACACAAATTCTCTCATAAACTCCTGACTGAAAACTTTCAGAACTTGTTTTATTGATAATGACATTCCTTTGGGACAAGAAAAGGCAAAAGCAAGTCCTGGTTGGAATACTTTCTTCTGGGCGATACCATTCTATTTTTATTCTCACTCTAGTTTTCCATTTTTATTCTAGTCAGTTTGCATTATCTGGTCAAGAAATATGCCTTTGGTCATTTAAACCACCTCCCCACTAAATATAGTTAGGTTTATTGAAAAAAGAATTAACAAGGCAGTATTGGAAGTAAAATAATATGTTAACAAACTTTATTCCAAAAAATAAACACAAGTTAGTAATCTAAAAAACTATATATATAACTCATATTTATGATGTTTGCTGTCTTCCAGGGTCATTTGACAAGCAAAGCCAATGGGGATGCCAGATTGCATTAACAACCATGTTACTAACTTAACAACTGTTCATCCTAACTGCAGTTAGGTGAGAAATTATCAACTTCAAATAATAGTTTATAATGCTGTTTGGATTTCACAAGATCTCGGCTAAGTTGAATCACAGTTTGAATGACACATAAAATTATAGCTATGCAAAAATGAAAGTGGGAATCTCTAATCACCTCTTTGAAGACATGAATGGAGAGAAAAGAGGGTGGGAAAATACAACCTGAGAGTGGATACCATTTATCATTACATTCAAATGGATCTTCTACTTCATAGGACGTGATTATTTTCTTATTTATTTGGCAGAATTCTATCTCATGTTTCCCTCTCAGAGCTCAAAGAAAAATACATGTTTGTGTTTATGTTTATGCAGGGGACATGCATAAGCGCATCAACGTGCCTATCGTCCCTGTCCTATTGTTTCCTTTTATTTTTTTTATATGTATCCATTTCATGTATTCATAATTATGTTTATACTTATACTTGTTACCTTATAATTGCTTGACAAAATAAATAAAATAAATAAAATTCTTGTCTTTCAGAAAAAAACAAGAGGGGAACAACACAATCACAAACATTATTAAAGTAATTCTCAACATGTATGGCCAAAGTTATAGATGGATACATTTTGTGAAAGTCAGTGTGAAATCACTAAAGAGAGGAAAGGAGAATGGGCTATAGTTTAGTCTGACAGAAATGAGATATTCAGAAGATCTGTCCAGCAAGCTGAGGAACTGGTATGGTAATGTTTACAGCTAATATTATTTTGAAATATTATTTACTTTGCTGCCATATTTATATGATCTTCACAGTGCCTTGTATTTCTTGTATCACTTGTCTTGTCTTGCCGGTGTCCATAGGGGACAACTCTATAAGGGCAGAACTTGGATGTGGCATAACATGTTGCATTGTTTTGACATCATCATAGATATGGCTTTCCCGCTTCTCTTGAAAGGGCTGCTAAGGCTCCAATTCTTTTTCTTATCTCAGACTCTCCCCTTTTGCTTCTAGTCACCATGCAGATGAATCAATACACTAGCTTGTGAAGTAAAGAATTACATAGAACTACTGCACTCATTTTTGATAGCCATTCTGCAGTTTCTAGCAACTTTCTCATTCTTCCTTTTCTGCTTTCTTGATGAGCTGGTTTTAGGGTTTCTTATGTCTTAAAAAAAAGACTACCAGTTTGATTAGACATCAAGCACACAATTGCTTTTAAAAATTTTGGAATGGCCAAAATACATTTCAAAAGCAAAACCTGATGATGTGTGTTTACCACTCTGTAAAGCAGTAATTATTATTCAGTACTTCATGGTACCTATACAATATAATTGGAAGTGTTTGCATGGCAAATTAGCCTAAAGGATTAAATAATAAGTATATATGTGTCATTTCTAAGCTTGTTACACATAGCTCTATCAGTATATTTTGTTATATATTGTGTCATCCAATTTGGATTCCCAAAATCTGAAACTTGTAACTACTGAACAATATATCTTAGATACAGTTCCCAACGGTTTCTGATAGGTTTGGATGGATCATACAAAACACAATTAAGATAAGATAATCAAGAGCACCTTTTATTAGCAATAGCAATAGCACTTAGACTTATATATGGCTTCACAGTATTTTACAGCGCTAAGAGTTTTACAGAGTTAGCAAATTGCCCTCAACAATCTGGGGCCTCATTTTACCAAAGCATGTGAGGCTGAATCAACTTTAAGCAAGTTGGAATTGAATTTCTAGCAGTTGGCAAAATTAGCCTGCAACACTGCATTGTAACCACTGCATCACCACGACTCTTATTCGTGTATGTGTGTGTGTGTGTGTGTGTGATATTTATTATCAGACACTTAAGTCAGACACTTATCTGAAAATTAAAACTTGTAAACCAGCATTGGAAAACAGGTATTTTTAGACTGGTAGATAGTTTATGGACACAGGGAAGACTACCTGCAATAGTCAGAAGAAAGTATCAGTTCAATTAATAATATTTGAAGTTGATGATGGATTGGAAGTAACCCTAGTCAGATTTAGAATAACCCTGCTGAGCTCAATGAGCCTCATTTTAATTATGATTAATGTTAAGTTCCATTGTTTCAACATTTCTAAATGGTGCTCTAAATGATCCAATCCTGTAATCTTGGAGAGTGTGAAATAATAGTTTTGTACAAACATACCAAATTATTGTTTGAAAAACAGTGAGAGACAACAGAATCAATATATGGGAAGGAATTTTATTAAATGAGAATATGAACTGTTCCAGGCTGGTTAAAAAAAATATGATGAGCCTATCTAAAGAGATTTCCTCAGATGAAGAGGTGGAGAAAAAACACCCCAAGAACCAGATGCAGTATTTTCAGGATCTAGCAACTATGCTGAACCAGCAATAACTTCACTATCCAGGGATGTAATCTAAATCAAGTAGTAATTAGTTCTGAGGATAATTCATCTTGTAATGTAATGCCATGTGATCCTATTTGGGCCAGAATTTTTCTTAGTCTTTACAACAACTTTTCTTTAGGATTTTTTTTTAAATAAAACTAGTTTATGGAAAAAGGATCAGGTCCGGCAAATTTAAAGGGCACTTAGTGTAAATCTTTATCTATTCAATTTCTTTCTCTTCCATGTATCTTTCCCCCATATTTTTCCATCCAGATCTTGTATGCTGCCATCTTCTTCTCCTCACAATCTGTCCTCCAAGGCACCTCTCTCCATTTCTCCTGGGACTCAGTCTGAAATCCTTATGCAAGCATATTTGGAAATAAATAAATAATGAAGGCTAGAAAATGGAAAATATAGCCACAACAACTGGACTAGTTAGAAGTTAGCTGCTAATGAACACAAGGCCTAGTCTGCCCAGATCTTGGTATTTGGGGAGCAGCATGAACCAATGAAAGCTGCTATAACAACACTGTCCTATTCCTATTCATCAGATTCCTTACTATGGAAAATATCTAGCATTGGACTTCATGTTGTTTCTTGATTTATATATATATTTACTGCTTTAGATACTACTTTGTCAATGAGTTCGCCTTTCTGTTCTGAGCTGGGACTAGATTCATATCTATATAGTTAACTTGATGACTTTATTATGGCAATAGATCAGACAATATAGTGCAATATTTGAGACTAGAACAGATAAGTAGAACAGGTGTTAAGCTTCTAGTTATGGATAGTCAAACCATTATATTTATATCTTGCAGAATTATAATTCCCAGTATCTGCATCATTGGTCAGGTTCCTGTAGCATAAGCAACATTTTGAAGGCTACAACTTGTTCACATGTGGTAAGTGAGGAAGATTGTCAATCTTCTTAATAGAGATAGTTGAAACCATCAATAGATAATATTTATTGCCATGTTGAAATGGACTTTATCTGCCAATTTCTGAAGATGAAAGTAGTGTTGAAAGTACTGAATAGCCTGCTTTTTCAGTTATTTGACAACTAAGTGTGACAAGTCTATGAAGCAAAAAAACAATATTTCTTCAATAGAATAGGAAATGTTACAGCTCTATTTTATCACTGAAAGAAATGTATGGAAGATGTGTCAGCTCTTGAAAGTACAAGACATCCAAATTAAATTTGTGATTAGATTAAATTCTCTCACTCAAATTAATCACTGCTATCTGAACTCATAGGCTTGATTAAATTGTAAGAGTATCCTGGCTTTTTCGGGGTGATAGAAGTACTACTTGGCTTGGATATCATCTTGTGAGCTTTAACACTTTAGGTCTATTCTCAAGGCTTGGCATTAACACTGAATTGGTTCAATGGATTTGCTTTCCATGCTGCACCTGCCTAGCATGTAGCTTTGGAATTTTCAGCAAGCAAAGTCCAGTTAATGGCTTTTGTGTTCAGATGTTATGATGGCTCAGCTGCTAAAATGGAAAGCCAGCAACCCAATTTTGAGATCCAAGTGGCATACGACAGAGTGAATACCCATCTTTGCCTAGCTCCTGCCCATCTAGCAATTTGAAATCATGAAAATATGAGTAGATAAATAGGTACCACTTTGGTGGAGAAGAAATAGTGTTCCATGATTTCATGCTGGCCATATGACTGCAGAAACATCTTTGGATAGTGCTGGCTCACAAGCTTGAAATGGAGATGAATGTTATAGTCAGCAACGACTACTGAAGTAAAATCTACAGGGACTCTTTCCTCCATATTGAGAAAACTGTGCTGTGCTGCACCTGCAGGAAAGACAGTATAGACCTCCTGTCTTCAGTTACAGATCCTGCCATTCATCCATCATGTTTGGTCCAAAACACCTGAAAGTTTTACAATTGGTCCATCATAGCTTCTACAGCTTCTTGATCAGTCATTTCAGAGCTCTTGACTTACAATAAAAGTAGCCTGTTTCCTTAGATAGAAAAACTAAACATTCTGTTCCTTTTTTATGGGACTCAGGTTGCTTGAGTGATACATGCAGTCGAATAAACAGTAGACTCCCATTAATTTGGAATGTTCTCTAAACAAAACCAACAGAGTGACAGTCTGTCCCTATTTAACATATATCAGGATATTTTAACATATATCAGGATATCAACTATGTCAGAAATGGACAGAGCAAATCAATTTAGACAAATCTCCTAGCTATTAAAAAGAAAGAACTTTAAGAATGGCAGAAAAGGTTTTAGCAAAGTTTTCCACACTCTTGTTTAATAATGTCTGAGTACATTGTGAAAATAGAGAACATGCTGTGAAGCTACATTTTAAGTTTTAAAGCTTTTTTTTTCTCCAGTTGAGGCTGCATTGCTTTGGATGTGCATATGTGCCAAAGCTATCGGATTGCCAAAGTAGTTTTTTAAAAGAGTTGTGTTAGGTTACTTATTTTTTTTTGCATATCCATTTTCTTTATAACAAATATATCCTGTTTCTCTTGCTGTCTATGCAGCAAGCTGTTAGGGAAAGGATATGTGTTATTGTATTGAATTCCAAATCATAAAAGAGATGCTAACACTGATGTTGTTACCTACTTTGGGTAATGAAACATCTGCAAGAATACAACCAAGATCAGAGAGTACCAACAAGGTGCTATTATCCTGTGCTGTCTCAATTCCAGGACACAGTTGGGAAGAGGGTGTAGAAGGCAATGTCAGTTTCCAGCACTCTTTGCAGGACTATGTTACAAAAGGCTTTTTTAGACACAGAATGCTTCCTGCCCTTTAGTTAAAAGAGGTACTGTCCTGAAGTTGAACCAATGTCACCATGAAGGCATCACCCAAAAGGGATTGTCTCTTTAGAACAGGGCTGTCAAATTCCCAACCCATTGGCTGGATGCGTCACACGCTGGCCACTCCACACCTGGTTCAGCAAAGGAGAAAAAAGTTCCTATACAACACATGATGCCACTGTGATGACGTGAATTTGACACCCCTGCTTTAGAAGCTCCTTATGGTGTATCTACTTATTTGTTCTCATGTATAAATATTGAGGGTTTGGATTCTAAAAGAGAAAGGATGCTTTTTTTTTCTATTTTTCCCTCCAATGTTTCTTATTTTATGGAATGTGATTATGAAATATTGGGGGAGTGGGGAATAAAATTTGGGGAATAAAGAAATAACTAATAGGAAGAGGTATGTTGGATGGCTGCAACCTTTAGCTTACAGTCCAATTAAGGGAAATCAAAGTGATATAATGATTTATATTTTAAACTTAGGCCAGCTGCTGATAAAAAATGTGGGAGAGTCATCACTTGAGACTTTCAAGAAGAGATTGGACTGCCATTTGTCAGAAATGGTGTAGGGTCTCCCGCTTGGGCGGGGGGTTGGACTAGATGACCTACAAAGTCCCTTCCAACTCTGATTATCTGTTAAATATCTTTTTTGGGGAAGTATAGGATTCCTTCAGCTCAGTCTTGACTCCAGGGAAGTACATAAACAAGCTGGACAGTTTTCTTGGCAAGATTTTGGCATGCCCAGAGGGTACTCGACCATTAATCTCCAGACCTTTTATTTAGCTTACAAGCAAAATATCTATAGATTTCTGATTCATTTTGTTCCATTTTGGATTCAGGGTAGGGGATGATTTCAATGTAATCCTAGTTTAGAAGTCAAAACTGATTATTTGAGGCCTATGATTGTGATATAGCAAAGGAACTGCTGCCCCCAAACTGTTAAGCATATCCACACTTACCACTTAAGCTGCTCCTGTATGTGGTATAATCACAGTTTAACATTAAAGCAGCTTAAGTAAAATACCTCCAGGCTTAAAGGGATTGCCAGAACCTTAAATCAGTCAATTAGTCTGCTGATGAGTTGTTGAGTCATATCCAAAAAGCTGTAAAAAACAATACAAGGATAAAAGTAGCACATACTGTAATTCATAATATATTTTGTCCATTCTCATCTGGGTAGCTTTTGATTTAAAGGACATGGTCCTTCCAATAGTATCCAAATGTGTTTCCCACAAAAAGTATAACAACCCTGTGCTGAGTATCGCTGGATTTTGGATTTTAGAAAAGAATTTAAACCATCAGTGCTTGCTATAATTTACTATCAAACAAAATATAAGCAATTCTTCAATGGCTGGTGCATCACATATTCATCTTTATGAAAATGGGACTCCATGAAACTTTCCACATTTTACCAAGGAATTTTGGAATAAAATTTATATACAAACTACATAGGAAAGGAGCCAAGAGACTTAAGCAGTGCATATTTTCTTAGTAAGGGATCCTTGTGTACCTTTTATGTATACTTGACCAAGCGTTTGAATATAAGGTCTTGGTGAGATAGAAAAGTTTCATTCCATTTTCTGGGACACAGGTTTTCTTCCAAAGTACGTCTCTGCTTAAATTAAAGGCTGCACTAAGATCTATGATAGTAATAAGCAATTGAGTTCTTTTAACTGTGTAAACTTTTCAAAAGTTGCATAAATTGAAACACTTATAGTAAAGCTGCCACCCTAACTGGATTGCTAGACTGCTAACAAACTCTTATCAGCCTCTTAGTTCTCAATCTTATACAAAAGGTATTTTGGCATATAGTTTTTAGTCTGTAGAGATTATCAGTCATCCAGATCATGTTGTTCCAAAGGTGCTTTTTCAGGAGGCAACTGGACTAACTCTTTTAGAGTGTTGTTGAAGCACTGGTGTGGGAGTAGGAATGGATTTCCAGAGGAAAAATTGGAGACTACAGGAACCAGGAACACTACTCAGGTGACCCTGAGGACACAAATAAACCTCCTAATGCTTCAATGACCGTCTAAAACAGGGCTGTCAAACTCAACGCCCATGAGGGTGTTTGGATCTGGCCCACAGGCCACCCTGGAAACAGTGAGGGACTGGCTGCAGTGCCTCTGCTATTGAAAATGGTGCCCAGGTGGGTTGTGTGCAATACTCCCGAGCTCTGTTTTTGTGGCAAAGCACTTGGGCCACCATAGGCACCTCCTACATGAGTGACATTAAGCTGGCCATGCCCACCCTGGCACTTGGGCCATCCTGGCCCCCCAAGATCAAACACAACCCTGATGCAGCTCTCAATGAAATTGAGGACCCCTGCTCTAAAAGGATGCAAATTGCCAACTGTCCACAAGGAATATAAATCCTTCCATTCCCCACTATCCTGTCAGAGCTGAAGAAGCTTCTTGGATGAGAAGCAAAATGTCTTCAAAGAAAAAACAAGAAAAAAGCTCCTGAAAAAGCACCTCTTGGACATAACAGTTTTTGCTATGATATTGATTAAGTGAATTGGTTTTAATTAAATGGAGTGTCCTTATTTTTGGTAAACAGAACTAGAGAACTCTCAACCTCTTGGAATGGGTAGGAGTTATTTTTATGAGTAAATAAACTTGGCAATAAAGGGGCCTAACATCAGCAAACATCTGACATATTTTCTATACTTGCTATATGAATCCAATCATTTTGAGAAAGCTGTGCAAAATTTTTCCCAGCATTTCATATCACGTGTGTTCGCACCAATCCAACAATAAAATCTATGGACTGAAACACTGTTCTGTTTCTGACACATGGTTTTAAAAACAGCTGCTGGAGGAAGACAGTTTCATAACCAGCAATCAGCCTCTCCTTCGCACAGTTTCTAGGTATTGCAGTCTCTGGAGGACTGCCTCAAATTTGGAGTTCGTTTTAACTCTACAAATAATCCATAATGATGGTTCAAGCTACCATGAATAAATATATATCTAGAGCTCATCAGTCTTTCAGTTTAGAAATGCATTCCTTATATTTTGGAATAGCATTGTCCTACAGGATGTATTAATATTACAAATTTGTCAAGTTCCTTAAACAAAGCATTTCAGCTAGGCTACGTTTCACTGTGTAAGCATATTCTGTGTGGCTGTCATTCATCTGAAAGGGGCAAATATTTGGCATGCTTTTTATTAAAAATGTATGCAGCAGTGCATTTAGATTGCCTTGTTGGAGTCACAACAGGCAACAAAGCAAGATTTATCTTTACCCACACTGTTATGTCCATTAGAAAGTTATGTTCCATCTGTTAGGGATATATACTTTGTGGTACCATGAAAAAGAGGCTTCTCAGTAGTGGCCCTTTCCTATGGAACATAAATCCCCTGGAGATATGATTGTCCCCACCTTGTTGTTTTTTCCAAAAGGCACAAATGGAGATGGAACTGATCAGTAGTTGTTTAAGTATGTTGCTGCTGCCATGGTAGGATTTTTATGCTTTTTCTAGTATGGGATTTTAATCTTGTAAGCCACTCAGAGTCACCTGTGCAAGATGGGCAGTCATATAAATGTAGAAAGAAGAAGAAAGAAAGAAAGAAAGAAAGAAGAAAGAAAGAAAGAAAGAAAGAAAGAAAGAAAGAAAGAAAGAAAGAAAGAAAGAAAGAAAGAAGAAAAGGGAGGGGAGGGGAGAGGAGAGAGAAAGAGAAAGAGAGAAGAGAAGAGAAGAGAAGAGAAGAGAAGAGAAGAGAAGAGAAGAGAAGAGAAGAGAAGAAACTCCTCCTCTGAAGTAGGTACTTTCATTGAAGTGAATGGAAGATTTTCTTCCAATATGCAGACAGGTTCCTTTGTGAAGCAATGAATTGATTTACAGATTGTCTCTTATCTGTCTCCTTCCCCTTCAGGATCAAGTTGTTCAGTTCATGTGCTGTATCTAATATACATTTCATAACAATAAGAAAAGGATAGGGTATTATTTGTCCCCAAACAAGTGATCATAATGGGTAATTCTCTCACCTAGACAAGGTCATATAGCTGTCAGTTATGCATATATTGGAATAACTCTGAATCTTTGAAAGATTTCCTTCCTCCAACATTTTGAGCCAATAATGGAAGATGGTGAGCCTTAAATAAATATAAATAAGTGAGCAATGGTGACAAGAAGAGCAGTATAAAACTGAACATTTACTAATTTACCAGAAGTTATAATCAAAACTAATCAGCATACACTGGAAATAAGTGTATACTTATAATTATTTCAAGGCAGATAACCCTTCCCTTTATTTATATTTAAAAAATTAGAGTTCCTTGCCAGTTTTTTTTTTTAAAGAGCATTACAGTTGAAAATTTTCAGTAAATTTCAAGTCCTCCTAAGCCAGAAATAATTTCAAAAACAGTCTTGTGTTTTTGACATACTACAAAACAAATGTTTGGGGGTTAAGGAGATAGGCACCAAATGTCACGTATTAGGAATAATTGCTGACTATATGGTCCAGAACAATTCCAATTAGCTTAAATTGGTGGGGAGTGGGCAGAGGCATCTGTTCCTAACTTGTTTCACACCTTATTCAGCCATAATCTGGATTTGCTACCAAGGGTACACTTTTACAGGAAATGCCAGTTAATCCTGGAATCAGATTCCCAAGACAGAATATACCTATCTGACCAGTGTTTTAAAACATCTGCTTGCAACAATCATACCCACCTTTTGACATACATTAAATCTTATACCCCAAGCCTAAACAATGAACTGTTTTAATCCCACTGTTTATCTCAGAGTTTGACTTCAGTTACAACTTGCTGTCTGGATAATATTTGCTCCCTGATAGAAACCGCTTATATAATACTACATATTAATAAACCACAATTTATAATCCACATTTCCTTGTGTTTAAATCCATTGGGTGGAAAATGTCAGGGAAGCAGGGAATATCTCAAATGTGGGTGAAAGTTATGCCACCAACAGGAGTGCATTAAAGATCTTTCTTTCTCTGCATTCTTCCTGAAATAAGCGTTTTTGTTTCAGGCTATTTATTTGTATGGAGCCCACCTACTTCTTTGACTGGAGGATTAGAAGGCACAAAAACCAAGGAAGGCAAAAGCTTGAAAGATTTCCGCCTGCAGGTGTCAATTGCTCTTCATGACTTACAAGGCCATTCTGTAACTCTACTGGAGAGATGTCAAACTAAATCCTAGCCAAAAGAGAAAGATGGTTTTGAATGTCATCTGTGCTCCCTCCATAAAGGAGCAACAAAATGACAACTATCAGTGCATCTTTCACCCTTTGGGGTGGGGGGTGGGGAAGAAAGGCTAAACTATTTGAAAAGGAAGCAAGATTAGCTTTCTCTTTTATCTACTGATAGCTCTTAATTACCTACACTTTAAAGAAAATTGACGCATATACATAGAACTTCACTTGAAATTTCAGACGTTTTCCAACTTAATCTCTGGACGATAAGTTAAACTACTAAACACTTTAAACAAATCATTTTTTATTTGAGGTTTTTACCTATATTATAAAATTTTACTCATATACCGTACGTCCCTTATATATGCACCGGTATGTTAAATTCAAATATTTCTCCTGGAAGTGTTGATTAAAAAAAGATCTTTTTGGATGAAGAGAATATATGGCTGTTAATGGCTGGTGTTTTGTTTTGTTTTTTGCTCTGCTTTGTTTTTGTTTTGTTTTTTTTTGTTTTGGTTTGTTTTGCTGAAAGGTAGTTTGATGTGGTGGTTAAGGCATTGGATTAGAAGCTGTGAGATCCTAAATTCTAGTTCCCTCATTGGCACAAGGCCATCTGGGTGACTTTGGATGGTCACTCTCTCTCAATCCCAGAAGAAGACAATAGCAAAACTACTTCTGAAAAATCTTGTCATGGAAATTTGGAGTCAACACAAACTCAAAAGGGGAAAAAAAGATTTCAAGCTACCTGGAATTAATACCAAATTAGCTGAATGAACATAAGCAATTATATATTTTTCAACCCATCTTTATCTCATTAGTTTAGTTTAGTTTAGTTTATTGTCATTGCACCTCATACAATGAAATCAACACCATTTCAGTGCATATCATGACCATGACCATGAAAATAACACAAACACACATCCTTCACCTTTCACACATTGAACCGGAAACCCCGACACCACACCAACACTGCACTATACAGCAGAATTCAAAAGAGCTATTGCCCTGGGATAGAAGCTGTTTTTCAGCCTATTTGTCCTTGTTTTTATTATTCTGTACCATCTGCCAGATGGTAATAGTTCAAAAAAAGGGTTCCCAGGATGAGATGGATCTTTGAGAATGTTTTGAACTTTCTTAAGGCAGCAGGAGCTATAAAGCTCTTCCAAAGAGGGGAGAGGGCAAACATTCATGGTTGGTCAGATATTATATAGCTCAGAATTCCCTAACCTTTCCAGCTTTGTGAATTGGCGGGGGAAGGATGGTTCTGTGTGAGCAGTGGGCACATGTCCATTTGCACAAGAAGAGATGCCCGCACATGCTCACCCACCACTTCTGAGGCCCGGTTCCAAATGGCTCAAGGTCCAGCAGTGGGCAATGATCCAGAAGTTGAGGACCCCTAATATAGGTAATGAAACTTTGATGGAGTGATCATTAAGGGAACCCCAAAGATTCTCCCCAGATTCTGGCTGGCAAATCATGTAGGACAGAATTGGTTTTCAGTGAAATCCATGATTAACAAGAATGTCAGTAAGTCCATAGATCTGGTGAATTTGTTTTTTAAAAGTTGCTCTGAGCATAAGGGCTTTACCTTAATTGGATCGCTACTGAAAAGTGATTACTTTTCTTTAAGATACATGATGAATTTCTCTAGAGGGGCCAGGAGCCAATTCTTCCTATCCTAATCGTCATAATCCACCAGAAACAATTCATTATTCCGATTAACTGCACGGCTGTCTCACAGATGGATGGGGATAACATGTCTCCTCCTGCCCCCATCACTGCCACCACTTTTTCTTCCAATTCTTTGGCAACCTCTGTGATTATTCTTTTGTAAGACAGATTCCAGCAGTTGAGCATAGAGAGTTAACATTTGCATGGCTGTTTTGCACTGTCAATGATGTGTCCTGTCTTGTGTCACGAACAGGCAAGTCTTTATACCAAAAAGGCTGCTTATTTTCACACCCCTCTCTTACTCAGGAACAGTTGTCCAGTTAATTTTTTAAAAAACAGCCCTTATGCTAATCCACAACTGCTGGCTTTAAACAGGTGCAGGGATCAAACAGGCTCAATAAACTAAAACATCTGGCTTGGAAATGATAATAGATCCATTTACTCTCCAACTCTGAAGTTGAATGTGAAATTTACAAAATTAAAGCATGCAGTTAACAATGTTCTTAAAACACTGTATTATAGCATTTGAATAGGGTAGGGTCATTTCTTTACATTTTCCTGACAACCAGAAGAATCTGCAAAGTGTGGTCAAAAAAAGCTAAGATGGTTGCTCCACCCATGTTGTTCAAAACTTCAATTGCAGTTTTTGTTTTTAAACTATGCCCAGGACACACCCCTGATAAGGAACATTTCTGAGGTTATATTTTAAGATTTAAAACAGGGATGTCGAACTCAATTTCATTGAGGGCCACATCAGGGTTGTGTTTGACTGGGGGGGCGTGGCCAGGGGACATGGCCAGCTTGATGTCACTTAATGGAGGTTCATGGAACATTTGCTGACTGAGAACGAATAATGAGATTTTAGGATTTGGTTCATAGTTAAAAGATAGATTATGGGAAACAAAGAGCATTTGTTGTATTTTAAGAGATGTGGATATTAAACAGAATTATATATCAGAAAGAATTCAAATGACAGCTATCAAGTTCAATGCCCAATTCATTATTCCAAAATGCAAAGACTTTTAAGAGAATCTGAGTGTTAATCTTCATTTCATGTATTGATTTGTTTGTTTTTATACCACCAGCATCCTCTAAAGCAACTTCTGGTGGTTGGTATGTATTTTGCAAAAAAAAAAAACCCCAGTATAATAAAAATTTTAAAATGCTGAAATAGCACTTGGAATTATGTCTTAACTGATCAATTGATTGAAAGTATTTATCTCATTTTAAATATTAGACCAGATATAAAACTAAGTATTATTTTCCCTCTTTACTAGATTCAGGTTTTTTTTTTAAATCAGGTTTTCCCACATTTTTAGCAGAAAAAGAGCCATCTGAAGGCCTAGTAAGCAAGGCATTCTAGATATATTGGTATTTAATATTCTATGAATATATTGTGAATGGAAAACTACCCTGTCAAGGGATTAAAAAAGAAAAAAAAAAGAAAACCAAAAAACTCAGCAACGTTCTCTGATTGCCTAACAGCTGGCTGAGAGTGTATGGTAATAAATTCTTCCATTAATATGCAATGTAATCTAATGCCAAGGTTACCATCTGACACTGTGCTTCTAGTATTAATTGTTGTCTCTACCGTTGCATGACAGTAAAAGTTTAACAGGTGTGGCTCTCTGTTAATACAACAGAGGGGGATGATTGGAAGCACAACTAAAGGACTTCTTACATGCCAGAATGGATAATATCATCTGTTGAGGCATGATTCCTAATTACCTCCTTCTGAAAAATGAATTAAGTGATAACAGGATATTTAAGTTTTACTATGGATTGCTCCTTGATGTTTTCCTATCACTTCTTCTTTTCTGTTTATACAACAAACAAAAAAAAACAAAAAAAACAAAAACAAAAAAAATGAGGAAAAGAACAGGATGGATGGTTCAAATCAGAAATGGTATTCAGCAGGTTCTGTCCAGTTCTGGAGCACCAGTAGCAGAAATTTTGAGTAGTTCGGAGAACTGGTAGCAAAAATTTTGACTGGTCCTATCCCATCTGTTCTCTGTTTCCCAAGTCCCAGCTGGATCTTTTGTTGCCCTGCACAGGAGAATGAAGTTGGAAAGCAGGTTAGTGGGGTGGGGAGAGAATGGGTATTTTACAGTAACCTTCCCCCAGGAGTGAGGTGAGAATGGAAATTTTGCATTAACCTTCCCCTGCCATACCTACCAAGCCACTCCCACAGAACTGGTAGTAAAAAAAAATTAATCCCACCACCGGCTCAAATACCTCTCTGGTCGTAGCAAATAGAAGCACAGGGTCTGACAACATCTTCACAAAATGAGAAAAACAATGAAGCAGAAACTTGAGTTTCTTTCTCTCCTTTCTTTCATTCAGAAGTCTTTCATGCAAAACATTATAATGGAAAGAGTATTTGAAAAATAATTTGAACTTCTAGTTATAAGCAGAAAGGGTGAATTTTAGTCAGCTGAACAACATTCAGGACTGATTTTTACATATTGTATCTACGTAACCATTGGTAAGGATTGCAAAGTTAAATCATGAGCAGATAACTATATATCAGATTGCAGTCATCGTTTTTTTCATTATTAAGTTTTATGTGTTTGTTTGCATATTAGTGTTTCATTATTAGGTTTAACCAGAATCTGACTTCCTTTAAATATAAAAGCAACACCATGTATTGGTCTGTGGAAGACAGGAGAAAGAACGATAGATTTGATGACTGTCATGGAAAAGATATCTCAGCCCACAGAAAGAAAGGGACATGGAAGAATCTCAGAATGGACCCTCCTTAGTTTTCTGCAAAGTAGAAGTAAAAGAGAAAATAAATTCTTTTGGACTTGGAAGATTCTTTTACTGTAACCTTACAATAAAGGTAGTGTTTGTAACTAATGGTTGGTGCCTTTTGTACCTTGAAGGGTTGGCAGGTTTGTAGGATTCCCCAGGAGAACAGTTATGAGACAATAATGAAGTGCTCTTGCACTTATGTAGAATGAAATTTTTTACAGTAGTATAGACTATGGTCTCATCCCACCACACTGTTAGTACAGATTTGATTCCCATTTTTAAATTAAAAGTAGTTACTAATCCTATTGAAGAATAGGGAATGCATGGTGATCTTCCTTTCCACATCTTCTTTCTTGTGTCTCCAAGTCTCTCGTTGCTTTGCTCTGGGATCTTTACATTGCTTGCTGTCAAAGATTTTCCAGATAAATTTTGGCATCTGAGCCTTCACAATGTAAATACGGTATATCCAGTAGTCTACCTTCTGTCTGTTCAGTTGTCCAATACCACCTATCAATAGATCTTTATAGGACATAGATATTCCTCATGGGGAAATAAAGCAAACTGAAAACAAACGACAGACTTAAAGTTTGCCAATATCAGAATATGACTACTGGTTTAATTTTCAGTCTATAACATTCCAGCTCTGTTTTGACTAAATATGATTTTGCTTCTCAGAACATCTTGCCTGGAGCATTTTTCTCACAACCTGATCACACGTAAGAGTTCATCAGACAATAGGAGGTGATTAGAGGGGGGAAAACTCTAGCCAGCTTTGGGTTTTCTTTAATCCTTGGATGAATCTAATACTTAATTAAGAACAAACCAATTTCCTAAGTGATCGGACACTGGATATTTTTACAGCTGCTGTGAAAAGAATCCACTTTAGATTCAAGGTTCTCTTCTAACAGTGGTGGAGGAAATTAGGACTATGCACCTAAGTTTTAAAGCTGTTTTAATGCATACATGTTAGAATATTGGTGAATCTACAGTGGCAGTCGCTGATTTAAAGCAGCAAATGTAGCTGGATGATTTCATCTGCATGCCCATAAAAACAGGTGGGACTTCTTTTGCCATTTTGAAGCCCATTCACTGTCATTGCTGGATCTCCTACAAAACTATTTTAAGGATACTAGGATAGAGTTCCATCAGGTATTTTACATTCAGACAAGAAACCTTTTTATGGGCAATTTCAAGCATCAAGATTCTGATTTGTCTTCTTACACATTTTCACTGTACAGGGGGGGAAAATGCTTGTCTCTTTTGTGAAAGCAAGGCAGTTGGCACCTGTTGTTTTGAAAATGACTACTAGAGTTCTTATCAATATGAGAACCATCTCTCTCTCTCTCTCTCTCTCTCTCTCTCTCTCTCTCACACACACACACACACACACACACACACACACACACTACATTGAAGTTATAGTCCATATTTATGAAATGAAATAAACAGGAAATCTGAATGTAAAATGTGCTTATTATATTTTCGTATTATTCATTATACATTCCATTCTTCTCTGCTTTTTCTCCAAGGAGTTCAAGTCCTCCCTTCTCTTTTGCATACAAGTTCAACTTTACAATATATTAAATTGGAAAATACTGACTATTCCAAAGACCCCCCAATAGGCTTGATAGCTGAATATGTTTTTGAATCTAGGTCTCCCCAGTCCTAACTCAATACTGGTTCGTCCATAGTATTAGCTACAAAACTGCCTCCTCAATAATCATTACTGTGATACAAAACTGGACTTGAGAGTTATAAAATATAATTACAATAGATTTACAGTAGGAATAGTAATGGAAAAAAGAATAGGTTGCATTCAATTATGATTTTGTGCTATCACTGAATTTTCCGACATGGAAATAACTGTGTAACAACAGAGTGAGCTCCTATGGCACCCTCTTGGCTCCCTGCTTTCCTGACTTTTTTAAAACAATACGATTCTTTTAATTGGAAGAAGACAATAAATGGGAACTTGCTCCAACTTGCAAGGGAAAATGCCAGGCAGTGTTAAGGATTCACAAAGGATGCACAGCTTTTTGAAGGAAACACCTGTGCTTTATTTGGAAGAGTCCAGTAAAAGGCATAAGAAAATCTGAACAGAAATTTACAGGAGAAAACTACAGGGGTGGGGAAAAGCATCCTTATCTGTCTTACTATAATATTGTTCTTGTGAGTGTGCTATTTTATAAAGGAATGTATCTCGCCATGGCCGCCACTGAGTAAAAGTATCCAGGAAATGTACTCAGAATTCTGAATATGACTTTTAGCCAAAACATGTGGATCACTGTATTAATGAATACAGTTCCACTCACACTGTGTGCTGCTGCCTGTTATTTACTGATGTTCCTACTCATTATAGACCCTCTTTCTTCTAAAGAGCCAGTTTGATGTTGTGGCCAAGGCACTAGGCTAAAAACTGGGAAACACTGAGTTCTAATCCTGTCATAGGCAGTTGGGTGACCTTGGCTAGGCACTCCTTCTCAACCCTAAGAAGGTGGCAATAGCAAACCACTCCTGAAAAGCCTTGCTAAGAAAATTGCAAGGAGTTGTCAGGACAGTTGCCAGAAATTAAAAAAAAAAAATCACTCACACACACACATACACACACACACAGGGAGAGAGAGAGAGAGATTAGGATATGCAGATCGTAGGAAATAGTGTGGGGTGTGGTACAGGATAATATAGGAATAAATATAGCCTCCCCTTTTTTTTTCATTCAGAACCAGTGTCATGCCCCCAGGTGTGATCTGAAGACACAACTGTTATACTGAAGCAAAACAGTTTTGAATCAGAAGACACACACAGAGACATACCCCACCCCCATACAAGTCCATCTATTTGGAGCTCCGTGGAAAAATGAGAGTTGTTACAATATAGAAATGAAATCTGGGTTGTTGCTTCATCTCTACTGTGAGTTTGCACAGTAAATGATCAGATGGATGGTGTATATACGGCACCTCAATAATGTATTGGATATATATGGGAATAAAAGAGCTTAAATCATAGAGATTTCATTGTATTGGTAATCGTACCCTGAATGCACAGTTCAAAATGTTTAATTTAATCTGTGTGGGTCTTTTTTACATGCTGCTAATTCAGTCCAGTGAACACAATAATCACTGGTAACTACATGCTATTCATTTATCTTTCTCCCCTGTGAAATAACCAAATAGCAAATCTGTAAGATATGGGAAAAGCTATTAAGAACTATCTAGGTTACCGGCTCATATTTACTAAAAGCTTTTGTCACTGAATGGTTACGCACATGTATTGTTAGAATTATCATGCCCGCTCAAATATGATTGTCTCTTACAGATGGAATTTTCATTGGTATTCACAGAAATACATAAGTAAGTGCTTATGCTAGTCAGTATATATCCCAGTAACTGGGGCATTCATAGTCATTTATTGTCAAAAATAATGTCTTGCTTCCACCTCCTTTTATCTTGTTTTTGGCTGGCCTTCCATTAAAGTTGCTTGGAAACTGCCTAGAGAAGAGTCGGCTGGTTCTCCTGATTGAGACTCTCCTTTTGTATCCTACTTGCCACGTTCCCTTCTATTTTATTCCGTTGGCGAAACCTTTCAAATGAAAAGAAGATGAAAAGCAGCTTCCCCCACAATGGCTACTGTTTGTGCTGCATTAAAAGAAAGACAAAATTGGCCTTCACCGATCTCCACATCTGGCAGGATAAAAGAAGGAAGAGATTCTCTAATAACAGATTAATTCATCTTTTAAAACATGTATGTGTGCAGAACACACATATATGTATGCAGAACACACATGTATGTGTGCAGAACATGGCCACTACAGATTCTTCTATTACCCAAACTGTTCCATTAGGCATTAACCTTCATGCAGTATCTTGACACTTTTGGTTATCCTGATCGGGAATTATGGGAGCTGGAGTCCAAATCTTCAGCAGGGCACCAGGTTGGAAAATGCCATTATATTCAATCGTCAATAATCAAATATAGATGACTCTGATAGCTAATATGTACATTAAATTTGGATAACCTACAAACATAGTGTAGGAGAGGACCAGACCAAGCCTGAGGGAGGGGTCAAATGAATTATTATTATTATTATTATTATTATTATTATTATTATTATTATTATTATTATTATTATTATTATTATTATTATTATTATTATTATCATAAGTCATGAATTCCAGTGCACCAACCTTGAATGCATTCTTATTCTTGCTCATTTCCCTTGATCATTAGTAGCTCAGATTTTTGTAGAGAGCTTAAGCTTGAAATAAATCTTTATACTTTATACTATTTGAACTGCCTGAATCGCCTGATTTCCCTGGCGCTTGACACATAGACAACATTGTGTCTCCCTCTTCATTTGTTACCATTTCAGTGACATAACCACTTGAGAATGTATGTATTTATTCAAATCAGGCCCATTGCTCTCATGATGACTATGTACTGCCGAGCTACTCAGACTGCATTTCCCAGAGAAAAATGAAATCTTCCAGGCCCATAAGCATGAGGCTTCTAGTCCCAACCCTAAGACAGCATCAAGATCTCAAGCAGGGAGGTTGCTACACAGCAGAGAAACTGGTAAAATAGCAATAGTCCCAACTGATCTACAGAACCCAATTTAACAGCAACTGGTGGAGCAGCGCCCCTGAAAGCCATAAGAGATTTTTAAATGATAACTGACACGCCCTGTCCTGGAGTCTCAGTGATGCCACATGTTGTGGCAGATTAAGGCTCACTAGTGCCCTAAGCACTGACAAATCTTGGTGCCCACCTCCTTTGTACATGCCAAACTTAGCCTACATAAAAGTTTTTGTGGTGCCCCCTTTGGGCCTGGTGCCCTAAGCACGTGCTTAGTCTGCTTAATGGTTAATACATCACTGGCCACAACCTAAAATCAGGTGAACACATTTCTGAGAGAAGAAACCCCACCGCCCCCTTCAGACCCAGTCAGGTCTTGATAATATCACCCGGTGAGCCCTCTCATCTATGATTAAGTCACAGATGAGGGAAGTACAGGCTGAACTGGCATTCAATAGCAGCAGCCGAAAGCAAGGCCATCCCAGGGCTGCTGACCAGGAAATGGGGGGCAGAAGATGAGATTCATTCATGCCCCTGATTCCACCCCCAGTCTCTGCCATATCTTCCACCCCACCATGAAATTCCATCCCATCTCCAATTGGTTCATGTTTCTTTTCTCTCGTTATATTTATATTAAAAATTACATTTTAACAGCAAGCTCAAGAGTGTTCTAGGGAATGCACCCCGGCTTTACGAGAATGTCAGCATAATATGTTTAAAAAGGTAGCCACCACAATTCAATCAAAACTTTTTTTAAATGCATGTTGCAGGTAATAAATGGATGGGACTTCAACTATACCATCTTAATTTAGCTATCATGTTGTAATCTGCCTAGGCCCATTTGATGTGGGTGGCAATACATTTAATACATACATACATATATATCCATTAAATTTACATGCCATCCATTTCATTGTTGTGTGACTCTTGGCCACTATCCTGACTTTTTGGATTACAGCTTACAGGCAACCTTGGCATTTACCTGTAGATGACACTAGCAGGTTTGATAATTTTTTAGACTGAAGCTTTTCCAGAACTTCTATGCTTTAGTATCTGATTCTAACAGTATCTGCCTCTCTAGCATTTTTTTTTTACTATTTGGCATTTAAATTGGTTTAGTCCTTCAAAAGTTAGCTGTGTGTACCTTGTTTAGATATAGAAATGAATAGTAACTGCTTTGAGGAAGGGCTTGGAAAAAATCTGCCTGATAAGGGAAACCTAATTTTTCTTAGCTGTAGGACATAGAAGGTGAGGTGATGCTGTTCAACGCCTAGGATTTGTTGAGAGCCATTAAGTTAATGTCCTGCCTGACTCAAAAATGTAAATGATCTACTGATCATAATATTTCAAAGTTGATAGAATGGTCCAGTTCAATTCTATAAAACTGATTTTGGACAATCCCATTTTTGTCAGCCTATCTTATCTCATACATTTGTTGTTGGAATGAAATCAGGGAGACTTCCATGTTAGATGCCTTTAGTAATAAGAGAAAATATCAGTTGTAAGTAATTACACGCAGCCTTCAACATACAATTGCAATGGAGCCTTCCCATTACATTCATATATCATGGTGGTTTCAATCAAGTTGATTTTACAATCTTTTTGCAGTGATCATTAAGAGAATGCAGTGGTCATAAAACGGGTCATAAAACCCGTGCCCTTCCTGGCTGGTTTCGGCCGCCAGGGAGACGACACGAGGCTGGCTCCAGGGGATTGTCAACGCTTCTGCAGGACAAAATCACTCAGATCCGGGACAGTTTGGACTCTGACTGAGCAACTCTGTGTGGGAGGGCGGGGACGGATTTCGGTGAGGTCATTTGGGGGGAGTTCGATCCTGTGACCCTGGAGGACGTAGACAGGATACTGGGTGAGCTTAATGCCACCACATGTTTATTGGACCCATGTATCCTCCTGATTGGTTGTGGCCAACCATTCTGTAACCCGGGAGGTTACGCGAGGATGGTTCCAGGGCATTATCAACGCTTCCTTGAGTGAGGGGTTTTTGCCAGCCACCTTGAAAGAGGCAGTGGTGAGGCCCCTCCTTAAGAAACCATCCCTGGACCCAACGCTGTTGTCAAATTATCATCCAGTCTCCAACCTTCGCTTTGGCACGACAACTCCCTCAGCACCTGGAGGAAGCAATATATTTAGATCCCCTCCAATCGGGTATCAGACCTGGGTACAGCATGGAGACAGTGTTGGTCGCATTGGTGGATGATCTCTGGAGGGCGCGGGACAGGGGTTGTTCCTCTGTCCTGGTCCTATTAGATCTCTCAGCAGCTTTTGATACTGTCGACCACAGTATCCTATTGCAGCGGCTGGGGGGGTTGGGAGTGGGAGGCACCGTGTTACGGTGGTTCTCCTCCTTCCTCTCCGACCGCTCGCAATTTGTGTTGGCAGGGGGGCAGAGATCGAACCCGAGGCCCTTGTGTTGTGGGATGCCTCAGGGGTCTGTGCTCTCACCCCTGCTGTTCAACATTTATGTAAAGCCGCTGGGTGAGATCATCCGTGGCTTCGGGGTGGAGTTTCATCCGTATGCTGATGATACTCAGCTATACATTTCTACCCCGGGCCACCCCGATGAAGCCATTGAAGTGATGACCCGGTGCCTGGAAGCCATGCGGAGTTGGATGGGGGTCAACAGGCTTCAGCTCAACCCAACCAAAACCGAGTGGCTGTGGTTCCCTGCACCCAGATACAGTCAGCTCATTCCATCACTGACCGTGGGGGGTAAAATTTTGGCTCCCACGGAGAGGGTGCGTAATCTGGGAGTCCTCCTGGATGTGTGGCAGTCATTAGATGATCATATATCAGCCATCACCAGGGGGGCTTTTTATCAGGTCCGTCGGATCTACCAGTTGCGGCCCTTTCTGAATCGGGGCGCATTGCGCAAAGTCACTTCTGCTCTCGTTACCTCCTGCCTAGATTATTGCAATGCTCTCTACATGGGGCTCCCCTTGAAGAGCATCGGGAGGCTTCAACTGGTGCAGAGTGCGGCCGCGCGGGTGAACTTGGGGGCTTCTCAGAGCGCCCATATTACACCGCTCCTGCATGAGCTGCACTGGCTTCCGGTGGCCTTCCAGGTGCGATTCAAGGTGTTGGTGACCATCTTTAAAGCGCTCCATGGATTGGGACCCGGGTACTTGCGGGACCACCTACTGCCACCATCGGCCTCTCGCCAGCCAGTGCGCTCCCACAGGGTAGGCCTCCTTGGGGTGC
>JAGDQI010000315.1:27627-56523 GCA_023653725.1 Bungarus multicinctus | reverse complement strand
ATGAGTCAACCATGTAAGTGTCCATTGATTGCGTGGGCTATCCTTGGTTACAAAATATTCTCAGGCAAAATGTTTCAAAATGTTAGATTGGGTCCTCAACTTTTGCAATTAAGATGTGTGGATTTCTACCCCAGAATTTACAGATAGCAAAACTGGCTCAGGGGTTGAAGGTCCAGGGATTCTTAAAATTGACAAGGTTGGGAAACACCACCTTGATGGCACACTCTCCAATCCTCCTCCAATCTGTCATCCTTTAGAGTATCAGATCCAAATCGGATCAGATTCGGACACAAAGATCTAAACTGGCCAGGAAAGGGGTCAGTTGTAGCGAGCACATCTGGAAGGTATCCCCTCAGGCTGGTTTGGCTATGTTAGATAGTGTTGTCTGTGAGTCAATGGGGAGAGAAGTCCATGTGAACATGATAGAACTATTGAACATGGCAGCTGAAGAAGTTTAAAAGGAACACAAAAAAAAAGCCCTCATCAGGTTTCTTTCTCTCGCCTGCATACTCACATAAGCTTTAAAAAATGGAGGCATCGTCTTGTTAACAATCTTAACAAACATTTATAAATTGCATGGCGTCTATTTTTAAAAGCATTCCTGGTTCCTCTTCAAATGGCACGTAACTTGCGGTCCAGTCACAAAGAGTTAAACTAGTGAATCAAAACAAAATGGAAGATGAGTTCTTAGTTCCAAACCAAAACCAGCAGTTCGAAAACAACGGCGAAGTGCAAAGAGGATTGAGGTGTAAGGACTGAAAAGAGTGACAAAACAGGGCGAGGAAGGCTGGCTTAAAGATTCATGGCTGTGGTCTTAACTAACCCTCTTGAGAAGGGCCTTGTCATTTGTTATACAGCTCTTTGGTGGGCAGGTACCACAGGCATGCGATTTAGCATCTTTCTTTCTCGCCGATGGACGAGTGACGCAGATGAGCTAGCTCTTTATTCAAATTGCTGCCTCCTTCCAAAAAACAAGTATGGTGGTAGCTGCTGAATCAAAACTTGCATGGAAAATAAGCCAACTCTTAATGAGCGAGGTATAAATATTTTAAAAAAGCCATTTACTCTTGCATCTATTTTCCTTCAAGATATTCAAGGTTGGCTCTCTAGCCTTGTTGCATTTTAATACACAAAATCAACCATTAAAGGGGACACAAATACTGAGCATATCGATCAGAAAGGTCAGCAATTTGGCAGTTCGAATCCATAGCACCGCGTAACGGAAGGAACTCCACTTACTTAATCCCAGCTTCGGCCAACCCTGCAGTTCGAAAGCATGTAAAAAAGGCAGTAGAAAAATAGGGGTCCAATTTGATGGGAAGGTAACAGCGTCTGTGAGCACGTTCGCATTTAGTCAGGATGCTGGACACATGACCATGGAGACATCTTCGGACAGTGCTGGCTCTTCAAATTTGAAAACGGAAATGAGCAATCACCCCATAGAGCCAGAAATGGACTAGCAACGTATATGTGAGGGGAACCTTTACTTTACACTAACCATTTAATGTGGGCTAAGCTAAGTGAGTTTGCTCACGTCATTCAGTGAAGTTTAGGTTTGACAGAAGTATACGAATCCATTCCTGCTCAGGACTCTATCCCTTATGCCCTTGGCAAAGTAAACTGGTTCTCAAATCGTTAAATCATTTAAATACACTTACATTATCTTTAGGAAAATGTTCCATTCCCTAAGATTTGGAAAACATCGACTAATACGATCTGAATTTTTGCAGCCCAGATCCAGTAGTTCCAAATAACAGTGTGTGCCTTTGAATAGGAGTGCGATAATAGCCATTTATAATAAAAACAATAATGGATAGAATTGTCAGAGCTACGCTTCGGTTAGAAGAAAGTATTTCCAAAAGGCAAGAGGATAGTTTTGAAGGACCTGCTTAAGTAGAGAAAGTCACTGTAACGTATGAAATTACCTGTGCAAGGTATTTTATAATGTATTTGCATTCAGATCATGAAATCATAACCGATATTAAACAAATAGTTATTATGGAAAACAAATAAAATCCATTTCAAGAAACTTTCTAGCATAGTATTTATTTAAGGGAAAAAAAAAAAGGAAACATCTTACCCAAATATTTGAGCTCTTGCAAAAGTGAAAAAGAAGTGGAAGTAGAGTGCTTTTATTCAGATAACTCCCCAGTCTGTTCTTAATATTTTAAAGGATTACGAGGAAGTGGTAGGTAATATCTAATAAGAAAAGGTCAACCTTTGCACATTTAAATAGCGTTGCCAGCATGACCCTTTAAGACTTGGGAATGTCATTTATATATTTTTATTAATATTAATAATAATGTATTTAATAACTTTGTTTTGAGCCTAGATCTCAGAAAAATAGAGTATGATTTTGGGTTCTGTGAATTTTGATACAAAACCCAAAACCTTTAATGTCCATATTCATGTGCTTTATCTCTGATGGAATTGGGTGGCCGGCAGGGGGTGGGTTTTCTACGGTTTCTGTCCAACCTCGTAGAATCTGGCAGGTCTAGAAGAGCAAAAGACATAGAACCCGCTCTATATCTGCTGAATGTTTTTGCCCACCTGCCCACCCGGGCTCTTACCTGACCTTTATTTCCTGATTTTTTTCAACTTCAGCTGCCCTGCAAGGCACAGCTGCAGTTAAAAAGCAGGAAAAGAGGGCTTTTTGAAAGGTGCTTCTCTGCATGCAGTATGCTGATGACGATTTACAGACGCGCCCCTGGCACGTGCAGGGAAGCACCTGTAAAAGCACCGAACCCGTAAATGACCGGACTAGTGGTTAACACTGTCAGATCCCACCCCTGGGTGGCCCCACATAGTTCCTCCTGGATAAGTCAAAAACCTGCACCATTCTATACCAATAGACATTTCTAGAAGAAAGAAAGAAGGTTCATCTATTCCTTCCCATGCTGGCGACAATGTCTATATACCTGCAATGCTAATCGTGGCCTATAAGACCAAAAAAGCTGCTAATGAAAAGAAATGCACTAAAGCCAATTTTGTCTATGGTTAAGCACAAGGCTAGAAAGCAAGAGATGATGAGTTTAAATCCCTCCTTAGCCATGAAAACCAGCTGAAGGACCTTGGCCCAGTCACTCTCTCACCACCTTAAAGCAGCTTTAGACTTGTGGACTTCAACTCCCAGAATTCCTCCTCCAGTCATGTTAGCTCAGGAATTCTGGGAGTTGAAGTCCACAAGTCTTAAAGCTGTCAAGTTTGAAGACCCCTTGCCTTACAGGGTTGTGTGGGGAAATTAGGAGGAGGAAAGTGTCTTGGATATGTTTTTCATTACCTTGAGTTATTTGTAAAATTAATAGAGGTGGGATATAAAACTAATAAATAATATTATTCTGTGCTTGGACTGATAAAACCTGGTTTGTAAGCATGTTGGGAGGGGAAGAGTTCAAAAGAGATGAGGAGTTTGATCTTGTATATCCAAAATCTCTTCTGGTATTCCTGAGGGCTATCAGTTCCTCTATCCTATTTTCTTCTTTCCATTTTTGGAGAGCTGCCATTACACAATCTTGGGAAGGGTTTCTGAGATTTGGTCTCACCTGTTCTGGGCTTATTTCTCAGTACGTGAAGTGGAAGATCCAAATTGTGGTATGACCCTGGCTCCTGCCACATCCTTCCAAAACCTATAGGATTGCATGCTACATTTTTTCCTTTGAAACCTCTTACTTGTAATCAAGGTCACTTGATTGGCTTGCAATCAAGTGACCTTGTCAGATGGGATGATGATTCATACACACCTTTAGCGATCCTAAAGCAAGTTTGGTTCTGCTGCTTTTGCCTATAGAAGTGGACATACAAAAAAGACGGATTGGTCTATTGGTGAACTTATCAAATGATTGAAATATAATTTATAGGGATTCGGATTTCATTAAATAAGCTGAACATATACAAATGAGCCAGGCTATTCAGGTGGAAACTCATGATTTAAATATATAAACACACTTTTAAATCCCATCCAACCTGAAGTCTGGGAGATTATGTTGAACAACCAGTTTGTAAGGCAATATAAATGAATTTATTTAAAATCCATGTTTTATGACATTGCCGGGGCTGACATTTGAGTGAGTATACCGAACAATCACTTTTTTTTTGCCTTTGCAATTTCTCTACTGGCATTTTTCAATTGCATATTAAAAGCAAAGACTTGGTGACGAAGAAGTTGCAGCTGAAGAGACTACTCAAGTACGGGAAACAACATTATGGATTTTACAATTTTTCCTGTGAACACTTGTGGTGACATTTGCACTGAATCTTTTTTTTTTTTAATGCTCTGAAAATGCATAGAACGGTAGGTAGATTAGATTTCTTTGCATTTTATGGATGTTGCCATGTGAGACGAATGAGACTGTTCTTGAATAGTTTCAGCCTGAAGTACACATATGTATTAATTTAATTCAGATACAGGTAGTCCTCAACTTACAACAATTTGTAAGTTACAACAACAGTTTAGCAATCATTCAAGTTACAACAGGACTAAAAAAAAAGTGACTTATAACCAGTCCTTGCATTTAAACAACTATTGCTGATCCCCACTGTTATATGATCAAAATTGGGTATTTGGCAACTGGCATATATTATGATGGTTGCAGTGTCCCGGATCATGTGGATCACTATTCCCAGCCTGCTTCAACAAGGAAGCTCAATAGGGGAATCATTAATGACCATGTGAACTGCAGTGTTGCAGTTGTTTGCTTTTCATAGGTATGCCTAGTACGTAGATTGCAACAGTGGGACGCACCCTAATGCCCTCCAATGTATTGTAGTGTAATTCTCATTATACCTAACCAAGGGAAAATTGTGATCTAATACAGCAGGAGCACACCAAGATGAGAAAGGCTATGAGATAATAATCACAATACCCATCTGTCAGAATATTCATGAACTGGCAGAGACATGGTAACAAAGTCAGCCAATGAATAGGCATGGCAACTGGGTCAGCCAATGAGGGCTGTTGTGAAAATGGAAACTTAAGGAAGGAGTCTGGCCATCGCTTAGCTCTGTGCTCAGCTCTAAAAACGATACTAGTCTGGTCTTGTCTGCCTGCTGAACTGAAACTAAGAACTTACTATAATCTCTCCTGCCTATCAAGTTGGAAGAATCTGCTGTTTGGTATTGTAAATTTATCACATGTGTTATTATGTATATAAAGAAGTTAATGAATCCTACTGAATCAGTTATCTGTGTGGCTTTCTGGATTTGATTTTCTGCAACAAATTTCTGATACCATCTTTCACTAAATTTAATAGAAAATAGGACATAAAGAGTAAAGGATGTTTCTTGAAAGGATCTGTGGGGGGGGAGAGATTTCATGGTGTCACAGTACAAATTTCATGAAGGCAGACTTCAGCTTTGTGTCCAGCATAATTTTGTTTACATGAAAATATAAATAAACAAACATTAGCCTTTGAACATCAAAGGAGAAGGATAAAACATCCTTTCAATACAGATGCTAGATTCATGCTTTGATTTAAAAAAAAAATCATGTTACCATGAAGTGCCTAATATAAAACATAGAACAGTTATTATAAACCTTTTCAATAAATGCAGTAAACCAGACTAAAGGGTAAGAATCTCAGCTATGCTCACATCAAAATAAAAATTAGATTCAGAGTTGAATGGCACAATTACCAAAACTACATGAAAGAACTATGCTGTGTTGGATGGTAGCACAACAGGTCAAATTTGATTGCTCCCCAGTTTAAGGGAAAAAACCCAACTTCAGAAAACTGTTGTGCCAATGCACAGGCTGGATATAAACTGTTCCTTATATAATAATGTATTTTGTATTATTTTAACTATTAGTTTCTATCCTTCCTTTCTCAAGAGCATAAAGTGGAATGCGTAGTAGCTCTACCCCTGTTTTTTTTCCCCAAACAAGACCATCCTGGGTTAATTTGGACTGACAGATACTCCAGGGTGCTGGCCTTTCTTATTTTTATAAAAGAAAACCTTCAACTCTACAGTTTGTTGCATAGCTAAACTGCTCATCTTCTAAGCCTCCATAAAATCCTAGCCCATTGTATTAACTTCTGGGTAAGAACTCTTTGGTGAGGCAACATTGAACATGAAATTAGCCGTCTCTTGACTGAAAATGGGAAGGTTTTTAATATGCTTTAGCTGAAAATGTTTTATATCTTGGCTTTGTTCACAAAGAATGGGGGCAGGCAGGAGTAGGATATATGGTTCCATTTGCACCCTTCACACACAAAGGCCAAAAACACAAGGACAGAAAATCCTGCTTGCAAGGGCCTCTGAAGTTAAAAAGTTGAGAGTGAATGCCTAAGGACAATAATTGGGAGTCCTTCCCAAGCATTGAATACTCAACGCATAAGCACCAGGAATAGGACTATATTAGCCATGTGACATTGAGGATATGGTTACAAATAGAACTTCTATTCCCTTTTTCACTCATTGACCCTCTCCATGTGTGTCAAATGGAAATAAAATTATTTATTCAATCAATAATCAGAACACATGTATAAAATGTAACAGAAGCCTCTTTATTTACTTTTTGAACTGAATACTCATTGGCAAGTAATCAAACTATTTAATGGTGCCCAGTTTGCTGTGATAAAAGAAGGGGAAGCATATGTTTCTACTTCAACCTATCAAGTACCTTCTGCTTGTGGCTTGAGAGATGAGCTCGCAAAGGAAAGGAACAGTTTTATTCAACCGAAGCAAGTGTCCCTGCTGTTTTGAGAAGGTAAGAATTTTGTCTGATGACCATTTGATCAGAATAAATTATCCTAGATGCATGTTTTTCTGACATAAGCTTCAGGAGAATATTCTGATCAACAGTCAGCTTTGGAATAAAGCAATGGAATCCTTTTTTCTTAAACATTGTAATCATTGTCTTGCATCATTAAATGAGTAGAAAAAGAAATCTGGATTATAAACAAATTCTGAGGTTTCCAATTTCTTTTCGGCCAATCTCTTGTAACATGGAAGCTCTAAATGCATTTTTTAAACCGTGCTAAAATCATATTAGTATACCCTTGCATGCCTATATGCAATTTTTATTCTTGCATCATCATCTTCCAGTTGATTCAATTAATAGATAGCAATAGATCTAGATCACCTCGTGATCTTCATGGTTGGCTGGGGACTTCCACAGCTGTAGTCCAGAACCTCTGTAGTGTATCCCATTGATGCAAAAGCAGGAGAATTGCATTGCTACATCAGATTGACTCCCTTACCCAAGAGCATCCTGCATCTGAAAACTCTAAGGAAGTGATATAAAGTCTTGATGAATCAATTTTCTTAAGGTCATGTTGTATTCTTCCACATTTGATAGGAATGTATTCCTTTAGATTTGGTTGATCCCTATTTGTGGACTTCCATAGACTGTAAGTTTGCATTCGATTTAATCCACAGGATCAAATTGTGGGTGCGAACTTAGTGAAAGTTGATAAATGTGCCCTCCTACTTCTATATTTAAAATGTATGAGGACCCATGAGTAAAAGTGAAGTG
This sequence comes from Bungarus multicinctus, assembly GCA_023653725.1. Taxonomy (NCBI): domain Eukaryota; kingdom Metazoa; phylum Chordata; class Lepidosauria; order Squamata; family Elapidae; genus Bungarus; species Bungarus multicinctus. The sequence continues at coordinate 49,049 of JAGDQI010000315.1, read as the reverse complement.
CTTAAGGACGTTTAACTAAAGAAATACCAGAAAATAAAGGGTGAGACAATCTATGTGCTAGCTTCGACACTGTTTAATTCTTAAATAAATACACTGGTGCCCAGTTTAAGCAGCCTTAATTTCCATCCTCTTAAACATATTCATTCACTTTTATTCGCTGACAACATGATACCCCCTGGCTCCTTTAGCCTTAAAAAGAGCTTCGTGTGCCCTTTTATTTCATTGTAATTATATCAAGGACTTCATTGCAAACTATTCTGAGATCCTTGTAGTTTCCAAACATCCTGAGCTATAGAAGTGGCAAATAGAGGGGCATATCATCAAACAAGTTTCGGCTTTTAAATATTTAGGAGTGTTTTTTTCAAGGCTTTGGAGCCTGAAATACACACTGGGACTGTGTATCTTCAAAGGGCACAGAGATCAGCTTTAGTTGTACAAGCTATTTTAATCAAGACACACAGTTCATTTCAGCTGCTGTTGTAATGTATAGCTAAAACTCTTGCTCATTTATTGTATGCGACCCAATTAGGTCTTTGTAGCAAATTAGCAATATTAAAGTAAATTCTTCGTTCTTGAGCAATATTTTCCATCTATTTTTTATCTGTGTCCCAAATAAAGGTGCTTCAGCAAGAAGCTGGAATCGCTAGAATTGAAGCTGACCTTTAGATTATTATCTTTCATTTTTTGGTTGCAATTATTACATAGTTCAGCTGAACTGGCCCCTTTAACTAATAAGAGATAACTTTGATTCTTTCTAGAAAAAAAACCCAACAACAATCAGTTCCTAATAATTTAAGTTAGTTTCCTGAACAAAATCGCTGTTTTGGAATTCAGGGCAGCCTCATCCTGGCCCACTGAAATGCTCTTCCCACTGAAGCATTGAAAATAAAATATAGGAACATCATCCACCCCCACTTTTGCAAAATGATAGTGTCCATGCGATGCAGGCGTGATAGACATTCACAGTTGGTTCTAAAGGGAATCTCATTTATAGATGATTTCTTTCTCCTTTCTAAATTTCCAAAACTATCTGACTTATTTTACCTATATTATTTAGTGGATAGCAAAGACAATTCTGTATCCTTAAGGTTGCGAAGTTCTGTTTCACTGCATGTAAATGTCATATCACCCTCACCTGCAAGCGCTAACAATTATGTTATACGTTCCTTCTGCACATTTTAAAAAGTTGTTCAGCTTGGGGAGCATCATTCAGCACATCTTTTGAAAATTGAATCTACAAAATTATATGCCATGTGAAAGATGGCTTCATATTGCCTGCCCTGAATGTTTCTAATGATCATATGGATTAAAACCCCCAAATCCTTCCTAGTGTTATCTACCAAGCCAGAGGTGCACAACCTATTTTCAGCAAGGGCTACTCTTGAACTTTCAAAGTCCTGTTCCAAAAAATAGTCAATACAACAAGATGGAACCTAAGCTTGATTTCATTTTCATTGCAATTAAATAGTTATGTTTACTCCCCAATCATACATTTTATAATTTACCATCCTATTATACTACGGTAATATGAAGGTACACGTGGTAACCTAAAACAATTTTTAGGAGTTTCAGAGTTGGGCTTAAATTATAGTTATATACAATCCCATCTCTCAACTATGCACCAATGTAATAGGTAAAGGACAACATCTGCAACCTTCACAGTTGTGAAGGCCAGCTGTGAATGATGGGGCAATCCAGCTTATTTCCATCCATCACTCCTTGGGAAACGCTAGATAAAAGCAGATAAAAGCAGTAAAGGTTTCTAAAGAAATTAGATTGGAAATGGAGCACTTATCCCAACCAATTTAGAGGTTTGAACATGGAGTCCAATCAGAGCTGGCATTGACTTACTACTTTCATTGGAATTTGACTTTAGCCTGTTCCTTTCTATTATTTTGTCCTGAATACTTTGGTTCAATTTACCTCACACTGTTGACAAGAATCTCAGGTAATTTGTCAGCTAGCCACAAAGCCATTTTCCTGCTTTGTATATGCATGACAATCAAATCTATTTTTTAAGGCACTGCTTTTAGAGCTCATTCCAGACATAGTGGGACATACGAGTGATGTCAACTTCTTCTCTCCCCCCCAAAATAGCCCAGATTAGTTTTAGTTGAATGAGTTTAATGTACTGGGTGAGTGATTTGTAATGTTTATAAGGGGGTGTTTCTATAGTCACTGACCTGTCTTCAGGTCCTCTATATTCCAAGCAAAGGAACAATGTGCATTCTGTTTCAACACTGAAATAGAGAAGTTATTTCCTACGACCGGAAGATCACCATACAGTCTTGGCTCAACTCACAGAATTTAAAAAGCTGACAACTGTACAGAAACCAAACTCACAACACCAATATCAGGAGTTGATTCTCTGATGCTCAGTCCTAATAATGAAAAAAAAACAGATAACAGCTACAGACTTTGCTTTATCTCTAAGAAGCCATCAGGGCTGGTATCTACTCAGGCATCTTGGGGCCAACTACTGAGATCTTACTACCTGACCTTGAGCCTTTGCTAGCACTTTCCCTGAGCTGCCTTAAGATTTATCTTCTCAGTTCTAAGTAGATCTCTGCCACTGGGCCTAGCTCATGGGTGTCAAACTCTCAGTGTTATATTGCCATCATGTGATGTTTCATGACATTCGCGGAGCTGGGGTGAGTGTGCGCTTCACCTGATGCATCCAGCCCACAAGCCGTCAGTTTGACGCCCCTGGCCTAGCTGCTAAGACTAGTTTCTCATAAGATTCCCAATAAAACAGTGCTAGAGATTAAAATGGTGGCATGACTCCAGATCAGGTGTTATTTTGGAGCATACCTGTCCACTACCAGGTAAGGTGCTGGAGTGTCCCATAAGAGAGAGGGTCCAGTAAGTCCCCTCCAATGAGAATCAAGATTTCATCTACATGAGCCACGGTGGTGCAGTGGTTCGAGTGCAGTACTGCAGGCTACTTCTGCTGACTGCCGGCTGCCTGCACTCTGGCAGTTCAAATCTCACCAGGTTCAAGGTTGACTCATCCTTCCATCCTTCCAAGATGGGTAATATGAGGGTCAAGATGGTTGGGGGCAATATGCTGATTCTGTAAACCGCTTAGAGAGGGCTGTAAAGCACTATAAAGCATTATGTAAGTTTAAGTGCTATTGCTATTGCTACATAATTCTCTTTTCGTTGGGGATATTAACTAGTAGATCTGAGTTGTTTTATGTTATTCCCTCCTCCCATTTCTTCTTCTTCTCTGCTCTGCATCATTACAGGTGGGTTGCCAATGACAGCCTTGCTAATTAAAATCTTGGCACAGCATATCAAATAGGGAGGTCTCCGGTAAGGTTAGGAAAATGCAGCGACTGGGGGGGGGGGGCAGGAATTAATCTGATTTATCCAGAACAATGGATTAAAGAGAGCTTTCAGGAAAAACAAAGCAGAGAAGAAGGAGGTGGGCCTGCTGGAGACCAGGTTAAAATGTACTAGCTGCTCTCTGATCTATTTATCAGAAAAGTGCCCTTGCCAAAAAAAAAAAAAATTGTGTCAGTCCAATTAAAAAAGGATGCGTCTGGCTCATCCCTCTCCCAGGCCGTTTGACCCGCTTTGCATTTAAAGCTGCAGAGTCCTCATAGAGAATTTGCCTGTCTCTTTGAACCTCGGTTCTATTATTCCTTTTTTGTCAACGTGATGAATCCCTTCGAACGTTTCAGCAGGAGAAACCAATTTAAATATGGTGGGTGCATAATGAAATTCAGTATGATTCCACCGATGACCTCAGCATTCCCCTTGTTCAACCATCACATCTTTCTTTGGATGTGGGGTGGAAATGTGGGGTCTTCTTTACAGAGAACCATGATTCTTTTGTATCAGGCTGCCAACACAGAATCCATGATGGAGTGACTACCCAACGGCCTGGTGACAATCCAGGCAGAGCGCCAATCAAGCCAAGGTGTTTATTCTTGTTATTATTATTGTGACCATTCCTTTTCAGTTTGCGCTGGGAACATACAGAAATAGAAAGACACCATCTGATTATTTCACTAAGTAAAGCCTTTCCTTCGCAGTATAACTTTGTTCAGTCGCTAAGTCATGTCCGATTCTTTGCAACCCCATGGACCATAGCACATCGTGCTCCCTTGTTCTCCACTATCTTTGAGAGTGTGCCCAAGTTTATGTCCATTGCATCAATGGCCTATCTAATCATCTCATGCAAGGGACGCGGTAGCTCAGTGGCTAAGACAGTGAGCTTGTTGATCAGAAAGGTCGGCAGTTCGAATCCCTAGCACCATGTAATGGAGTAAGCTCCCGTTACTTGTCCCAGCTTCTGCCAACCTAGCAGTTTGAAAGCATGTAAAAATATAAATAGAAAAATAGGGACCATTTTGGTGAGAAGGTTTCTTGGGGGCCAGAGCCTTAGCCCTAATTTTTGCAGCCATCTCTCTCTGTACTGATTGAGTTCGTTGTCTGCGTCTTTTTCTTCTGGCTGGTTGGAGGGCCAGGTCCCCAGGACAAGGAAGTTCAGTTTGGGCCTTGTCCTGATCCATGGCAAGAATAGGCAAAGCACAAGAGGTATTGGAAGCTACCCTCAGAATGTGCTGCCTATTAGTGGGGCCTTGCTGCCGAGGAATCCAAAAAATTTGCCCTTGTTTTGAGGCCGATCTGAAGTTGGGCCACTTAAAATGGCTGCTTACCATGTGCCTTTGGTGTTTAGTCATGCCAGCCACATGACCACGGAGACATCTTCGGACAGCTCTGGCTCTTCGGCTTTGTAACGGAGATGAACACCATCCCCTAGAGCCAAAAATCATCTCATCCTCTGATGCTGTCCTCTTTTGCTTTTACCTTCAAGCTTTCCCAACTTCAGGGTCTTTTCCAATAAGTCTTCTCCTCTCATTAGGCAGCCAAAGTATTTCAGCTTCAGTTTCTGTCCTTCCAAAGAAGAGCCAGAGTTGATCTCTTTTAGGATTGACTGATCTGATCTCCAAGGGACTCTCAAGAATCTTCTCCAGCACCACAATTCAAAAGCAGTCAATTAAATATCCCCATCCAAAACTGTTTTTGATCCCATAAGGCAAGACATGCAACCTGCAGCTTTGGTTGATCTTACCTGAATCCACAGGATTGGGCGCCCATAGATAATGACAATGCTATACAGGTTGTCCTCAACTTATGACCACAGCTGAGTCCACAATGTCCATTGTTAAGCAAGACAGTTATTAAGTAAGCTTTGCCCCCATTTTACGATCTTTTTGCCAATTGTTAAACAAATCACTCTAGTAGTTAAGTGAATCCTGTGGTCTTTCAGCAAATCCGGCTTCTCCCACTAACTTGGTTTGTCAGAAGCCAGCTAGGAAGGTCACAAAAAGTGATGACATAACCCCAGGACACACACCAGTTGCTGAGCATCCAAATTTTGGTCTTGTGGCCATGGGAGTTCTGCAACAGCTATAACAGAGGTGGCATTCAGCAGGTTCTGACCAGTTCTGGAGAACCAGTAGCAGAAATTTTGAGTAGTTTGGAGAACTGGCAAATCCCACCTGTGATTGACCCTGCCCCTATCTATTCTCTACCTCCAGAGTATCAGCTGATCAGCTGAGTCTTCTTTTGTTGCCCTGCACAGAAGAGCGGAGCTGGAAAGCAAGTTAGTGGGGTGGGGAGGGAATGGGATTTTGCAATATCCTCCCCCTGCCATGCCCACCAAGCCACGCCCACCACGCCACACCACATCCACCAAGCCACTCCCACAGAACCGGTAGTAAAAGTTTTTGAATCCCACCACTGAGTTGTAAGTATGAAAGCTGGTGGTAAGTCACTTTTTTTTTCAGTGCCATTGTAACTTCGAACGGTCACTAAAGAAATAGTTGTAAGTTAAGGACTATCTGTAGTTTTAAAAAAAACTAGAAGAAAGTGTTCTGGATTGGTTAATATTTGAAATACTTACTGTTCATTGGTCTACATTCCGGCGGGAGATCCTCGCGCCGTCATTGGTTGGCTTAGGCGCGGGAGCCCTTTAAAAGAAGGGCTGCCGCGCCGCCGAGTCAGTCGGTGTCCTGAGAATAAACAAAAAGACTGAATCACTATACGTGTGTGCCTCTTCATTGCCGCTCCAAAACACTGGCGACGAAGGTGGGATCGAGGCAACACGTTTAGAGAGTGCATAGCGGCGGAGAGCGAGCGGCATCATGTCCGGAAGCAACGCACCGCCTGAAAAATTCAACCCGGCCAAGGAGGAATGGCAGACGTATGTGGACCGATTCCTCATGTTTTTGGAGAGTAGCGATCTGAGCGGAGTGTCGGATCACCGAAAGAGAGCGGTGTTTTTGACCCACTGCGGCCAAGCCGTTTTTCGGATGGCAAAGGCGCTAGCGTCTCCAATCGATGTCAAAACGCTAACTTGGCCCGAGCTAGAGAAGATCCTGAGGAAACACTACGCGCCCACAGTTTCCTGCCTGATAAAGCGCCATGAGTTTTACCTCCGGAACCAAAAAGAAGGTGAACCTATCGCCGATTTCGTGGCAGATTTAAGAGAAATAGGTGGAGAGTGCGAATTCTCGGATTTCAATGAGGCGCTAAGAGACCGGATCGTTTTAGGCTTAAAAGATCCAATATTGCAGAGTAAGTTGCTAAACCGACCCAAGATAACAGCCACAGAGGCCATCGAAGAAGCCACCGCAGCCGAAGCTGCTCACAAATCGGCGGCAAGAATGAAACAGATTAATCAAGCTGCACACCACAAATCCAAAGAAGCCACCAAAGCTGATGATGAACAAGGAAAAACCTCAACACACTACGAGGATCTTGAAACTGAGACCAGTAGTGAAGAAGACGAGGTTTGCCACCTAAAAGCCGCGAGAGGAAAAAAAGAGCGGGCACCCAGGTGGTTTGATTTTGAATGCAACCGTTGTGGTGGAAACCACCCCAGATCAGAGTGCCGGTTCATAGACGCAATATGCCGAAAGTGTGAAAAGAAAGGGCACATTGCAAGGGTATGCAGAGCCCGATCAAGCTACAGCCCCAGGCGAAGAGAAAGCCCTCCCCCAAGAGAGAGAGAAAAGAAAACAAACAACCGTTGGAGCCAGGAAGGAAGGAATAGAAAGTTTAAAGAGTCATCTTACAAGAAGGAAGAAACACATCAAACAATAATAATTGGTCACTCTAATACAAAAAACGTCAAAAAAGTCCACGTGCAAGTAAGAATTGAAGAAAAAAATTGTGAAATGGAAGTGGATTCGGGATCATTCCTTTCCATGGTTTCCTGGGACACTATTAAGAAATTGATCCCAGACATACGGCGAAGCGAACTAGACAAACAGAAATTAACGCTCAAAGACTACCAGGGAAACAGAATTCCGGTAGTAGGGATTGGACATTTCCAGGTAACCTTCAACAACCATACTGAGATTCTGCCCCTAACAATCGTGGACCGGAACAGACCCAGCCTCTTAGGACTGGAATGGTTCGAACCGCTGGGAATAGGGATGACCGGTATCAACCATATCACAGACGCTGACTGGGAGGCAGAGCTCATTCAAGAATTCCAGGACCTGTTCAGCGAAGAATTAGGCAAGTACCGGGGTAACCCGATCTCTTTTAACATAGACCCCAAGGTAGCCCCAATTAGACTAAAGGCTAGACGGGTACCTTTTGCCTTAAAGCCAAAAATAGAAGAACAACTGGATAAACTAGTAAAGCAAGGGGTCCTCGAGCCAGTTGACCACGCTAAATGGGAGACCCCTATAGTGACCCCTATAAAAGCAGACGGGTCAGTTCGTATTTGTGGGGACTATAAGGCGACCCTCAACCATGCACTACAACAGAGCGCATACCCCGTGCCTGTCGTGCAACACTTGCTACATTCTATCAAGGGCGGAAAGATTTTCGCTAAACTCGATTTGGCTCAGGCTTACCAGCAACTGCCCGTTGACAAAAAAACAGCTGAAGCCCAAACTATTGTAACACACCGGGGTGCCTTTAAGTGTAATCGCCTCCAATTTGGCGTTAGCGTGGCACCAGGCATTTTTCAATCTCTTATGGAACGCCTCCTTCAAGGAATTCCTGGAGTCATTCCGTATTTCGATGACGTCCTAATTGCAGCTAAACACAAATTGCAACTGCGAGACCGCTTAAGAAAAGTACTGACCAAATTTACTGAGGCTGGGTTTAAAGTCAAAAAAGACAAATGTACCCTTATCACAGACAAAATAGAGTTTTTAGGATACCTAATCGATGGCAATGGCATCCATCCAACAGCAGGAAAAACCCGTGCTATCAAAAATGCCCCCACACCAACTAACAAGGCTGACCTACAAGCTTTCCTAGGGTTGATAAATTTTTACCATGTCTTTTTGCCCCAGAAAGCCACGGTGGCGGAACCCTTGCATAGACTTTTGGACAAAGACGCATCGTGGAAGTGGGGACATCGGGAAGAAACAGCATTTAACAAAATTAAAGACATGATCACTTCAGCTCAAGTGTTAATTCAATATAACGAGACTTTGCCATTGTTACTAACTTGTGATGCCTCCCCCTTTGGAATCGGAGCTGTCCTGAGCCACCTTCTACCTAACGGCAGAGAGGCTCCGATTGCCTTCTATTCAAAAACCTTGTCCCAAAGCCAAAGGAATTACAGTCAACTGGACAAGGAGGCACTAGCCATAATTTCGGGTATTAAACGTTTCCATGAATACCTGTATGGCCGATCATTTTCTATCATCACCGATCACAAACCCCTACTAGGTATCCTGGCGGGTGACAAACCCACTCCCCACATTCTATCACCCAGAATGACAAGATGGTCAGAATTCCTGGCCGCTTACAATTACACCCTGTCTTACCGCCCGGGTCCGACCATCACGCACGCCGATGCTTTAAGTCGTTGCCCGTTACCAGACTCTGATCCTGAACCAAACCCCAGCACCTCAACCTTTTTGATTGAGACCCTGCCCGACCTCCCGATGACAGCAGCAGACATCGCGCACGAAACCTCTAACGACCACCTACTGCATACCGTGAGTAGGTGGATCATAAAGGGTTGGCCTGACTCCGAGTTACAAGAACAGCACAGACCGTTTAAACAGAGACAAATGGAACTGTCCGTACTAAAAGGCTGTGTACTATGGGGGGATCGAGTGGTCATTCCACAAAAACTGCGAAATCCCATATTGAAACTATTGCAGGAGGGACACCCCGGGGTGGTAAAGATGAAAAGTCTAGCTAGAAGTTATGTATGGTGGCCTGGGTTAGACAAGGATGTTACCGACTGGGTCGCGGGTTGCCAGCCCTGCCAGATTTCCCGGCCCTCACCCCCAAAGGCACCAGCTACTGAGTGGGATCTACCTAGGGGCCCTTGGTCTAGAGTCCACATAGATTTTGCAGGTCCGACTAAGGGACATACCTTCTTGATTCTGGTAGACGCTTATTCCAACTGGTTAGAAGTGAGCCTCATGAAATCAACCTCTTCTGAAGCTGTCATCCGACAGCTCAGTCACTGGTTTGCCACCCATGGTTTACCAGACATCCTGGTATCTGACAACGGCCCTCAATTCACGGCTACAGAATTTGAGGGCTACCTAGCAAGTTTGGGCATACGCCATGCTTTAACCGCGCCGGCACATCCGGCAGCGAATGGACGGGCCGAGCGCATGGTCCGGTTTACCAAGGAGTCCCTTCTTAAGTTAGACCAGGGCCCTATACAAACACGCATCGACAAATTATTGTTCCTCCAACACACTACACCTAGTAGCACTACTAACAAAACTCCTGCTGAATTACTTATGGGGAGAAAACTACGTTCCCCTCTCGATAGACTACACCCCACCTACTCTACAGAGAAACCCCTAGATTCTTCAACCAAAGTCCGAACATTCCGAATTGGGGATTTAGTTTACGCTAAAAACCTGGTAGGGCACCCCTTATGGGTGCCAGCCACCATCACACATCTAACCGGACCCCGTTCTTACCGGCTTACCACTGCTGATGGCAAAAGCTGGAAGCGACACATAGACCAACTTCGAACTCGCACCCACCCCAGACCTGGCGATTTTCCTGGGGGGGAAGGGGAACAACCATCAAGCAGTCTGGATAAGGGAAGCCCACTAACAAACAATGACACCCTAACTCACACACACACACCCTCAACTCTAGCTCCGGTCGGGTCGCGCTGCTACGCACCTGATCCTGAAGAACGTCCCGCTGAAACATCTGACAGGGTCGTCGATAATCCAGGCCGAGCAGGGAGCGGCATGGCCACGTCAACTAGCCCAGTTAGGCCCGTTGGTAGTGACGCAGCCGGCTCGACCTGCTCGAAGTTTCCAGGGCCGGAGGCGAGAGGAGCAACAGGTCCTTCCGCACCAGCCGATGGTAACGACGCAACTGAGCCGCGCAGGTCCAGTCGGACTCACAGGAGCCCCGCCTATCTACGTGATTACGTAACATAGGCGCGGCTCCTGATTGGTCAGACTGGACCAAGGAGGGAGGGGTGTTCTGGATTGGTTAATATTTGAAATACTTACTGTTCATTGGTCTACATTCCGGCGGGAGATCCTCGCGCCGTCATTGGTTGGCTTAGGCGCGGGAGCCCTTTAAAAGAAGGGCTGCCGCGCCGCCGAGTCAGTCGGTGTCCTGAGAATAAACAAAAAGACTGAATCACTATACGTGTGTGCCTCTTCATTGCCGCTCCAAAACAGAAAGTAATTGTAATCCCCTCCCCATATTGTGTTGAGCAGAAAGCTACATCGTTGAGCCCATGCGGTCATCAAGTAAGTTCATTTGAAGGACATTTGATCCATATGTTTGTTTGGCAATCCAGATCAAATCTGGCTGCATCTGGGACAGACTTTTTCCAAACATATCTTGGCCAGAGGATCATTTAGTGAGGAAAGAGTTAATGTCCTTTTTCTGCCCAGCAGTTTTCCCTTATAAATGATTTTCCCACATTAGAACTTAACTCCCTGTTTCTATATCAGCTTGGAAGCCATCTGCTTGCCTGGAATAGCCACAGCAATATTACTATAGGGAATGGTGCAGATGAGCCATCAGGGCACAAAGGGCAACACGGTAGCTGTTTGTGTCAGTGCATGTGTGCATTTGATGTATTAGTGAGTTAGGATGTATTTTTCCCTATTGCCTGCCCCAACAGTCATTTACTGGAGGAAAGAAAGCCAACATATTAAAAAAAAAAGGGCATCCTAAAGCTTTTCCCAAATACAAAATAAAATCAGAATAGGTGTGTTTGATTGATCTGCTAGGAGAAACCAGAAATAAATCAGAGTTAAACTCAGGCATCTAATTTAAATTAAGTTTCAACAAAGCCAATCAAACGGAGCGGCTAAATCATATTTATGATGTCTTCTTGAAGCACAAATTTTTAACAAGATTTAAAATTCTTTCTAAGCTATAATTTGTCACCGTGCTGAGCCAACTGATTCCCCCTCCTCTTCATTTGCAGAATTAGTCCTGTAAGCACCACTGCAGCCATTTTCATTCACGCAATATCAAATAAGGTGTTAATTTTAAAAATACCACCAAGGAGTAGATTTAAGCATCAGTGGTGTGAATTTCATTTTGTGCACTATAAGACTTGTTGCCAGACATTGATAATGAGTTCGGGGCTTGTACAATTACATCCACAGAGTAAAATATTTTCTGCAGGTATGGCGGCTGTAAAGTAAGGGCCACATTTTCCTTCAAAAGCAGCCAAGACAAAGGAATTGCTTCTCCCCAGCCTCCATCTCAGGGTATTAAGTTGTTACTACTACTACTACTACTACTACTATTATTATTATTTTGTCAAGCATGTTTTAGATAACAGATATAATTGGAAACATGTTTAAGAGTACATGAAATGGGTACAAATAACAGGGGGCATTAGGGCAGGGACCCTAACCCTAACCCTTACAGACCTCTTAGGAATGGGGTGTGGTAACAGTAGACAATCTAAGGTTAAAGTTTTGAGGGTTTGGGGAAGAGACCACAGAGTCAGGTGTCAGCTTTGGAAGCCATATTGAGATTCGATGCTCCCACGCTGCCACAAGCCTGCGAAAGTGGAGGAGAGATTCAACTGAGTATCTCTAAGCAGACAAAATAAAATTCTTTTGCTAGTTCAAGGTCATGTTCTGATCCAAATCTTTTTCCAATAAAACAAAGGGAAAGAGAAACCTTTTAATGATTCTTATGAATCCCCGGTTAAAAGGTTGCTGCAAACTAATTAACTTTGATAAGTACAAGCCTCACCAACACTGTGCAAGACTGCCAAGAATAACAGATAAGAAATATTTCACAATACAAGACAATACAATACAAGATTTTCAAATACCAACTAAGATACTGCAATGTCCACGAGGCTCGAGTTTCAAAATGTCTTTGCTTCCTGCAAAGAACGTTCGCTTCACAGTTGGCTTTTATCTTCTTGAAGGAGGGGTACTTACAACAACTTATTCCCAAGTCGCCCATGCTGCTGCAGCTGCTCTTTCCTGCGAGCAACCCTGCGCGCACAGGCACTTGGCACAGGCTCCTCAGGAACCTCCTCATCGCTGCTGCCAGCCCTCACAATCTCTGAAGGCAGCAGCCCACTCCCTAATGCTCCTGGCTCCTCATCTGAGTCCTTGCTCTCCTCAGCCGTCTGCACCTGCTGCTGGCTAACTACAACAGGTCATTGAGGATGGCGCAAAATGAAATAAGAATCTTACTTTAGGATAGATCATGATTGGGCCATGTGATGTGATGATGGCCAAGGGGAGGGGGGATGGATTTGCAGTTTTGAATATTGCAAGGAAGCCCGAAACTTTCGGGTTTGGGATTCCACAGATGTGCCAGTTACTATTCAAATAAAGCAATCTTTGAGAGATGACTGTCTCGGAGTTATTAGTTGGAAAAGAGGGTTGCTGGAACGCTGACATCAGGTAGTGCATTCCAGCATTGACAGGGAATGAAGGCAGAGACAGACACCCCAGCCCTCAAAGCAGGATTTGGAGCTCTGTGTGGCAGAATGAGCAAGGGAGGACTTACCACTTCTTTAAAGTAAGAAAAGTGACCCAAAACACCATCTATAGAAAGGGAGCTTTACAGTATGAATTCCCAAGCTAAAATGATTTGGCAGAGTCTATTGCCATCAAGCGTGTTCCCTAGCGGACTGATTAAGGACTGGGAATTACAGTCTTTACACCCCAAAGATAAAACACCCAGACATAAACTGAACAACGAGGTATATGCAACACAATGCAGTGAGCCATGTGCAGATCTGTACATGGGGGGAAAAAAACAATCACTTCATAAGCGCATGGCACATCATAGGAGAACAAACCCATCAGGACTGGATTCAGCGGTCCATCTGCATTTAAAAGACACAGGACACTCTTTTGAAGACAGCGAAGTCCACATTTTGGACAGAGAGGACCACTGCTTTGAAAGAGGGGGTCAAAGAGGCCATCTATGTCAAAACTGAACAGTCTTTTCTCAAGAGAGAGGGAGGGATACAACATCATATATCTCTGGTCTACAATACAGTCCTTTCAGCAATTCCAAGAAGTCTCCACACTCATTTGCACTACTCAGGTGACCCTGAGGATACAGATAAATTTTTAAGTGGCCTTAACAACTCTCTAAAAGAATGCAAATGACCAGCTGAATGCAAGGAATATAATTCTTTTCCAGTCCCCACCATCCAGTCAGAGCTGAGGAAGCTTCTTGGATAAGAAGTGAAATGTCTTCAAAGAAGAAAACCCAAACAGTCCAGTGGCCTCTTGGAAAAGCACCTTTGGTTCGACCATGACCTGGATGACTGAGAATCTCTATAGACATTTAGAGTCTTTACAGTTTAGAAGGCAAGGTGTGCCCAGGCATTGGATTACATCGTCCATCTACTCAGACCTCACTAACTCTACTGGGACGGACTGAATGGAGTTTGAATCGCACCCACCTGGAGGGTCATTTGTTCCCCACCTCAGATATAAAGTTTTTCATTCCATGGAAGAACGCTTAGAATTCCGTATTAGAATGTGTTTTTGGAATTGTTTAAAAATTCTGATTGAAGAATCCCATAGCTTGCTACTGGGTTTTTAAACGGTACTATGACATGATGTGGTATCTGTGTATTTACAGTAACTCAGTGTGTTACATAGGTATAGGCATCATGGTTTATAAACCATAATTTATAATGTAACATATTGGACAAGTCCCACCAAATGTGGCTTGTTGGATTCATAATGATTAAAGAAATGATGGCTTAATGCAATGTCAACTCAGCTGCATGGCATGTTATGTAACAGCGTAATGTATGTACTAATTAAATGGGTGCAGTTGAACCGTGTTTGCATGTGAATTAGAATTAGAATTATTTTATTGGCCAAGTGTGATTGGACCCACAAGGAATTTGTCTTGGTGCAAATGCTTTCAGTGTACATAAAAGAAATACATTCGTCAAGAGTCGAGAATCATAAGGTACAACATTTAATGATAGTCATAGGTACAATAAGCAATCAAATCATACCAGGAAACCATCAATATAAAGCAACAAAGCTACAGTCATATAGTCACAAGTGGGAGGGGATGGGTGATAAGGAGTGATGAGAAGATTAATAGTAGTGCAGACTTTGTAAATAGTTGAACAGTGTTGAGGGAAACATTTGTTTATCTTTCAACCCTTAACATTTTTGTTATGAGAGGCAAGTTTATTATCATAAGTGTGTGATAAATAACAATTCCTCCTTTGATCTTTTACTCTTTTGCAGCTAAGCAGCTCATAGAGGAATGCCTTGCCTTCAAGTAGTTGTGGATGCTCCAACTCTGGAAGTTTTTAAGACTGGACAACCATTTGTTTGAAATGGTGGGATTCTCCTGGTTTGGACCGGTTTGGGTGAACCCCTAGTTCTGATGATCAGCTGGCTCCAAATCGGTTTGCTCCAATGAGCATGTTCCTACCTGCCCCCCGCTTTTTCCTGTGCTTTATTTCATTTTTTTAGAGCGCTGCTGATTCACACGGCAGAGCAGTTTGCCACGCCTCAGCTGTTCTATTCACAGGGACTGCAAGTGAAGATAAGTGTTAGAGCTGAAAATGGGCTTTTTTAAAATGCGGAGCACGCACGCACTTACAGAAACAGTTGTTACACTGGTTGATTCAACTGGTGTAACACCCAGTTTGGTGAGCGCGCGTGCACCCACGCCAAATGCACACTCCATGAGTGCTCTCCACATTTAAACAAGCCCATTTTTCAGCTCTAATACTTACCTTCAACTGCAGCCCCTGTGAATGAAACAGCTGAGGCACGGCAAATCGCTCTGCCATGCGAATCAGGTACAGGAAAGAAGAGAGGCAGATGGGGGGGGGGCACATGCTCATTGGAGTGAACCAGTTTGGAGCCAGCTGATCAGTGGAGCTAGGGGTTCACCTGGACTGGTCCAAACCAGGAGAATCCCACCCCTGGTGTAGGGTCTCCTGCTTCAGCAAGGGGCTGGACTAGAAGACCTCCATGGTCCTTTGCAGCTCTATTCTGATTGATTGAAAGTAATCAGCAGGGCTAGGCTAGAGGATAAGGACTGGGCATCTCACATCATCTCTAAGATCAATAGCACTTTCCATTTTCAAAAGGCTTCTAGCTAATTAAATTAATCAAGTGACAGCATTGTGATAGCAGTCCTAGTTGAAACTTTAGCATTTTTGCTTAAAACTTACCTACAGTGGCCATTCTGGACCACCATTAAACTTTACACCAATTTTCTCAAAACTGGTAATGGTACCATTCAAACATGCCATGCTTTATCTACATGTGTGGAGGACACACGTATGTAGATAAATCCTTTCCCTCTTCTTTCTCCCCACCCCTACTCCTATAATATATCCTTCACATATTGGCAACATTTTTAAGCTTTTACCCTTATCTACAAATTTAAACAGCTCCAGATTGTTGGAGCCAATATGCTAACCAGCAGTGGGATCCTACCTGTTCCACTACCGGATTGGTGATTGCACAGATGTAGGTGCGTACCTAACATGTGCGCACTACTTTCCACACACCAGCTGAGGCCTGCAGCACCAATCAGCTGAGAGGATAAGAAGAGAAAAGCGCAGGGGTGGGTGGAAGGGCCGATCCTGCACTTTTCTCTTTTTTCTCCTCTCAGCTGATCATCGGAGGCTTTTTTTTTTACTACCTGTTCAGCCGAACCAGTAGCAACCAGGCTGAACTGGTAGCATGCCACCACTCATGTTAGGATATGTGCAGAGTAATCTTTGTATAAAAAGGATATGCACACGGAAACAGTTTATAAGAAGAGTTATGAATAAATATACAGTCACACAGAATTGAACAAGTTGTATTAATGTTTACTTGAAGAAATAGCACAGTCAAATAAACAGTCCATGTCATACACGTTTTTATCAGTCCAGAAATATCCAGTTATAAAGTCTTCTTACCAGTTTCAAGTCTTTTACAGCAGACAAGTATCAAACCATAATACCACAGATAATCTTCGATATCAACAGAATATCAAAATAAACAGGGTTAATCAGTATCGGTCTGTAGTCAGTCAGTATAAGCCTCAAGAGAGATCATCAGTGGAAAAGAGAGAGATTAAACCATGATCTATAGCTCCCTCTTATAGCAACTTGAAGCATAATTAACCAACCAGAACACAGCATAATACATTACAGTATTTTTCCTTAAAGCTACAAACATATATATTTGTAGTTTATATATTGTCAACCCAACTATGTTATTTACATATACATAACAATGCTGATTCTGTAAGCTATTTAGAGGGGGTGTAAAGCACTAATGGAGCAATATATAAGTCTAAGTGCTATTGCTATAATCAGCCGTGGTCAGGCTGTTAAATTAGATTATCCCCTTTCTTTTTCTTGGTCCACTAATTCATCTTCCTGAACTCCATGGAAGTATCTGGTGGATTTTCAATAAAACTTCATCTCAATGGTCACAACCCTCTCTAAGAAACTAACAGAAGAAATTTGAGGTTTAAGAAAGTTCTGTCATTGTGAAATGGAGCCATTTGTCCCTGCCCTTGCTACCTCACTTCTACACAAACATCTCTACATCCTTGCTTCAGAATGTCCAAGGTGAGCAGGAGAAGGATTCTGGGGCTTACTAACTTGCTAATACAGTACCAGAAGGCATTGATTGCTCAAGTCTTAACAGGTTGAATAGTTAAGCAGCAGGAAGGGGAAAAAAAGCACCCATAAAATCAGGATTCCTTTCGCATCCTACTAATTAAATTTCACACTGAAAAGCCTAGAATGTAACTCTCACTCTAAACTTGAAAATTAGTCTGACAATGGCTTGGTCTACGCATGCAGGAGTGTAAGTGAGGTGCAATGAGTCCTGGAAGAGTAGAATGGAAACTTTATTTATTTATTTATTTTTGGCTTCTTTGACCTACCTAAGCAGTGAAGATCCTGTAGCACACTGGAATGCAAGTTCAGAACAACAACCTTGAGTCCTTCCCTTAATTCTTACTGTTGTTTTAAACTTTCAGAGAGGGGAAGAGGGTGACTATAAGCAGATTGATGAAGGGTTTCTAGCTTTCCCGTTTTTATGTTTCAATTATAGGATTATTTTTTTACACATTCCCGTGTGCCCTTACAAATGCGATCATCTTTTCTGTTGCCTCATTATGCTTGGGAGTCAGACCACCCTCTTGTTCTGACCCAACTCCTTTTCTAATAAGACAAACAATAACCAAAGGGAACAGAAACCTTTTAATGAGTCTTATGAATCCCCGGTTAAAAGGCTGCTGTAAACGAATTAACTTTGATAAGCACAAAACTTTGCCAAAACTGTACAAGACTGCCAAGAATCACAGATAAGAATATTTCACAACACAAGAGTCTTCAAATACCAAATTGAGATACTATAATGTCGATGAGGCTGAATTTCAAAACGTCTTTACTTCCTGCAAAGAACGTTTGCTTCACAGCTGGCTTTTATCTTCTTGAAGGAGGGGCCATTACCTTACAGCCTTAATCCTAAGTCGCCCATGCTGTTGCAGCTGCTCTTTCCTGCAAGCAATCCTGCACTCACATGCACTTGGCACAGGCTCCTTGGGAACCTCCTCATCATCTGCTGCCAGCCCTCACAATCTCTGAAGGTAGCAATCCCTCCCTAATGGTCCTGGTCCCTCATCTGAGTCCTCACTTTCCTCAGTCATCTGCACCTGCTTCCAGCTAACCACAACATCCCTGTCTCTCCAATATTCAGAAAACTGCCCATTTGAGCTACAGACTGGCCACCAAAAGGATACCGTAGTTAATTAATTCCATTTCTTTTATTAATTAAGGGACTAAATAAGCAAACATTCATTGGCTTGCCATGAAATTGGTGTGCATTGGTCTGTTCTCTTGGACACAGCCACAAGCTTTGCCATGTGAGAAAACAAAGCCAGCAACAAGGTTTTTATCCATCCGAACTGGTCCTACTATATTCATGGAAAACTGTAAAGATATAAATCTATCACTGGTTCAGTGAGTACAAAAATACATGTAGGCCCAGCACCTGCCTCTTGGCAGCCTTTTCAACATTCCCATCCAACCTCTGTTAGGAATGTGTGTTAGAAGGCAGCCACAGAAATAGAGTAAGAGAAAAGTTAGATATCAGTTTGCTCATGGGCTTAGCAAGAGCAGCTGGCCAGGAAGAAGAGCAATAAAAACTGATCGGGTTCTTTCTTCTATTTGCATATTTCCCTCTTTCCCCCGTTACTTGCAAGCATACATGCACAAATGGACTTTCCCTCCCCCACACTCCCAAGGTAAGAAAATGCAATTCCATTCTAGCATCTTTGCACCATTCCAGAATCAGCTTTAGTCTCAGATGATTTCACTTCATAATCTGGGAATTGGGCATGTCTAGTTTAATGAAAAGAAGGACTAGCGGTGACGTGAGAGCAGTATCTTAATATCTAAGGGGTTGCCAGAAAGAAGAGGGGGTCAACCTATTCTACAAAGTACCTGAAGGCAGGACACGAAGCAACGGATGGAAACTAATCAAGGAGAGAAGCAACCTAAAACTAAGAAGAAATTTCCTGATGGAACAATTAGTCACTGGAATGTCTTATCTTCAGAAGTTGTAGGTGTTCCAACACTGGATGTTTTAAAGATTAGACAACCATTTGTCTGAAATGGTCTCCTGCTTGAGGAGGGGGTTAGACTTCCAAGGTCCTGTCATGCCCCTGTTGGAGACTGACTCTGAGGGAGAGGAAGAACAGCTGACAGAGAGAGAAAGTGGCTCCGGAGATCGTGGAGGAGGCTGGGGAAGGGCAGAGGCCGGCTGGGCAGTCAGAGGAAGACCCAGGCCCATCCCCTCTTCACCTTAGGGCACACAGCGAGGAACGGAGAAGGGAACAACGTGGCTTACAGGAGAGGAAGCTGCCATGATCTCCCTCATTGGCTGCAGCTGGGGGGAATAGTATATAGGAGGGGGTGTTTAAAACACAGCATTGCTAGAAGCAAAGCATGTTTTATTTCTGGCTGAGGTTTATCTTGGTTGCCATTCTTCCAACGGACTGTGCCTTATCTTCTTTACATTTGTAATTAATTATCCTGGTCTATCGTGGAAATTCCTTCAGTGCGTTTTTTTTTTTTAATTTCTTCATTATCTGTTCTTTGAGTTTGGACTGTATTTCTTTCTTTTGGGAGAATATGTTGGAAAGAGTTTATCTCCAACTGCGAACAATTGAACAGTGAGGACAAGTTGGAGGCATTAAAAGGAAATTTATTTACGTTTGGAAATTTATTATGTGTGCGGGCCTTCTTCCGGTAATCACAGTTCTCTTCCAACTCTGCTATTCATTATTCTGTTATTCTGACACTACTTTAATGTCATGCATTGATCCTAAATACAATAGACCAGGGTTTCAATCTTGATTTCATCAAGGGTGCATCAGGGTTATGTTTGACCTTTGTGGCAGAGGTGGTATTTCAAGAAACGGTTCTGAACCAGTTTTCTGGAGAACCGGTAGTGAAAATTTATGAGTAGTTCAGAGAACCGCCAAATAACACCTCTGACTGGAATTTTACAGTATCCTTGCCCTTGGTGACAACGCCCACCAAGCCACGCTGACAGAAACCAGTAGTAAAAAAAAATTTGAATATCACCACTGCTTGGGGGGCCCGGGTGGGCATGGCCAGCTTGACCATCACTCATGTCAGGAAGTGCCTTTTGGCCCAATGGGACTCTGCCAGAGAAATATGCCTCCCAACTCTGTTTTTGCTGGGATGCCTCCTGCAACCCTCTGCCAGCAAACCGAGCTCAGGAGGGCCACTTTTCACAGTCATATGCACCAGGGCCAGTCCCTCACTTAGTTCCATTGGCTCCCCAGTGGGTCAGATCTAGTAACCCATGGGCTGGATTTGGCTCCCCGACCATAAGTTTGACACCCCTGCAATAGAACAAATAGATATCTGTTTTTTCCTTAGAATATTTTGTTGCAAACCACACTATGGTGGAGTAAAAATATGAATGGAAGAGGCACTAATTGGTGGCCATTTTCTTGCCCTTATCCCATTGTACATCTGATGAGCCGTGACTCTCTTGGTCAGATTCTCCAGTTCTACATTAACAGTAATAATTTAGGGGGGGTGCACTTCTTCATGGCCGAGAAACAGAAAATGTCCATAGTGCAGAACAGGCCCATACATACATCATGAGGTTCCCCAAACTTGGCAACTTTTAAGACTTGTTTGGACTTCAACGCCCAATATGCTCACAGCCAAACATAGCTGGCTCAGATTTTTGGGAATTGAAATCCACCAATCTTAAGTTGCCAAGTTTGGGGACCCCGATAAAGTCTTCTCTATAACGGACTGAGCAATCTGTGTGTTTGGTTCCAGGACATGAGAATATGGTCGGGTGTAAAGGAGGGGGAGGAAATGGAAACTAGAAATCTCATGTCTGATATGCTATATGTAATTCACTTTTAGGGATTTTACACATAGATAAAAATAGAAACACGGGACGTTCATTATTGGCAGATAATATTAGTGTAGCCATCTATCATTAACAAATATCCTGAGAATTGCAAATGACAAAATATGCATATGCAAAGAGTATGCTGTGCAAGAGGCATGGAGATTTTTCTAAGGAAAGCGTCAATTGTTTTAATTGTTAATGTGAGCCACAACATGTGCAGAGCAGCCAAAAAAGCATGCAATCTTAGGCTGCATTAAAGAGGGATAGAATCAAGATCACCTGAAGTACTTACTTAGCACTTTACAAATCCTTAGTCGGCCCACAATTTGAACACTGCATCCGGTCTGGCACGTACAATATTAAAAAAGATGTTGGGCATGAGAAGAGCCACAAAAAATGATTATGGTTTCTTGAGACTAAAACATACGAAGATAGTTAGGATTGGAATGTCGCGGTCTAATGAAAAGAAGGACTGGGGGGATATAATAGCACTCTCCCATATTGAAGCAGCTCCTCCAAAGCCAGGGGGGGTTTCAA
>JAGDQI010000315.1:0-27127 GCA_023653725.1 Bungarus multicinctus | reverse complement strand
CGCCTACTAGAAACATACAGATATACAATAAAAGAGTTCAAATAATTACATAGTTTAATCCGCTGTCTAATTCCAGATTCAATTTAAAAGTTAAAAACAAAACCCCAATTTAAAATTTAATTTAAAACCTAAAACACAGTTACTTGGGCCAGGCCGGCCTGATTAAACATAAGTTTTCAAACCGCGCTCCTTAAGGTCGGATATCCGTCTGACCGTATCTCCGGGGGAATCATTCCCCTAGGGAGGTAGCCCCCACAGAGACGCGCCGAATCTCGGGCCGTCACCGACAACGGTCTTGCGGCGTACCCCAAGCAGGCAACCCTGTGGGAGCGTAGTGCGGCGCGAGGTTTACGATGGCAATATAACAAAAACCCTAACACACATATAAGCAAAAGACAACGAAACACAGATCTTTCTGTCCTTGAATTGACTCTGTTGATGATCCAAAGACAGAAAAGGACGCAGTATGCTTCCTCCCTTGACGTGGTGCTTATAACGGAGGGGTGTTGTAAACGCAGATGCTCTACCCATTCCCCTGTTAGTCCTGATCTGGTGAGAACCTGTGGCCTAATGGCACTTACACTGCATCCATTAATACTCCCCGGTTTGAATTCCAGTAAGGGTATGGCTAAGCTGCAGAGCTAGTAGCTCGAAAGATCTATACTAGTCCCCTCCCTTATTAATTATTTATCAGCTCAAAAACCTAACCACACAACCCATACATACGATACATATATGTATATATATGGATCTTTGGGTTTTCTCCCGTCGCGTAAATTGGCGTTTCTATGCGACGTTTCGATGAAGTCTTATTCATCATCTTCCAGGCTTTTGTCTTCGGCCTTGGCTTCTCAGAGTATGTGAGCTTGCGCTGCTTCGTCCTTTTAACTGCTTACTGGTTATGTGACTTGATTGGTGGGCTTGGCTGTGTTCTGTTGGGTGGTGGGTGTCTGTATGTATGTATGTGTGGTTGTTCAGATCTAGATGTGCTGGGGGTGTGTAGTTGTTTTGGATGGGCTGTCATATGCTGATTCTTTTATAGGCCTTGGGTGAGGCCCGATGATATTACATCGAAGCTCCCTAGTAGGCTCGGCTGGGTTGTATTTGTGTTTCGTTTATGATCTTTGATGAGCTAGAATGAGCTTTCTACATGTGAGTTGATGGATTCCTGCATCGGGCTGTAGTTTGGCGAGACATTTTGGCGTATGTTTTTGTAGAGGTGAGCCTATTGGCTGACGATTGGTCACTTGGGTTCTTCTTTGTGTATCTTGGTGACCCATAAAGCGTAGGGCAGCGGATGATTTCTCTCTGGGTTAGATTCTTTGCTGGATTTCTTCACTGATTGGTTAGGCTTTATTTTTGGATCTGGTGTTTTGTTCTAGGGTAGGGTGGGTTTCGGTGTTTAGGGGATGTAATGGGGTCTGGAGTATGTTTGGTTAACTTGGTTGGTATCAGAGGTGTTTCATAACCACTGTCTCATTGCCCTTGCTCTGCGTTGTAGAGTTCTTAATGTGGTGTCTTTTTTCAGGGTTAAGTATTGCACGTTTGTTTCTTCTGTGATAAATTTTGCTTTTGGGTGTTTGGTAGTGGCAGAGGATGTTTTAATTTGCGAGTCCTGATTTTGTTCACATCAATCAGGTTGGTTTTGGTCAGGCCTTGGTTGTTCACTCGTATATGATGGTTGCTGTGGGGATGTGTTTGGGAGCGCCAAGCAAAGTGAATCCGTATTCGAAGGACATTGATTTCGTCTTCGCTGAGGATCTTGTCTGATATGTTTGTGCACTGTTTGTTTCATGTTTGGCTTTGAGGGGAGAGTTGTTTTCTGGGCATTGTTGTAGTTTTCTGATTTGTTGGTGTGTGATCTGTCTTGGGGTGGTCTGTGTTTCGGTTCTCCCGACAGCAACGTTTTGGGTTTTGTCCCTAAAGTGCAGGGTAAATCTGTTGCTGAGTCTGAGGTGAAGTTGGAGGTATCTTTTGGTTGATTTGGTCTAGGAGGACTCTTTTGTTGAGTTCATGTTCTGATTTAGGGCCATTCTGTCTTTTTAGGGGTGTTTGTGTGGGGCTGACTTTGTTTGCTGTGGAATTTCAATTGGAAGTTTATGGGATTACATTTTGATCTCGGCAGTTGCATAGGAAAGGCGAGGTCACATAAAGAGAATTCTTGGACTTCAAGTTTTTTTGGGGGGGGATCCTGGTCATCATCATGTGGGGGTTTCATCCCTGGAGAGGTTTCAATATTTGTTTTCGTGAGGGTTTGTGTGGGTATTTGTATAGTTTGTGGATCTTTGGTTCTTCGGGTTTCTCGCGCGGCATAGACTTGTCAAGTTTCTAGGCAACGTTTCAATGAGTCTCATTCATATCTTCAGAGGCTTGTGTCTTCTGGCTTTGTGCTTCTCAGAGTAATGTGAGCTTGCAGTTGCTCATTTCTTTTCCCTTTTAACTGCTATTGGGGGTGTGACTTTGATTGGGTTGTGGGGTTTGGCTGTGTTTCTTGATTGGCGGGGGGGTGTTCTCATTGGTTGGGGTTTGGCTGTGTTTTTCTCCTTTGTTGTGGGGTTTGCTGTGTTCTGATTGGCTTTGGGGTGTGTTCTGTTCAGTGGGGGTTTGTTGTACTCAAGTTAGTCTTAGTTGCTGGGGATTTGAGCTGGTGAGCTGTTGATCCTGTTCTTTGGCTTCGCGTTCGTGTTACATGCAACATCTTCATGGTGGGTGTCAGTTCGCTTCATGTATGGGTTGGGGAGGGGTTGAAGCAAGTAGTAATGCAGCTCGTGCGGTGTGGCTTCTGGTCCGTGGTCCTGGATGTCGTCATCTTCTGTGTGAGTGTGAGTTCTGCTTCTATTGTAAGTGTGGTGTAGCTTCTTACATCACCACCCAGCACAGATCAATTCCGTAGCCGAGACACTCATCTCCAGAACAAAATGCTAGCCGACAAACACCACCTAAAAACGAACTACACACTCTCACTACGTACTAACAGCCAATGGATTCCAAAGACAGAACATTACTCAGACCTAATCCAAAAAGAAACCCCAACCGAAATCCAAGATAGAGAACAAGAAAAACGGCAAAGCCCCCCTCCCATATATAAAAGGCACTACAGACAAAATCAGCCGATCCTCCAAAAACACAACATTAAAACAGCATTCTTACAAACGGAAAAAATATCCACAATCCTAAGAAACCCTAGAAGACAAAATTGGGTTAGAAAACCAAGGAGTATACAAAATCCCGTGCACCTCCTTCCCCATCACATACATCGACAAACTAACAGAAAGAATAAGTGCATGCATTTAAGAATGCAAGAACTCAATCAAAAAAGACAGAACCGACCTCTTCTCTGGTCCAACACCTCAAAGCCACAGTACATAAGATTGACTTTAAAAATACCAGAATCCTATGCGCCAAAACCGAACACCGTTCAACAACGAGTAATCAGAGAATGCCATAGAGATAAAAAACGCCCAGCACACAGCATGAATAAACGAGATACCTCCTGCCTACCAGCCATTTGGAAACCCGCCCCTCATTAACAAACGAGTACCTAACATGAAGAAGACACCAGACACACCTCTCACGAGGGTCACACAAGAATATATATCTAGTCTATGTGTGTGTACATACATACATACACACACACACCACACACTGACATATATATGTTGCATTACTGGATTTGTCTTCTGTTGTTATTTGATATATTTTAAGTAATTTTTAATGTACCATTAGGTGAGTTTATGACACACCTCATAGTATAGATTTCATGACCTTAGGATATAGGATAACAGCAATTAACTTTATTTATTTTTATTGACCTGGTATTTTTGAAGTATGTTTTTCTGTACTTGTTTAGGTTAATCATTGGCAAAATGGAATGCAGTACTTTGCAATGGATATTAGTGTGATAAAAAGTCAGACTCAAGGTCACAGTAGATATAGGATTAATTGTCAACAATAACAGATCAGCATACACCACCTTGTGCTTTCAGGATAAATATTGAACTGATCCCCAAGCAAATAACACACTCAATAATTGCTAGGATATAATGGTGTGATATAATAGCTTTCAGGTTAAAGATGCAGAATTCTGACTTCTTATTTTAGCCAATGACTACATTTAAAATAAATCATACCAATCATAAGCTAATATGTGTATATATATCTATCTTATATTTATCTATCTATAAATATATCTATCTTTCCCAATGGTCCACTGTAGTTTCTTCAGTGAGGGAGAGCTGTTTAATATCTTATATATTTCCCTTAAAACAAAAAGAAGGAATAAAAGCAGGATGGCCAGTAAAAAATCAAGCCTTGATCTAGCATTCACAATAACTATTAGAATTGTAGCATTCACTTTTATCAACAAAAAGGGTCAATAATTGGGATAGATAGTAAGATGTTTTATCCACTTAGGAAGGACTGAAATATATGTGTCAGGAATTAAAGGAAGGATCTTCTGAAAAAGCATCACTGTCATAATTTCTTGAAAAGGAAGAAAAATTACTACTTTTATCTTGTGATATAGCTGAGTTGGGTTGAAAGAATCTGTTGTACTACTGCAGATACAGATAGTAACCTATATATTTAGAATATTCGAAAAGAAAACATCTGACCCATTGGGCCATCATTTCAAGAATTTTCCCTAACCTAAACAGGAGAAACGAATTATCATAAGCAGAATTTAAAAAGCATAGGAGTGGAATGGGAGTGACTTTTGACTTCCTGCCAGCTTCCCTCCCCATTTTCCTTCGTGGGAAGCGGGCAGGGAACATTTAAAAAGGACCGATCATTTCTCTGCAGCTGACTGTGGGCTATTCTGCAGCATGGCAATAACTGAAGTAAGCTATACCTTTGCCAAATTTTAATTCCACAAAAGAAATCAGTCCTGGATTTTGGCCATATCCTTTAAGTTAGCCCATTTAAGGTATACAAGTCACTAGTTGTTCTTTATGAGGCAGTATTTTGCCCAGTTGACATGTGGAAGTAAAATTTGGTCTGGTTCTTATTCCAAGAGAGAAGAACATAGCAAGCTGCAGTTGGATAAGAAGGTCTCTATTTATTTGGTAGCCAGAAACAAAGACCCACCACTTGTTCTGAAGTGGCGGACAAATTGGGGTTGAGTAGGTGGGCTTTTATCAATTTTGGAATCTTTGTGATTGAAATGCCTGTTCCTGTGCAAGAATATGTCCTTTATATTTTAATGGTTGTTGCCAGATTCCTATGGGATCATGTAAGGGTCATGATGACTCTACAAGCAAAAGGGGAAATTGTAAATCCTAGGTGGTTTTTGTTTCTCTGAGCTAATCTTATCAATTTTGGCTTCTGCTTATTTGGAACTGCTGGCTGCCCTTGTTAATGAATAGAATTGTCTGGTTTTATGAATGGATACAAAATATCTATTCATAAAGCCTAGCCTCTTTCAGACTTTGGCTTGAAGCTGGTTTTCCTCTACTGGGGTTGCTTTCTGCCTTTGTTAAGGAGATTTTTCTCTTCTTTTTTTAGGGGGAAATATTTCATTCTGCCTCTTTATTTGGGGAGGGGGGAACCTTCACACAGAAGTTAAAACAGATAAACTGAAGAATTGTAGTGGTATATAGATTTAAAAGATGTAGACTGATCCCATTCAATATATGCTTTCTCATATATATCACAAAGAGAAGCTATAATATTATTGCTTTAGTCTAAAAGCCAATAAGTGTACTTAACCCAAATCTCTCCTTTTCCCAGTAAATGTTGTCTGGTAAAAAAAAAAAAAAAAAAATATAATAAAATCTACTACAAATGTATTTGTAGTTTCTATTGCTAGCATCATATTAACAGAGACCAAAGATCAATATTATTTAGGAGATGGACAGTCTGCATAAAAATGTTTTAACATTCTTGCCTGAGGTTTCAAATGGACTAATAGCTATTACCTTTTTATGCCAAATGATTCAGTAATCTAATTTCTAATAAATGTGTTGCTGCAGCCCATATAAAAGACAGTGATGTTACAGTCTCTCTGTTGTTACAAAACGAACGTTACCATCTCCTTTGTTGATCTGTTTGATCAAATAATTAATACTTGACAAAGACACATTCAAAATCATTTGAAAAAAATAGAGGCAAATGATGGCCAATGGTGTGTTTAATTTTACAGGAGTGTGGTCTTTTTTTCTGGAGCACCAAGGAAAAATCCCCTTGTAGCCCATTATAAATCTGTTGTGGCTCTGAAGTTTATGTTCCAAGGCTTTTAATAATCAAAAAGTACCTTGTGGCAAATTAAAAAAATAATTCTTAACAATACAATACAAATAAAGTAATGCTTCTCTAACTTGATTTGTCATTCTCACTTTGTTACTTTGATAACAGATTAAAGCAGGTTTATGATAAGAGTGGGTTATAGATAAACCTTTATTAGTTTCCCCGCAAACATGGCCAGAGCACAAAGAGCTTTATAAATTCCTCCATGTGTTTTTAATGTTTCTCTAACTGCAATTGAGGATGATGTATATCTAAACTTTTGACCTCTTTAAAAAACCTCACGTCAGGCCACATCTTATTTTCAATCATGAGCTGCATTATTAATTAATAATGCCTTGATCAGGATTCAGATACAGAATATGTATTCTCAAATGTTGTTCACTTATTATAAAACTCATCCCCTAGATATGAACCGTGTCCAGAAATGGATTAAGATAAGCCTTATGTTTCAGGACTACAAAATTTGCCAAAGAAAAGCTATGAGATTTCATTGGATTTTAAAACCACATGCACACAAAGGAAGTTTAGATTACATGATTAAAATTCTGCAAGAAAATGAAAAGAATTACCCAAAATTATATAAATAAAGTGATAGGTAGTTTATACAGAAGAAAAGTATGATTTAAAACCCTTTGTGCTCAGGAAATTTAGATAGGAATGAACAAAAGCCAAAAACTGCCAATTAGAAAGGGAGGATTCTAGCAATTTATGTTAGCAACTATATAATTAGGAGAAAATGTGTGCAAAGGATTAGCATATTCAAAGACATTGTGAAATAAACACTACAATATTTTTTTTAACAGATTGAAGAAGATCTGTACAAAGTCTTCCAACTTGGAACATTGCCTACTAATACAGTGAACTAAGAATGGATTTTATTCCTTCATCTTTATTAGAGAATTAATAGCTAATTGTTGTTTTAGCACAATATGAAAAGATGATGAATGAACAATTGGGAAACTGTTCAATTTAATTATTCTGGATTGGAACTATTCATTTCCTGAATGAAAAGAAGATTGAAGATTAAGTCCAATTCAGACTTTGACAGTATATGTACTGAGAATTGTACGTAGAAGCTTGATTTTTAAAAAAGGCAGAGGAACTATTAGACTTGCTGACTTCTAATGGATAATGGAAAAGGTATGGAAGCTCCCCAAAAGATACATATACAGTTCATGTTATTGCTTAGGCACAAGCTTATAACTGTGAAGGTCACAACAAATTATGGCCAGCCCTCCTCTCTGTAAACTGAAGAATTTGTTTGATGTTTTAAGGGAAAGCAGGAGTTATCAGGCTGGTCTGTTCAGGAGGCAAAGTAGAAAAAGGATAGATGAAAAAACAGAAGCCATCAGGTCAGATCATCCTGAGAGGAAAGATGGAAGTCTTCTTTTCCTTTTTTGTGCATCACATCTTATTCTTTTTCATACATTCCTTTCCATAAGTTCCATATAAGCAGCCATCTCTTAACATCTTCATTTTCTCTTTTTGCACAAGCACCTTCCTCCTAGCAAGTATTTGTGGTCAGCTATTTGTTTCCTGCTTTAACTAAGTAAATAATAGATTCCATTTTTTCCTCACTGTAATCTCAAAACTGTCAACATTTCACAAAAATGAAAGAAAAATAAAACACCCATGGCACACATTGAAATAAAAACCCTTAAAAACTCCCATGAACTCATTAAAAGGCAGTTATAGTTACAAACTTCTTGGACATCATAAATCACAACAGGCTCTCGAGCACACCTCCATTTCCAATCATTTCCTGAAGACCAACAGTTTTGAGTATGAAGCTACTCTGAAGAGTTAGCACAAAAACTGTATGTGACTTCATAGTATTGTAAAGGAATTCAGAGTGAGCTTAGACATACAGAAGAAATAAGCATGGGCCTGCGGTAGAGATTGTATGATTCTGAGAAAGAGTGAACATAAGAAAAAAAAACCTTTCAAATAATCCCCTCTTGAACAGAGACCGATGGGCTTTCAATTTGTGTTATTCTATTTTATAGCAATAAAATATTCCTGGAAAATCTGTTATGCCTTGGTTTCTTGACATGACAGGTATAGCTCTTTCAAAATGATGGGGATCATCAGTAGTTCCTCCTGGAATGATCACATTTTATTTATTTATTTGTTTGTCAAATATGTATAAGAAAACAAGTATAGGTAGAACATGAACATGAACAAATAAATAAAGATAATGGGAACAGTAAGACAGGTATGGTAGACACGCTGGTGCGCTTATGCATGCTCCCTTTAAGGACCTCTTAGGAATGGGTGTGAGGTCCAAGGTAGGCAGTTTGAGGTTGAAGCTGTAAGGGCGTTGAGGCTGTAACAAGGGGGTCAGGTTGGGCATTCCAGGTGTTGACCACTCTGTTGCTGAAGTCATATTTTCTGCAATCGAGTTTGGAGCAGTTTACCTTGAATTTGCCCATATATTATTGTAATTGAAGCTGAAGAAGTCATTGACAGGCAAGAAGTTATAGCAAACAATTTTGTGAACTATGCTTAGATCACACAGCAGGCAGTGCAGTTCTAGATTTTCCAGGCCCAAAATTTCAAGCCTGAGGGCATAAGGAAT
The DNA here is from genome assembly GCA_023653725.1 of Bungarus multicinctus. Classification (NCBI taxonomy): domain Eukaryota; kingdom Metazoa; phylum Chordata; class Lepidosauria; order Squamata; family Elapidae; genus Bungarus; species Bungarus multicinctus. Next base: position 18,306 of record JAGDQI010000315.1, on the reverse strand, counting down.
TCTATTGTGAGAGGAGGAGTGGAGTGCTTCTCTTGTGAAATACCCTGGAATGCTCTCAATTGTGTTAATGTCCGATATACAGTGCAGATTCCAGGTAGACAAGCTGTATTTGAGAATTGGTTGGCAAAGGTTTTGTGTACCCTAGTTAACAATTCAATGTTGCTGGAGAAGAAGCTTCGCAAAATAAGGTTAACAACTCTTAAAGCCTTTTTGGCAATGCTGTTATAGTGAGTTCTGGGGCTTAGATCATTTCAGATAAATACTCCTAGGTCCTTGACAGAATGACGGTCGTCTACAAGATCATTTCCACCTAACTTGTATTTGGTGTTCTGATTTTTTTGCCAATATGCAGGACAGAAAATTTGTTAGTTGAAATTTGGAGTTGCCAATTACACAACCACTCTGACACATAGTCAAGATCGCTTTGTAGGGCAGCAGCATTGTCACAGGTGCTAAATAATTTTATGTCATTAGCGAAGAGGACGCAGCTGCTTTTAATGTTGTCACATAGGCCACTGATGTAAAGCAAAAAGACTGTGGGTCCAAGACACTGCCTCGGGAGACACCATTATTAATTTTGACCATTTGTTTCCTGTTGAACAGGAACATTGGGTAACTTAATTGTGATTCAGGAAGTATTTTGGTACCAAGTCATACAATTTATTGTAATTATTTAATATCTAGCAAAGGGGGAAATAAAATAAATCAGGAACCATACATGTTACAAAAAAAAAAAAACTTTGGTAAAATATTTTCAAAGCAGAGCAAGAATCTGTGGTTCTGACATGTTCTTTTTTAACTATACCACAGTTAAATATTGTCCTTAATTAGTTAAATCATATGCAAAATTTGACATAATAATTGCTGGATTAAAAATAGAAATTAGAAAAATAAAAAGTAGAATATTGCTAGAAGAAACATCAGCCATCTAAATTTGCTGACAATATCACTGGTGTTTATGAATAACATTAAAGAATCTCTTGATAAAGATGAATAAAGTGCAAAAGTCAGTTTGCTACTCAATATTAGAAAAAAAAACCGCAAGATTACATCAGTTTGTGAAACCAATTGAAGTCAAATAGGATGAAGAAAAAATTGAAAACTTAATGTTCCTAGTCTTAAAAATCTACAGAGAGGTTAAGTAAACATAGCAATGAAGAGATATCTGCTACCTTGGGAGAAAAACTATGGCTGTTCTAGATAAATACTAAAGTGCATCGCACTGACATTTTAAAAAATACATGTTGTCAAGACCATGACTGTAACATATGACTTTGAAATTAGTAACATTATAATAGCTGAAGAAATTTTAAAAAATAATGCTCCATATTATGATAGTGCCTGTGATAAAATTGTTGATAATACTTTGGATCAATTGAAGAAAAAATAATTTAATATTGTATAAAATAAAATGAGATTGACCACTGGAAGCATAAAACATGAAGAAAAAAGGTAGAGTTAGGGTTAGGGTTACTATCAATGATAATTTCAACATGAACTCAGAGAAACCACTACTGGCAAAACATCAGATCATAAAATGTCCAAGGCAACAGAACAGCAGCCCAATAAAACAATGATGATTTCAGTCAGATCACAGAAAAGTATACATGGAAGTAGCATTATTTAATCTAGTACATCTCTAAGAATATAAGATTGGAGAAGAGGGATGTCATTGCAGTTTGCATATTTTGGGAAATGTATAATATTCTTAATGGATTCTGTCTAAAGAGAGTTTCAGAATCTCAAGATTTTTCCAGGTTTTTAAAAATAAACCCTCGTTCCTAAAAACTAATAATTATTCCAACAGAATAATTCTTGTAATTCTTGGTATTTTATTGGAAGTAAAATTAGAAAGGGTACAGTTCTCATCACCATGATGTAATGTCTCAATTTATCTGTATAATGAATCACATCTGAGTTTCATAAATCCTCAAATGCATACTCTCTCTGTGTGTATGTGTGTGTGTAAAATCAACCTAGTCTTGAAAGTTCATTGCTAAAATAGTGTAAAAAAAGAGAAAACAGTAATTACTATTCCATAAAATAGAGAGTAGAATATATTAGATTTAAAAATGTAAAAATAAACACATCTAATTATTGGACTCCTCTCCAAGTTTCTTAATAATAACTTTTTAAACACTGTTAAATGGGTAGTCAAATATAGTAATCCTGGAAATAAGAGTATACTGTTTCTAATATTATTAATTATTTTCTTAAACTTGTCATCTTCATCATCATCATCCTTCCAGTATTTTTCTCACAGATGCAGGTTCCACTTTTTGGGTCAACAAGTGTCATCTTGTACAATCAATCAATCAAACAAATGTTTATTAACAATGCACAACATGTGTACAATGAAATTGAAATGAGCCTCCTTGGTGCTGGCCCTGCAAGTCTATCATATTAAACCTAATTGTGATGCTTATGTTGTGTCCAGAAGTTTGACAGCCCACAGATAAAACTATTTTTCAGTCTATTCCTTTGGCTGGCTATGCTTCTATATCTTCTGCATGATGGTAAGAGAGTAAAGAGGTGCTCACCAGGGTGTGAATCATCCCTGAGGATTTTCCTCACTCTGCTGAGGCAGCGGGTCCTTGACTATTTTGTCCACTGGTGTAAGGGGACAGCCCATTAATTTTTGTGCTGTGCTCATCACCCTCTGTAATGCTTTTTTGTCTGCAGCAGTCAAGCTAGCATATCATACCATAATACAACATATAAGGACATTTTCTATCGTAGACTGGTAAAAGGAAGTCATCAGTCGTTGTTCCACCTAATATTTCTGCAAGACCCTAAGGAAATGGAGTCTCTGACCACTTGGATTGTGTTATTTTTCCAGTTGAGATCTTGGCTAAGGTGGACTCCCAGAAATTTGAAAGAGGAGACCCTCTCCACACAGCCTCCCTTGATGTAGAGTGGGGCACGTTCCTGTCTCTGCTTCCGGAAGTCTAACATCATCTCCTTTGTCTTGCTGGTGCTTAGATGCAAGTTGTTTTCTGAGCACCATGTGGATAACTTCTGGACTTTTTCCCTGTATTCATCTCCTCCTGTAATAAGACCCAGTATCGTGGTATCATCTTCACTTTATTATCACATTAGATGGATTAGATGATATGCAGTTGTATGTGTACAACAAGTATAGGTAGGATCTGAGCACACAGCCCTGAGGAGAGCCAGTGCTGAGCTTCAGGGAGGAGAATGTGAAAGACCCAGCTCTCACTGTTTGTGGCTGGTCTGTCAGAAAGTCTTTAATCTAATCAGAGGTGAGAGAAGGGAAATTCAGGTCAGTCAACTTTTCAATGAGGATATCCAGAAAAATGGTGTTAAAAGCTGAGCTGTAATCTGTGAAAAGCAATCTGACATAGTTCTCAGGTTTCTCTATATGAGTCACTACAGAATGTAGGGCAGTAGCAAGGCATCACCTGTCGACCTATTTCTTCTGTAGGTGAACTGATATTGGTCGAAGTTTGATGGAAGCATGACCTGAGGTGTTGAAGAACCAGTTTCTCAAAGCACTTCATCACTACAGACGTTAGTGCAATGGGTCTATAGTCATTCAGGCTGTTTATTGCTGTTGTTTTGGGAACTGGAATGATAGTGGCTACTTTCAGACATGATGGAACACTGGCCATTTGCAGGGAGATATTAAAAATCAAATGCAACATCCAAGTCCAGCTGGGCATTTTTCATGTCCGTGTTTATTTGTATCTTTCCATCTTTCCTTCAGCCTTTCAGGAGTATTTTTCATCTATATTAAAATGGAAGGTGATGCAGGCCATGATGTGGGATGTTGCTCATAGAAAATGGTCTTAACACTATAGGTATTTCTCCCATATTTTCTCTGATATTGGCCTGGTGCCTTTTTGCTTATGAACTGTGTCATTTCTGATATGGTGAAGAAAACAAATGCCTAAGAATCAATGAGGTATATCTCCAATGCTGTGTAAAAGGTATTCAATGCATTTAATGTATTTTACATCTTCAATTTTAGATGGGTTGGCATGTATCAATCACAGAAGCACATCAGTGATCTCTTTGCACTATAAACCATGCTGTGTTCACTCTTGCTCACACTTTGTCTTTGATGCTGACATCACTTTGAGATCCTAGGTCAGGGGTCTCCAACATTGGCAACTTTAAGACTTGTGGACTTCAACTCCCAGAATTCCTCAGTCAGCAAAGCTGGCTGAGGAATTCTGGGAGTTGAAGTCCACAAATCTTAAAGTTGCTAAGGTTGAAGACCTCTGTCCTAGGTAATGGAAGGAGTTAGGCTTCACTAGATCTTCACTGCTGACTTGTACAGTGTTCAGGCTGGTCTCTATATATTCAGTCTTTTTGATGTTGAGGCTCAGCCAAGTTGCCAAAGGCAGTTGTTCCATATCTGCACATACTGCTGCAATTCTTCTCTGGTGGTGCTGTGAGCATGACATCATTGGTACAGAGAAATGTCCAGGGGATGCCATGTTGCAGTTTTTCTTATAATAGTATCCATGACAAGAATGAACAGCAATAGTGATAATGCTGAACTTTGATGAACACCAACTTTCACAGGAAGACTGTTAGAAGGCCGATAGCGCATCTCACGCAACTGCTAGTATTTGTATACAACATTTCTTATGAGTTGCTCAGGCACACCATGGTCACATATCATGTACCAAATTAACTGATGCAAAACACAGTCAAAAGCTTTTTCAAGGTCGAGGAAAGTTAAATGTTAACGTCTTCCCCTTTTCTCAGTGTTTTTGCATATGCATGTGAACTACAGAAATGGTGTCAGTAGTATTAGAGCCTTTGACAAAGCTGCCTTGACTGGTATTGAATTTTACAATGACACATAGATGCTAGTCAATGATCTGCTCATAAATTTCATTGTGTGTGTGATAGGAGGCAAATTAGCTGATAGTTTGGACAATCTGCTGGATCACCTTTATTCTTGAAGAGGCATTGTGATATTTGTGGCCCAGTCAGTAGGCAAGTAGCCACAATACCACTAAAGAAATTTGTTAGCCAGTTGGCTGTTTTTCCACTAAGATCTTCCAGCTTCCAAATGGTAAACCATCAGGTATTTCCTTAAGTACATACTTGAGGAAACATTGATACACACACACACACTTAATATATTTCACAATACTTTTGGACTTTAGACTTGAGATGGTCTAAAGAGTGAACATATTGAAGAAGTTGTGTTATGGGCAATGAATCCACAAGGCTATAATACAAGTCCAGCTCAGTGGAGAGACTTAAATTTCAGCTGGTGGGACTAGTCTGTTAAGAAGACCTAACTTCAGAACATTCAAAATGCTTTCCTGGAATAGGTAAAGACTTTTAACAGAAAAGGGAAAACTTTAGAGCTTTTTTTTTAAAAAAAAAGAATTTCAGTAACGGCTAGAGAGAAAAATAAGCACAGAATGGATGAGTAGATGTCCCCTGAGTCACTTTAACTGGAGATAAGAGATTTGAAAATGTTCTTTTTCTGGCTGGCTAAAACATCCGCTTACTGCATTTTTCCAGAGTGGATTGAGGGTTGCTGAGTCATCATCCTACTGAGGATGAATACACAAAAAGCTTCTCAGTTCAGTCTTACAAAAGTGCTATCAGCACTTATACTTAGTGATCACCAATTAGGACATTTGTAACCCAATCAACCTATCAACAGGATGCCTATGTGCTTGCTACTCTATCAAGAATGAAAGATTGATTTCTATTTCATCATGACTAAAAGTGAGCATTGGCATTGCACTTGAGAAAAAAGTCCTGTAAGACTTGGTGGTGCAGAAAAAGAGGAGAAGGTTTGTGGGCTTGATTGTTTTCTTGCAGGCATTTTGTTACCTAATTAAGTAACAATATCAATGACTGATTTCACTGATGGTATTAGCTAGTTTGGTAATGAAACATCTGCAAAGACCACCAAGCTTAGAGACCACCAAGGACCCCACAGTTCAACCCTGAGCAACAAATATTCTTTTTTATATGATAAAGTTTCCTTTGAAAGTTTACATTGTCTGGCAGAAGCTCTGGGTCCTTCAATACTTGTCATATTGTGAAGGTTTGTATAAACCTAAAGTGATACAATATTGAGATGTCAGAGAAACAGTCTTCCTTACACTAAACATAGATCTGTTTTAAAGAAAGGCATAATTAATATAGGAAAAGACAAATAAGACTGTGAGGATAATGATATATTAAGGCCCATCAACCATTACCACAATACACTACCACAATTATTATGTCTCTTTAAGTTGAAAAATCCTGACACCCAACATATTTTCAAATAGCCAAGGTCTGTATATGCATGATATATCACCGAGGACCAGCTGTGTAACTCTTATATCATTTTGCCTGTCCATGGATATTCCTAGTAAAAGCTCATATTCAAACTAGTTGAATTGTTTTAGAAAAGAATCTTACTTTTAAAAATGTTACTTAAGAGCTCATATTTTGTTACAATAATAGCTTTGTTGCTATTTTTTTAATTTCTCCCTGGTCCATCAATATCAGTTTCCACTAAATTTTCATGTTGGTGTAAATTTTCTTTGTTGGTGTTGTTTTTACTAAGCAGACGCTTACCATCTGAAAATTTCTGAAACATTCCTTTCTAGCAACAGATGGTAGACTTGGTAGTCTGAATGAACAAGGAAAGTTCATGTTGGTGTTAGAATGAATCATACCCATTATTAATTAATGAACGAGCACCTGATGAGAAGTTCAGGGCTACTCACAACACTGAGAAAGAGAAAACCATTATAATCTGAATGCCAAGTAACCAGATGGGATGCTAGCACCCAAGGATCTTAATTACTTCTTTTCTTTTTTCTTCTTCCCAAAGCAATTCACAAAGGCAGTTCTTTAGTACTATATTCAGTTTCATTGTGGAGACTTACTCATTATTGCATAGCTATACTATCAAAAAAAAAAAAGAAATAAAAAAGAATTACAATTTTTGATTAACTTGTTTAAAAGGATTCCCCCAAATAGCTAAACACTATTGCTACTTTACTCTTTACTTTTGAGGATGCAATGTATATTTTGATACGAGCATAAGAGTTTGGGGAGAGAGAGGGGGGGGAGAGAGAGGGAGAGAGAATGAGTTTGATATATGGTACTCCTTCAATTTCAAAGATGATACACTGTTGTGTAATTCATCTGTGGACGTGGAAGTGGTTTTGCAGTCCCATTCTGGACTAGGCGCAGAGCATTTTGTACACACTGTAGATATAGAAGACATTTTATACCCATTCTATAAAGTAAGAGTATATCTCCGTTATATAGAGGTGAGTATTTATTTACTGAAGCTTATATTGCTTCCCATCTTAAATATATGACTCTGGGCAACTCATAACAACTAAAACTATACAAAAGCAAATAAACATACAAGAACACTATGTGTCTGATTAAGTTTTCTGTATTTTTTGTTTACACACACATACACACACACACACACACACACACACACACACACACACTCACATTGTATATCATACAGCAACACAATTATAGGCAAGTTATACCAAGAACTGCCAACTACAATCTACATAGCCACTATACAGACTCCATCACAGATCCAGTTCTTCATGTCTAGTGGCAAAACCAATTCTTTAAGGCATTGTGAAAAGGTAGGGTCAAAGCCAATCTAATCTCTGGGGAAGATGATATTCCAAAGGTCAGATCCCATGACAGAAAAGGGCCCTGCCAGATGGTACTCCAGAGCAGAGGGGAAATGGAACATGCCTTGCCTACTAATGGGATGGAGTAGATGTAATAAGAATAGATGTAATTAAGGAAAAATGGTGCCACAAATAACCTGATCCTAATGTGGTAGCATCCTGTAAGTGACCTCAGAGGACTGTGCATGTATGGAAATGCATCCTGTGATATACCTTTTAATATCAATAGTGTAAATATATAACCTAACACCCAGTACTGCAACCCTAGAGTGGAGAAAATTAGCAGGACTTGGCTTTAGGCTCCTACAATTAGGTAATAGGAGAATGCAAGTAAACATCATTTTTTATAGTGTGGTGATACCATGGGAAAGGATACTACAAGTGTGAAAAGTAGTATTAAGGGCAATTAATAGCCCTTAATATATATACATTATCTGAGTTGTGTGCTTGATCAGGCCAATCTCATACGGTCTTCCAGTAGGGAAGTCAGTAACTCAATGTAAGTAACTTCAAAAAAGGACAGTGTACTTCATTGTTTTTAATCTCCAAATGCTTTGGTTTTATTTTATTTGTAAAAAGTTTTTTTATTTTTTCACATTTCAAAAACATCTTTTTTAGTGAAGAGCATGATTCCAGGTTTTCACATTTCTATACAAACATGACCTTAGTTACATATTCATCTTTCACATTTGATTTCATATCCTATCATTACATTACACATTTTTTATAAATTTTCTCAAATACTTTTCTCAGACTTATTTTCTATTCATTTCTTAACCTATTTTTTTACTTTAAATAATTCTTATATCTTCATATTCATTATACTTTTATCTGTCAGGTTTGCAATTTCATCGCATATTCTTATTTCATCATTTCAAAAATTCCATCCCAATTCAAACAATTCAAAAAGTTCCCACACAATTACCAATTTGAGTGTACCACCCCTTTACCTTATACTTCATTTAATTAACTCCTCTTTAACTCCCAATAATAATTGACTTTTTAATTATCACCTAAAAATTAATAATAATGATCTCCTAACAACTATGTAACACATATGCATTTTAGGCCGGATTCCACATGGCACTTTCTGCTTCAGTTACATCAAATAATTAATAATTTCATTAAATTAATCTATTCAATTAATCATAAAAACTGATGTTAATCTCTTTACAACAATCCTCATAATTTGTTTCAACAATATTCTTGAATTCATTAAACATAGTTAATACATTTATCATAGCAATGGTAGGATTCAAATATTTTTACTACCGGTTCTGTGGGCATGGCTTGGTGGGTGTAGCTTGGCTTGGTGGGTGTGGCTTGGCTTGGTGGATGTGGCTTGGTGGGAGTGGCAGAGAAAGAATACTGAAAAAAACCCATTCACTCCCCACTCCAGGGGGAAGATTACTGCAAAATCCTCCCTCCCCACCCCAATAACCTGCTTTCCAGCTCCGTTCTCCTGCGCAGGGCAACAAAAGAAGATCCAGCTGATCAGTTGGGACTTGAGAGGCAGAGAAGAGATGGGGGCAGGGCCAGTCAGAAGTGGTATTCCAAACTATTCAAAATTTCCACTACCGGTTCTCCGAACTACTCAAAATTTCCGCTACCGGTTCTCCAGAACTGGTCAGAACCTGCTGAATACCATCTCTGTATCATAGTTTCTATTTTTCACATTTATTCCATTTATCTCTATGTATAATTTAACAAAAAACAAGTATTCTAATAACAAAAAAAAAACATCAGTTCCAATCTTTTCCTTTTAAAAGTCTATATTTTCCTACCTTCTAAGTAATGTATTACTTCAAATATATTTATAATATACCACATCATCTTGCAGAATCTCCTTTCTTAATCCTTATCTAACCATTATCTCTATATCTTTTAAATAAACAATTTCTTTTCAGTTTTGTTTGATTTTCATATCTCTTTACTTCCTGGTTCTTTTCCTTATTACTTCTTTTTTCCTTCATTTTCTCCCTCCTTTTCTTACTCCAATTTTTATTCCCCTCCCTCTTTAAAGCTTTCTTCTGTAATTCCCTTTTCTGCTGTTTCCTTTTACTTTGTTTGGCTTTCGAAATATTCCCCTTTTTAATTGTCTCCTCAAATCTCCAAGTTTTAATTCCCATTCTTTCTCCCCTTCACTTTAATATTCATTGCTCCAATTGTTCATTGAAGCTGACCTCTTCTTTAATCAACTCCTCCCCTTTTGGCACTCCTTGTTGTTCTTCATACTCCAGAATCATCATTTCTAATGATTGTAAGGCAAGACAGCATGACTCACCTCTTTCATGTAGCATTTCTTTTATGTTTCTTAGTTCCAGTTTTAATTCCAAAAAAAGTTCTGCCATTTGTAAACACTTCTATTATATTTTCTTTATCTCTTTCTTTACTCTAAAATCGGCCTGCCATTCTGTTTAGAGTGACCTGCTCTCGGCTTGAGCCGAGAGCGCAGGAGGACGTCTTGCAGGGTAGGGCAGAAGAGTTTTCCCGATTTCTACATGATAAAATCGCTCAGATTCAGGATGGGCTGGACTCCAGTTGGGTGGTCCCGGGGCAGGTGTCCGGGGCAAGTCTTGAGATGGTTATCTGGGAGGAGTTCGATCCTGTGACCGCCGAGGGTGTGGACAGATTACTGGGGAGGCTGAATGCCACCACATGTTTACTGGACCCGTGCCCTTCCTGGTTGGTTTCTACCTCCAGAGAGGTGACACGAGGCTGGCTCCAGGGGATTGTCAACGCTTCGTTGATGGAGGGGGCTCTTCCTACCGCTCTGAAAACGGCGGTGGTGCAAGCCCTCCTCAAGAAGCTTTCCCTGGATCTGGCTCTTTTAAATAACTATCGTCCTGTCTCCAACCTTCCCTTTCTGGCGAAGGTTGTTGAGAGTGTGGTGGCGCGTCAGCTCCCTCAGTATCTGGAGGAAGCATTCTACTTAGATCCGTTCCAATCGGGCTTCAGGCCCGGGTACAGTACCAAAACAGCATTGGTCACGTTGGTTGATGATCTCTGAAGGGCCCGTGACAGAGGTTATTCCTCTGTCCTGGTCCTATTAGATCTATCAGCGGTTTTGATACTATCGACCATAGTATCCTATTGCGGCGGTTGGAGGGGTTGGGAATTGGGGGCACCGTTTTGCGGTGGTTCTCCTCCTACCTCTCGGACCGCTCGCAATTTGTGTTGATGGGGGGGAGAGGTCCACCCCTAGGCCCCTCATTTGTGGGGTGCCTCAGGTGTCAGTCCTCTCCCCTCTTCTGTTCAACATTTATGTGAAGCCGCTGGGAGAGATCATCCGTGGTTTTGGGGTGAAATGTCATCTCTATGCTGATGACACTCAGCTCTACATCTCCACCCCAAACCACCCCAACGATGCTGTGGAGGTCATGGCCCGTTGCCTGGAGGCTGTGCGGAACTGGATGGGCGGGAACAGGCTTCGACTCAACCCTTCCAAGACTGAGTGGCTGTGGTTTCCGGCGGCCCAATATAGTCAGCTGACTCTGTCGCTGGCTATTGGGGATGAGATCTTGACCCCCACAGAAAGGACTCGCAATCTTGGTGTCCTCCTGGATGTACGGCTGTCTTTGGAAGATCACATCACGGCCGTCTCCAGGGGGGCTTTTTATCAGGTTCGCCTGATATGCCAGATGCGGCCCTTTCTTGATCGGGACGCCTCACCCATGCCCTGGTCACCTCCCGCCTGGACTACTGTAATGCCTTCTACATGGGGCTCCCTGCGGGGAGCACCCGGAGGCTGCAACTGGTACAAAATGCGGCTGTGCGGGTGGTTATGGGGGCGTCGAGATACTCCCATGTGATGCCTCTCCTGCGCGAGCTGCATTAATTGCCGGTGGCCTTCCGGGTTCGCTTTAAAGTATTGGTTTTGGTCTTTAAAGCGCTCCATGGCATCGGACCAGGATACTTACAAAACCGCATTCTGCCAGTAGTCTCCCACCGACCGGTGCGCTCCCACAGAGAGAGGGTCTCCTTCGGGTCCCGACGCCATCTATGTGTTGCCTGGTGACCCCGAGGAATAGGGCCTTCTCTGTGGAGGCACCTGTCCTTTGGAACGGGCTGCCCCCGGGGCTACGAACAACCACTGACCTGAGGGCGTTCAGACATGACCTGAAAACCTGGCTCTTTGAGCAGGCCGGCCTGAGCTGACTCAAATGGGATTTTAAATAAGGGGTTTTAGATTTTCTTGGTCGGGGTATGAAAGTTTTAGCTTATTTTAATCGGGGGTTTTAAATTTTTATTTGGGCAGCCCATAATTTAATTCTTTTTTAATCGTATTTATATCTGTATTTTATATGTATTTTAGTTGGCTGTTCACCGCCCTGAGTCCTTCAGGAGAAGGGCGGTATATAAAATTATGAAATAAATAAAATAAATAAAATACATTGGCAGTTCAAAATCCAAGTACTGTGTGATGGGGTGAGTTCCCATTTTTGTTTCAGCTCCTGCCCACCAAGCAGTTTTAAAGCATGCAAATAGATAAATAGGTACCACTTTGATGGGAAAGTAACAGTGTTCCATGTGCCTTCCCAATTATGCTGGCCACATGATCATGTTCCCTTGGTTAGGAAACTGAGAGCAGCAGTGTCCCCTAGAGTCAGAAATGACTGGATAGGGAAACCTTTATCATTACCTTTTTTTTGTCTTTTTACATTGAGGAAGCAGGTTTTGGAATTATCTGCCCCTTAATTCTTACTACTAAAGTATGAGTAAATGCAATGATACCTATTGTCAGCCCTAAAGGCCATCTTTTTCTTTGGATCTTCAGGGCTGCCATATTTAGTGCCTAGGCCTGCTGTGGGAAATTGGGAAGGGCTTTGCAGAGAGTGAGTAGAGATAGTTAGTCACAACAACATTCCTTTCTCCAAAAGTCAAGGACATTCAGTCTGCACCTGGAAAGGCATGACTGGGAGGCATCTCCAGTTGGGACTCTGGATTGATTGGATCATGTGATGGACATGTGGGTGCATGGGAAGGGATTTTGACTTTCCTTTGGATGGAGAAAACCCGGAGGACTCTCAGATTCCAATGTGCCAATATAACATCTCTAATAAAATGGAGCTTTGAGGAATTGCCTGCCTTGGAGTCTTATTTGGTTAGGGTTGTCACTTTGAACCCTGACATCTATTTCCCTTACCTTGTTGCTTTATAAAACAAACACACTGAAAATCATTTTACTCAGCTGAGAACCTCACTGCAGACAGCTGACTAAAGCAATCTGAGGAACAGTAAGAAGCAAGCAAAAAAAGTTTTTAAACAAATCTTTATACTATTTCAATTCAAGTGTATCTTTACTTGCTGCCATAGCTTGTATTTTGTGTTGAAAACGTTATTGACATGATTACTGCAATTGAATTGCAGAATAACTATCAGGCTTAATAAACAGTCCACATGAAGTTTTGCGGCTGTCGATCATTACCTGCAATAGCTGAACAAACAGAATTGAACAAAAGGAATTTTAAAATAGTTTTGTATACACACACAAACATACAGACTTTGACAAGTTCTTCTTCATGCAAGACGTTTTGATTAAAACACAATTCCCTGCTGATAGAGTTTGTAGAAAACCTTTGATCAGATGACAAAGAGCATTTTACAGTAGGCCCGTTGCGATAGTACTTTTATATGTGGATTTTAAAAAGAAACAAATATGGTTCTCACTCACATGGAAGGCTTTGTGTTTTCATGAAAGCTTACTGCTAAAAAAAAAATCAAGATATATCTTTGAGGAGACCAGGGCTCAGTGATGTTCCTATTTCTGGTAGGATTTGAAGAAGGTGGATGTGGCTCAGATTTTATCAGAGTTGAGATCTTTATTGAAGAGGGTTAGTAAGTGATGAGTAGCATCCTCTACAGATCATGTTGGAGCAAGAAATGGCATTCATGATAAATTCTATCCTGTGAAGGACAGAAATCTTTTAATACATTTTATGGTTTCTATTTATGAAGCATCTTTCAAGATCTTCATCACTTGAGAACTCATAAAATTGAATGACTGAAAGGATGCAGATCAGCTAGTCCAGCCTCTTTCTCAGTTCCCAGTTTGATGAGGAGAGAGGCATCTGTGAATAACTAAAAAAAAAATGAGATAGCAGACTTGATTATGCAATTCCTTTTATATGTATGATATGTGCAACACATATAAAAGAGGAGAGGGCTTTGCTTGCATCTGCTGTCTTGACTTTTGAATTTCCATACAGATATTTCTTAATGAAGAACCATTGTTGATAATTTGTATGTAGTCTCAAAGACAGAGCCACCTAATTGCCATGTTATTTAACTAGTTCATGACCAGCTTGCTAATCAAATTATCATGTAAAGTTTGACAAAAGTTTTGTCTCAATCAAGACAGAATTCCACAGCATTTCCACAATTTACTAGAGAAATTATGTGACCAAAATGTTGGACATGTATTCCTGGATATCTGATTTCATTTAAGGTCCACAAATACTCTTTGTGGACCTTAAACTATAAGATGAAGTGCAGCCTTCTCAACCTGCAGATACCTGTGACATAGGCTAAGACTAGGATCCTGATAGCAGTCTTCAAAAAGATCATTCCTATGTTTTTGTGTGACTACATGGATTTCTTCCTTCCCCATTCCCTCTTGGAATTGTTTGCTATTGCAAGTTTAATTATGTCCTTGCCAACCTTTCTTACCTTTTCCTATTTTAAAAGAATGAGGCCATACAATCTCTTTAGAAACAAAATTCTGTTGTTCCCTCACCTGGGCTGCTAAAGAGTCACAGAGGGATCTTCGTTTATGTCCTTAGGAAGTGATTTAATTCTTGCCTTCCAAATCACAGGAGGCAGAACCAAGACTGGTGTTGAATGACCTATTGGCCATAAGAGAAGAAACATTAAAAAAAAAAAAGCACTGCTCCTCTTTTTATAAATGTCAAGCTCAGTTGGAATGCATATGTACTGAAGCAGCAGAGAAAACACAAATAAAAGTTGTGTGTAGTTTATTGGAGATTGAAATATTTCAAAGCTGCTTACCAGTGCAGGATTTGACTGATACAGATATGGAGCACCAGCAAAGTTGTGTGTTATTTTGAGAGCAAACAAGAAAGATACAAGTTGTTGGCTTTGAAGTATAACAAAGTGATAAGCCCCTCTCCCCTCACTTTGAATTTTTGGGGTTAAAATGAGAGAGAGAACGAGAGAAATAAGGGGGGGGGGTGTTTCTTGGAAAACTAAGGAGTGCCACTGGCTTCTGTACTTAAAAGCAGAAGAAGGAAATCGCTATCCCCCAAAAGTTATAAAACTGACTTTATAGAAAAAACCAAGAGTTTCCAAAACTCTCTTACCAGTTTCTATTTCTCCAGTCGAAAATAACTGGTGTGCTGGCTTGACAGCCATGGATAGAAAGACACCAGAGAGGGTGGTGAGCACAGAACAAAGCATCATGGGCTGTCCCCTGATACCACTGGACGACATCGCTAGGGTTTGTTGTCTTAGTAGAGTGAGGAAAATCCTCAGGGATGACTCACACCCTGGTAAGCACTTTATTCTCCTACTATCAGGAAGGAGATATAGAAGCATAGGCAGCTGCACAAACAGGCTGAAGAATAGTTTTTATCAACTGTCAAACGCTAAGCTGTCAAACGCTAAGCAGTCAGACTTTTGAATGGAAAATAACCTTACAACCAGGGTTGGGATTCAGACCAGTTTGGGCGAACCTGAAGTTAATTTTACATCCAGTCTGGCGAACCGGTAGCTCCGAAGACCAGCTTGCCCCGCCCACCCCAATGCCTGTCCCAGGAATCGCCATCCACCTGATTCTGGCTTCCAGGGAAGTGTAGGGAGGCTTGCTAGGCCCAAAACAGGGTGCAGGAGAAGGGTGCGGCACTGCCCCCCCAGGCCCCATTTTGCTCTCCTGAGGCTGCAGGGAGGCTTGCTAGGCCCAAAATGAGCTGCAGGGGGATGCGACAGTGCCCCCCTGGCTTCCGTTTTGGCTCTCCTGAGGCTGCAGGGAAGCTTCCTAGGTCCAAAAGAAAGGGACGGAGAAAAGGGAGAAAGAAAGAAAGGGAGAGAAGGGAGAAAGAGAGAAGGGAAGGAAAAGTGAATGAGATATGGATGGATGGATGGATGGATGGCTGGATGGATGGATGGATGGACAGATAGAGGGAGGGAGAGAAAAAGGAGAGGAAGAAAGGATCACAAAACCCTGGCACTAAACGCAGCTTCAGAGGATGCTTTGAAACAGCATAGCAATCCAGGGCTGGAAGGATCTCAGAGGTCATCTAGTCCAACCCCTGCTGCAAGAGCATTGTTAAAGTGAGTTTCTCTCTTTTGACCCATGGGGGTGTGTATGTGTGTGCATGAAGGGAGGCTCAGATAATATCACCGTACACATGTTGTACTCTGACAATAAAGGTTTGAATTTGAATTATTCATTTAAGCTAATTTATTTATTGTAATGTAAAGCTACAGGCATATGAGCACAGGAAAATTTTGTCCTGTTGTGCAAAAAAGAAACAGTATGCAGCAAAACCAAGTTATCTGTATGTGAAAAATAAATCTGTTCTCTCTTTGACTGTAGCTATATTCTTCTGAAAGTCAGGGTGCTATTAGCCCAACAGAGCTGTTTAAAAACTAGTCCATTGACTAAACCATTCCAGAGGGCAGGTGCTGCTTCAAAGAAAGTGCACTATTGAAGCTCTAATAGGTGACATTGTTTAATTGAAGGAATCTTGAGTGTACAAACCCTGCCACTTGAATTGGAAGTGGGAAATAGGCAGTCCCTCAAGTATCCAAGACCTAATCCATGAATATACAGAATTGCTACATATGCGCTGCAAAGGTCTGAATAACCACTACTGTGCAGCAAAGTATCCCAATACTTTCCCTTAGAATATGAGTCTTATTTATTTAAAAAAAGGAACTTTAATGGCTTTAAAAAAATTACAAATGTTTAAATTAGAAAATTTCCACACAATTTCTTTTGTCAGACCCAATGTTCAAAACTTTTACAAATATTGGGAAAATATATTGAACACTACATATCAGCAAAAGCTAGATAATTTCATTCTCCTAATAATCACTGTTATCTTATGCAAGAATATGCCTCCCAGCTGTGGAACAAAAGTAATAGTGGTGCCATTTTTATTTATGGCATCCAATTCATTGATGTTATCTTTGTATGGAAAAACTGCCATCTGCACACATCCATAGACATACATTTCCTATGAATATTCCAGAAATGGTGGCAGAACAAGGGTTGGGTATGCAATCTATTATTTTAGTACCTAATTCCACTCATCTTGCTCTGTAAGTACATATCATTCATGCCAGATGGTATAATGATATGAGTTAGAATGCAGAATAATCAGGCCAGATGTATATAAAAAGGACACAAATCACTACAGATGTGTGGTGAACAGTAGTTCTATTGCTTTTCTATTAGCTTCAGAAATTAGAGTTTGAAAACTAGTTAGAGGTTGTTGAGGGGCAATTTCTGAATGAAAAGTTCAAACAAGAAAGTTTTGTTTTCTTAGTTTTCATGTGGTTAACTATTTTCCATGAGGTTAACTATTTTAAAACATAACCTACATTATTTAAAATTGTTACGTAAATCTACATCCCCCTTGGGAAATGTTACCTAATATTGCTAGGCTTCATAATTGTTTCCGTTCTTTTGGAATATAATTTTTAGTGCTGTGCAAATCTTAAAGGGTGTTTCACTTTGAGATGTTTGCGCAAACACGCCCTCACAGCTGCTTCTTGAAGAAACAAAACTACATTTCCGTGTGAATGTTCTGCTTCCTTGGCAAAACATTTTTCTACCAGCACTCGCCAGATATTTTCAGCAGATCTCTTGCCTTGCTCTGAATGTTTCCTATACTCCATAAAACCTAAAGAAGTTTGCAGCACTGTGGCGAAAACATTTTTATTTATTTATTAAACTTCTAGGGCGCCCATACCAGCTGACTGGATTGCTTGTCCAATTTTGTAAACCTTGCCAGAGACATATTACGTGGGCACTTCTATCTTCATCATTTAATTTTTCAATTGATTGCAAGAATAAAATTGCCTCCCTGTTGTTCAAAATCTCTTAGTAAAAATCAGACATACCTGGCAGAGGTCTTTAAAACAAAAAATCAAGATGCAGCTACAAACTATAAGCAACGCTTCAACCCTTTAATGTGTGATGCACATTTTACAAAGCAGGTAGAGTTTTGATCACACTATTGAGCTGCAATCTTGTTTTTGCTATCTGCAACTCCAGGTTAAAATGAATGCTTTCACAGGGTCACATATTTTTTTTCTGTCTGCTCACAAGTATATAAACATTGGTACAGTAGCCATTCAAAGATACGAAGAATTGATTTCACTCCCACACAAGAACTTGGAATAAAATGATGGCCACACTCATAATACTGAAACCTAGGAGGATCTATTTTCCGAGAAGTTGGCCTCTTCATAACTGGCGAAAAATCTGGCTTTCCACGCATGAATCAGGATGGAGAAGCAACATTTTTTGTACAACATTAATAGCTGTCACCACCAGGGATGTATTTCAGTTTTTTAGCACAGTTCTGTTGGCATGGCTTGGTTGGGTGTGTTGTGGGTTTGTGGTCCTGTACACTATGGGGGCGTGGCCAACTCAACAGCACTCATGTCAAATGGT
>JAGDQI010000314.1:39025-60743 GCA_023653725.1 Bungarus multicinctus | reverse complement strand
CACACAAGCCTGATTATATTTGTAGTAAATGCAAATCTTCAAAGAAAAGTTGAAGAACTGCAGCAGCAAGTGAATATAGTTTAGCTGATAAGAAAGAATAAAGATTTCTTAGTTTAAAGAAAAGAGAACTAATAGTTGATGCAATTGCTCCACAAGCCAAGAAGAGGATTACTCTGGGCAGAAAATCTCACGTAGAAACCCAGAAAGAGATTTAGATCCTGTGCAAACATATTCTTAACATTTAACTAAAGAGACCATACAGAAGAGGAGAGTTAGCTCTTAAATACAGAGAAGATTGCATTTAGAAGAAGAATACAGTGATTGGGAACACTCCTATAAGGAAGATATAGAAAGACCACCTACAGTATGCGTTTGTACGGATTCACTTCAACTGTACTATCTGCAAGGACCTAACCTAAGGATTAATAGAATGAATTCCAGAATCTCAAGGATAATTATTCCACCTCTGTTAATATATGCGGGAACCAGTAATACTTCAGAGAACAGCCACAAATCGTATATCACCAACGACTTTAACAAACCTGAAAGAAGGTTTAAGCCCTGGAGACTCAGGGGATATCAGTTTATGGAAGAAAATTTGAACAAAAAAGAAAGAGGAATATGCAAATCAATGATACTACACAAACGATTATGGACAGAAAAGATTTGACTATGGGATCACAGCTGAGTTATTCATGTGATGGTCTATGGGCATGAGTGCATAGAATTCACAAAGAATGATTAAAACAAATATTAAAAAATCTGCTAGTTTGATTTGAAGGGGACTAAAAGCTGTGAGCGCTGGAAATAAAGAAACAGAAAGTAGATCCTCTAAGGAGTATTTGCACATAGTAGAAAGTAGGGACAATTTAATAAATGGGTCAATCAGTGTGAAATAGCAGAAGGAAATATTGGCTCTTAACACTTGTAGTTTTCAGTATCTAAACAAGCAAGGTTCAGCATGTGGACGTAGTACCAAGAGAAGCCTAAGCTTGTAGATGGAAAATTAAATGTGTCTTAATATTTAAGAGATTACTAGCGATTCCCTTGATTAGTATAGGATTTGAGGATACAATTGTTAAAAAAACAAAAAATGAGAAGAAAACCGAAAAAGAAGAGTTTGTGATAAATGTCTAGAAAATGTTCAGAATCAAAATGTTAGAATTTGGCAATGTTGCAGAGATTCAAACAAAAAAATATTGTTGCTGGTATTCATTATTCCTATTTATTCAAATAGCAATAAAACTAGCTGGTGGTTTGGACAATTCTTATGTATTCACTTACAGAGAGTGATGAACTACTATATTATTCAGAGTAATGTTTAAAAGAAGATCCAGTAAGCTGTTGCACCAGTCAGTCTGACATAATACTGTAGCAGAAAGGATTCTAGAGCAATCATCAAGAGATAATCTGTAAGCATTTGAAAACAATGGATATTTGCAAACAATTAGAATTGATTTGTCAGGAACACATTTTGCTTAAATAGCTTTATCTCATTTTTTGATCAGAGAATTTTCTTAATAGACTTTAATGAATGTTGTAACTGCAATATATCTTGATTGCAGCAAACATTTGAGAAAGTACCTCCTGAAACTGTACATACCAAACTAATCCAGTGTGGGATGGATGGCACAACAATTAAGTGAATATAGAAGAGGCATAAAATTGTATTAAGTAATCCTGGATCTTTTGATTCTTCACTATTTTTATTAAGGACCTAGAGGAAAAAGGTGAAGGCATACCTATCGAATCCACAGGCGATACAAAACTGAATGGGACATTTAATACCCTAAAAATAGAATTAAAATAAAAATGAAGTATACAGTAGAGGAATGAGTTCAAAATAAAATAATGAAACTTAACAGAACATCCAATGTTCAGCACTCAATAAAAATAGATCCTCTTCTACTGCTGTAATTAACTAATTAATCAAAGAAATTTATATGGTGACCCAACTCACATATATTGAGGTGGTTTACGACATTAAAAAAATCCAAATCATAAAACCCCACCCCCACAGCAGTGATAAATACAATCATACCAACCACTTGATTGGCTCTACATAGCCCCTCCCCCCCAGGGAGAAGGCCTGCGGACAGAACCATGTCTTCAAGACCTTCTGGAAAAATAACAAATTGGGAACCAATCTTCTTTCTGGGAGAATTGCATAGAGAGAGCTACGATTGGAAGGTTCTTGCTCCTACCAGATGTTTTTCCCTAGTACATGGGATCTGCAACATACCCTGCCTCCCCCTCTCCCCCTGGTGGGTCACTAGATCTGATTGGAGTTCTTCAAATATCCTGGCTCCAAATCATGTAGGGATTTTAACATGATAACCAGTGTAATTCTTGCAAAAGAGCCTGAACAAATATTCCACAAAACTATGCAGGCTGATGTATTTTGAACCAACTGGATCTTCTGGATACTGTTCAAAGACAGCCCCATTTAGAGCACATTATAATAGGCCAAATGAGGGGTGAATCAAGGCATAGATGACTGTGACAAGGTGTTGTTCCAAGCAGGGGTGTAACTGGTCCACCTCTTACAGTTGTGTGAAAGCTCTCCTGGTCACACTTTGAGTAGCAGTTTTAAGTCCTGGAAAATCCTTAAATTACATACTGGGTCTGTCTGGGGCAGGGCAATCTTATTCATGAAAGATGGCAATTATCCAAGGACCAAGGAGCTCTGAACTCAAAGTCACTTCATCCCATCCAGGTTATTTTAATCTGTTGCTCCCCTTCTAGACTTCAAAGCCAAGAAAAGGTGGTTGCAGCATCACTTAATTCAAAACAGGCAGTAGTACCCAACTGACTATCATCTGCATACTGATGATATCTCATCCCATGATGCTGGATGTTTGACACAGCAGTTTCAAATAAGTGACAAATGGAAGCAGAAAAAGTACTGACCCATGAGCAACCCTACAAAGCAGGAGCCATGGGTCAGATTTCTCCCCCCTTCCCCCAATCATCACCAACTGAAAATAGCCTGAGAGGAAGGAAGTTAACCAGGAGAACACAATGCCTCCCCACCACCACCACAATGCCTCCCCACCACCACCATTGCTATGCACTTAGAAAATGTATGATATCTATGGAAAATATGGACACCTGATTTGGCAATATGAAAAATTGATTTATATCATTCAAACATAAGGATTTCCCCCCAAGGTTAGACTTGGAAGAACTAGTTTTATTACTAGTCCATATAGCACAGCAGTCCCCAACCTTTGGACAATTTTTCCATGAACCAGGAGTGGGATCTGTAGAAAGACAATTTTTTTCATGGACTGGGAGAAGGATGGTTTCAGTTTTGCTTGCTCACCTTCTTAAAAGTTCAAATAAAGATATTTGTCAAATCTACTGCCTGAGCAATTTATGATCTTTCCTATAAATTGAAGCAAAAAGATCTTTCACATGGTCTCTGTCTGCAATGGGCCATAAACATCAATATTTCTAGTAATTGTGAATCACTGGATTTCAAATATTAATACAATACTTAATGCAATTTGTTTGTGTCATTGTCAATACAATTTTATTTTTATTTTGAGGTCTTCTGTATTCCAATCTCAAATGGAAGGATGTGTGTTTGTCCTTTGAAATACAAGAATAATTAGATTAAATGTACTAACAAAGACCAGATTCTTCCACCCTATTGCTTTGATTTTTAAAGGCAAACATATTGCTGCTTCATCTTAAGTGCTTTCATGAAAGAGTATTTTTTACATTTCATGAAGCACTTCCATTTCCATGTGTAAATGGTGCACGTAAAACATTTAAGCAGACAGAAAGAGATAATGATTTTGAAGGAAAAAGCATTGTATATGTTGTACTATTACATTCCATTTCTCTATGTGTGGGTGTACACACACATGTGTATTAATGTAGAATAACCGAAACAGTCACATAACACACACACACACACACACATATGAACATACACACTTTAAAAGATGAAAATCAGATTTAAATAATAATAAAACTTTTCAGATTCATAAGACCTCCAGGTCAAGTTCTTTGTTCCCTTCCTTGCTACATTCTTGAAGAACTTTCTCCATCTCTTTTGAAGCCAGGATTCAATGGGAAGGAAGAGAGATCTTGAATTTGGAGAAAATGGAATAAAGATTTAGCACTAAGGTACTAAAACCCTGGTAATACCTTCTCTGAACTCATCAATTATCACCTCACATACTCATCCCTGAAGATGCCATTGCCTTTACCTTCCTTCTTCTTGAGACATCTTCCCTAATTGCTCACTTCTCTTTCCCCACTGACAGTGGTAGAATATCAGGGGCTTTCCCTCCGTCTCTTGAGAAACTGAGAGCTGGGATGGATCAAAGGGAAGCATGTCTTGGCATTCACACACAGTCCCAAATCTGAAAGGAGCCAACCCTTTATGGTATATTGTCCACTTTTAGAGGTCTTCAGATGTGGCTACATCCATTAAAAAAAAGTTTGAGGTGTCTATGCCCATCAAAAAAATGTTTGGGCTTGTCCATAGCAGGAAAGAAACAACGCAGTGACAGGGATAGTGAAGGAAAGGAAGAATGTGTGTATGTAACAGATGTGTCTATTTTTTAGAAGCAGACTATGGGAGTACTGGGATTTATTAAATGGATTTTCTCTATTGTGTTTTTGGCTACTTTAATATAAAGCGTGAGCTTTGTGCTACAGGTAAAACTTATGAATTGACTAAGTGACAGAAACTTTCTGTAACATATGAACCCTCCTGGTCTCTTAATTCTTCTAATTATTCTTTACTTTTGAAACTAATTCCTGCCTATTTTCAATGTTTCCCATAACATGTTCCATTGTTAAACCATTTCTTTACATTTTTATACTTTTTTAAAAAACAGAATTTAGGTTTCTTTTAAGGAAGATATTTGATATGTCTGATATGGATCTTCTTAGAACTTAATTGTACATAAAAAGTCGCTTACTTCCCCCATTAGTTTAGGATCTATTTGTAATCATTTACCCTGAAAAAAGTCACCTTCACTGTTATGGAGATCTGGTTTAGAATTCCTTCTCTGTTTCCTTCTTTTTTTTCCCACTCCCAAATCAAGATCTAAATTTCATCCATGACTTTAAAATTATTACTTTTTAGTCTGAAATAGATTTTAGGTACTTTCTCCTTGTCTTTGTTACTTATCAAAAATCTATTAGATCTTAAAAATTGTCCACAGTCTGAAATTTTTTGTTGTGCATGTCTGGGCTCAAGTACATTTAAGATTCTTCCTCCAAAGTTGTCACTCATAAAGAATCCTTGGCTTATATTTCTGCCTCCTGGTCAGTTTCTAGTTTTTACCATTTCCATTTATTTATTTATTATTTATTTATTTATTTATTATTATTTATTTATTTATTTATTTATTTATTTATTATTTATTTATTTATTTATTTATTTATTATTTATTTATTTATTATTATTTATTTATTTATTTATTTATTTATTTATTTATTTATTTATTTATTTATTTATTTATTTATTTATTTATTTATTTATTTATTTATTTATTTATTTATTTATTTATTTATTTATTTATTTATTTATTTATTTATTTATTTATTTATTTATTTATTATTATTTATTTTTAGGTTTTATATACCGCCCTTCTCCCAAAGGACTCAGGGCGGTGAACAGCCAACTAAAATACATATAGACAAATATAAATTATTAAAAAAGAATTAAATCCTAGGCTGTCCCTATAAAAATCTAAAAAACCCCAATTAAAATAAATTAAAACTTTGTACCCCATCCCAACTAATCTAAAAACCCCATTTAAAAATCCCATTTGAGTCAGCTCAGGCCGGCCTGCTCGAAGAGCCAGGTCTTCAGGTCACGTCTGAAGGCCCTCAGGTCACTGGTCGTTCGTAGTCCAGGGGGCATCCCGTTCCAAAGGGTGGGTGCCCCCACAGAGAAGGCCCTGTTCCTCGGGGTCACCAGGTGGCACATAGAAGGCGTTGGGACCCAGAGGAGACCCTCTCTGTGGGAGCGCACCGGTCGGTGGGAGACTACTGGCAGAATGCGGTCTTGTAAGTATCCTGGTCCGATGCCATGGAGCGCTTTAAAGACCAAAACCAGTACTTTAAAGCAAACCCGGAAGGCCACCGGCAACCAATGCAGCTCGCGCAGGAGGGGCGTCACGTGGGAGTATCTCGACGCCCCCATAACTACCCGTGCGGCTGCATTTTGTACCAGTTGAAGCCTCCGGGTGCTCCCTGCAGGGAGCCCCATGTAGAGGTCATTACAATAGTCCAGACGGGAGGTGACCAGGGCATGAATGACTGTGCGTAAGGCGTCCCGATCAAGAAAGGGCCGCATCTGGCGTATCAGGCGAACCTGATAAAAAGCCCCCCTGGAGACGGCCGTAATATGATCCTCCAAAGACAGCCGTACATCCAGGAGGACACCAAGATTGCGGGCCCCTTCTGTGGGGGTCAAGATCTCATCCCCAATAGCCAGCGACGGAGTCAGCTGACTATATCAGGCCGCCGGAAACCACAGCCACTCGGTCTTGGAAGGGTTGAGTCGAAGCCTGTTCTCGCCCATCCAGTTCCGCACAGCCTCCAGGCAACGGGCCATAGTAATCTATTTAGCATTCTGGGTGCATATAATGATTATACATATGACAATCATTCAAATGTTATGTAATCATAGGAGACATTTCCATTCCAACACCCAAAGCAGCATCATTAGAAGCTGAGACTTAGAGGTGCCTCTAGAATGTCTACAGAATTTCCCAAACAAACAATAGTGGTATTGCAGAATAATTTGTAGGAGCCCTACTTGTAAAATTCCTCTGCTCCTATCTCCTATATGAAATGTACCCTCTTGAAAGGAAAAAAAACTGTCTTAAGAAACATTTTACATTTCTACAAAGAAACAAACCTGTAGACCGCTCCAAGTCCCAACTTGGGAGAGAGGACGGTATAAAAGTTTAATTAAATAAATAAAATAAATAAATAGACATTTGCCTCTTTTTATAAGATTAAAAAAACCAACACCAGAAAGTCTGCACCTATGTTTCTGACAATTGGCAGGTTTTAAATCTTAAAAATCTTAAAAATTCTTCAGTGCTAGCAAACATTAGCCAATTCTATTCAAAATAATAATACAAAGAAAACTGATTGTGAAAGGCAAAACATTGGATTCCTGAAACTCATTTTGGATTCAGCCCCAAATTTGATTAGGCAGCTTATAAATCTGTCCAAGTTAAATTAGCCTACATTCTGAATTGCTTAATCAAACTTCAGATCTGACCTTGTGATGAAAACGTTTTGTAATCAGTAACCTAAGAACCCATGAGCAAGGCTTCAAGTACACCCTTGAAGAACTCCAGAATTTGCACTAGAGAAGAGCTATTTCATGTGTAAACAAGTTGTGTCAATTTGCCAAGACTATGTTCTTTTATAGCAATGTGTCATTGGTCACTTGTTATTCTCCAACTGATTTCTGGAATATGTAAGAACCAGACAAAAAAGCCAAAAGAGAAAATGGAAATACGTTAGAAATAGGAACATTAAAATTATTTTAAAATAGTATAAGCAGTAAAAAAAATAGTTTTTATAGCCATGACAAATTTTGGGGAAGCATCCAGAAAAAATGTAATTAATCCAAACTAGCTATCCTTCTCATCATTCATTGGGTAAAGTTTAGAGCTATCAGAATGGCTTCAGAGTTAAATACCCATTGTTCCTAAGAATGAGCAATTCTGATCATATATGTAGTCCTCAATTTATGATCATTCATTTGGCAGCCATTCAAAGTTATGACAATGCTGGAAAAATAAACTTACAACCTATATACAAAGATATGGCAATGCCACGCCCCTGTGGTCACATGATCAATTTTCAGGTGTTTGGCAACCTGCCTACACTTACAACTGGAGAGGCACTTCAACTCCCCCCCCCCCCCCCTTTGACTTACAATTATAATTGGGACTGGGATTGCCATCATAAATCAGTGAACCATGATTCTGGGGCTGCTTGCTACCCCATAGGGCAGGGTACAGGGCAAAGGGTAGAGTTAGAATTATAGGTGGTTGGAAGGTTTGAGACAGTTTCTTATTTTACTGAGGCTCAGGGCTGGATAAGACCAAACCCGGAATGGCTTGGATTGGAATGGGTACTTATTAATAAGCTTTGAGTCTTGGTTAGGAATAATAACAGTGAATGCCGGGATTGCAGTTGTAAATCAACACAGTCATGTGATGTTTTGCTTTATGACCTATAATGGCAATCCCAATCCCAATTGTGGGCATAAATTGAGCCACCTGCATAAAATGTGCTGGCTTCTGAATGAACACAACATTGCTGTGTTGATCCAAGGAATGTTCAGAGGGAAAGTCAGTGTTCTTAAATCATAAATTGTTCATTCAGTGTTGGCAGGTCTGCATCTATAAAGCTTGAAGTCAAGAGTGAAACTAGAAGGCATAATGAAGATGCAGTGCTCCACACACCTATTTTACCTTGAATATTCAAAGAAGGTTTTCATGTTCAACCAAGACATATAAATAAGTGACATTTCAAAAAGTAACAAAAAATCATACACCAATCATTGTATTGTAGCATTTCTTTTCTTCTTCTGAACTTCATTTGATTCCATTTAACTTCTTGGTTAACTTTAATAAAATTTCTAATGTTTCTCCCAGTGCATGACAAGATCAAGACTGTAAATTTTCCATTCTTTATGTAATTCAACACCTTGAAGAATGAAAAAAAAAAACTAAATGAAGCAAAGAATGATGAATGGTGTGCCTAGATTTTTCAAAGCAAAATTGTGTTAGGATAAAAGGACAGCATGCTGTGCTGAAAGAAAAGAGAAAGGGAACTTCTGGAAACTTTAAATGAACAGTTATTGCCCAAGTCATGTTCTTAAAACATTTGAAAAAGGGCAGGGGGAGGAAACAATATTTTCAAACAGAGCAAAATAATTTTCTTCAGGTGAGCTCTCTTTACTTAAAATGTGTAATAGATACAGTAGTCTCTCCGGTTTTACAGAGGATCAGCACAAAATATCTCACAATAGGAACAAGTTAACACATCTTGAAGCCTGCTGTTTCCACAAATCATGTAAAACAATACCTTACTGGCTGTTATAAAGGAATACTTATGTCTGAGAGTCACATGGCAGAAGAGGAATCAAGTGTGCTAATTCATGTCCCCAAACTCCACAAATAAAATGATTTATTTACTCAAAATAAATCATTCTTCTTTCCCCCAAGGAAACACCAAGGAAGAGATCATATATTTCATACCTTGCTAATTCCTTATTATATTTTAAATTAACCTGGACATAGTTCCTAATTTGGATGGTTCATTATTAATATAATAACCATTTTGAAATGTTCCATTTCACATGCAAAACTGTATAACATGTTCCCTCTATTTACAAATCCTGTGTACAATATTTCATTCTATATTCTAACACACATTTAAAGAAAGAAAACTGGTGTCTGCTTTCTTTTGTATCTTTTGTACTACAAAAAAGATTCCTTATGTATTTTGTGAACTATTTCTAAAATCTATCCATCCCTTCCTCCCTCCCTCCCTCTCTTTCTCTCTCCCTCTATTTTACTACACATGAAATAACAGGTAATTCTAAGATTTGAAATCTGCCTCAAATTCATGAAAATGTTCTGAATGGTAATTGATAGTCATAATTTTAAAAACTAACAATTGTACTGCTATTTCTTTAATTGTGCTTAAATGATACCAGCATATGTATATATCATAGGTATAAAAAAAGCCGCCAAAAGATTGGCAATCCATAGAGAGCGACTGACATAATCATAAAGATAGCTAAAGTGAAAATAAATTTGATAAAGTCTGACAAAGCTGACATATTATGGGAGGTTTTTTAGATGTTCTATTGACCAGTATACAAAGTTGAATCATAAAGTTTCTTTGATCATTTATTATTATTATTATTATTATTATTATTTATTACATTTATATACCGCCCTTCTCCCGAGGGACTCAGGGCGGTGAACAGCTCATCTAAAAACCCCACAAATATAAAAGTTAAAAAATAATTAAATATTAGAATTAGCTGCAATTAGAAAAACCCCCCCCACCCTTAAAACCCAATTTAAATTAAAATGGAGATCAAAGTTTAAAATCATTCTTTCAGCCCAGGCCGGCCTGCTCAAAGAGCCAGGTCTTTAACGCGCGCCTGAAGGCCCTCAGGTCCGTGCCGGTACGAAGTTCCGGTGGCAGAGTATTCCAGAGGGCGGGGGCACCCACAGAGAAGGCCCTACCCCTTGGCGCCGCCAGACGACACATAGCGGCCGACGGCACCCGGAGCAGTCCCTCCCTGTGGGAACGCACCGGCCTGTTGGAGAACGTTGGTAGAATGCAATCCTGAAGGTAACCTGGTCCCATGCCATGGGTCGCCCTAAAGGTCAAAACTAGAACCTTAAAGCGAACCCGGAGAGCCATCGGCAACCAATGCAGCTCGCGCAGGAGAGGCGTCACATGGGCGCTACGCGACGCCCCCATAATCACCCTCGCGGCTGCATTTTGCACCAACTGGAGTCTCCGGATGCTCCCCGCAGGGAGCCCCATGTAGAGGGCATTACAATAGTCCAGGCGAGAGGTGACAAGGGCCTGAGTGACCGTGCGCAGGGCGTCCCGATCCAGGAAGGGCCGCAACCGGTAGATCCGACGGATCTGATGAAACGCCCCCCTGGAGACGGCCGCGATGTGATGGTCAAACGACAGCCGTACATCCAGGAGGACTCCCAGGTTGCGAGCCCTCTCTGTGGGGGGCAGAACCTCCCCCCCAATAGCCAGCGTAGGTGTCAGCCGGCTATATCGGGGCGCCGGGAACCACAGCCACTCGGTCTTGGAAGGGTTGAGCCGAAGCCTGTTCCCGCCCATCCAGTCCCGCACGGCCTCCAGGCACCTAGACATAGTCCCCACAGCATCGTTGGGGTGGTCCGGAGTGGAGATGTACAGCTGGGTGTCATCTGCATACAGATGACATCTCACTCCAAGACCACGGATGATCTCGCCCAACGGCTTCATGTAAATGTTGAACAGGAGGGGAGAAAGGACCGACCCCTGAGGCACCCCACAAACCAGGGGCCTAGAGGTGGACCTCTCCCCCCCCGCCAACACAAATTGCGAACGGTCAGAGAGGAAGGAGGAGAACCATCGGAGGACGGTTCCACCAATCCCCAACCCCTCCAACCGTCGCAATAAGATACTATGGTCGATAGTATCAAAAGCCGCCGAGAGATCTAATAGGACCAGGACAGAGGAGAACCCTCTGTCACGAGCCCTCCAGAGATCATCAACCAACGCGACCAATGCCGTCTCAGTGCTATGTCCAGGCCTGAAGCCCGATTGGAACGGATCGAGGTAAGTTGCTTCCTCCAGGTACTGGGGGAGCTGACGTGCCACCACACTCTCAACAACCTTCGCCACGAAGGGAAGGTTGGAGACTGGACGATAGTTATTTAAAATAGCTGGGTCCAGGGAAGGCTTCTTGAGGAGGGGGCGCACCACCGCCGCCTTCAGGGCGGTAGGGAGCACCCCCTCTCTCAAAGAAGCGTTGACAATCCCCTGGAGCCAGCCTCGTGTCGTCTCCCTGGCAGCCGAAACCAACCAGGAAGGACACGGGTCCAATAAACAGGTGGTGGCATTCAGACCCCCCAGCAACCTGTCCACACCCTCAGCGGTCACAGGATCGAACTCCCCCCAGATAACACTCTCAAGACCTGCCCCGGACACCTCCCCCGGGACCACCCAATTGGAGTCGAGCCCTTCCCGAATCTGAGCGATTTTATCATGCAGAAATCGGGAAAACTCCTCTGCTCTACCCTGCAAGAGGTCATCCCGCGCTCTCGGCTCAAGTAGAGAGCGGGTCACTCTAAACAGGGCGGCAGGCCGATTTTCTGCTGATGCAATAAGAGCGGAGAAATACGAAGATTTCGCCGCCCCTATCGCCACAAGGTAAGTCTTAATATGAGATCTCACCTGTGTTCGGTCAGACTCAGAACGGCTCGCCCTCCAAATGCCCTCAAGACGTCTTTTTCGGCACTTCATCTCCCGTAGCTCCTCCGTATACCACGGAGCCAAATGGGATCTGTGCCGAGTCAGAGGTCGCATAGGCACAACTCGCTCTAGGGCCCCGGCGGCCAACCCCTCCCAGGTGGCCACCAGGTCCCCAGGCGAGCTGAGAGCCAGAGATTCAGGAAATGGCCCAAGCTCCCTCTGGAACCGATCCGGATCCATTAGGCGCCTGGGGCGGAACCATCTAAGTGGCTCCGCCTCCCTGCGGTGGGGGGTAGCGGAACAGAAATCCAGCCTCAGGAGGGAATGATCTGTCCATGACAAGGGTGTAATAACTAAGTCCCCCCAATTACAGTCATTCAACCACTGCCCAGAGACAAAAATCAGGTCCAGCATGTGACCTCCCACGTGAGTGGGGGCAGAAACTAACTGGGTCAGGTCCATGGCCGTCATGGAAGCCAAGAACTCCCGGACCAACCCCGAGGTTTCACCGAGCGATGGCAGGTTGAAATCCCCCATGACTAAAAGCCTTGGGGTCTCAACCGCCAGCCCGGCTATTACCTCTAGGAGTCTGGGTAGGGCCGATGAGACGTGGCAGGGAGCCAGGTACGTCAACAAAAGACCCATCTGAACCCCTTGCCCCCACTTCACAAAAAGAGATTCACAGCCAGCCGTCTGAGGGACAGTGGCCTCCCTAGGACAAAGGACTTCCTTTATAAGCACCGCCACCCCACCGCCCCTTCCCTGAGCCCTAGGCTGGTGAAATGCAAGGAAACCTGGTGGGCACATCTCAACCAGAGGGACCCCTCCCTCTGGGCCCAACCAGGTTTCGGTAACACCTACCAGGTCCGCGGCCTCCTCCTGAGCCAACTCCCAGATCAGGGGAGCCTTATTAACCACGGACCTGGCATTGCACAACAGCAGCCGGGTATTCAGGGCCTGAGATTCCGGACACCAGGACTGCAGGATGGGTAAGGAGGGTCGGAGCGCGCTACCGCCTGTAAACATCGGGAGCGCGATCCCCTAACCGGATATGGCCCTCCACCCTAGCATACCTACCTCTCCCAGTTACCGTGCCGATAAAACTGGCCCCCGGCTGCCCACCCCCTGTCTGCCACCCCGACACGGGAACCCCCGAGGCCCCACAGGCGCGCTCGCCGGCCCGGCTGCCCCCAATTCCATGCGGGCTGTCTCCCCCGCCCGCCCTGGACTTTTCCCCTTTAAAAAATCCCCTTAAAAATTTTTTAAGCCCGGATTTACCACGCCCTCCCCGGTTTCCCCGACCCCACCATCGCTCCGGATCCCAGGATCCCTCATTGCGGAAGGTCTTAGAGAGCTTCGAAGGCCACCTAAGGGAGAGGGGGGCATCCCTCAAGGCCCAAAGCTCTGTCCTTAGGTACTTCCGTGGACCCAGACGTCCTATCTCGGCAGTCCCAGAGTGTCCGCAACGCCTGCTGTCCTCCGGCCATGGAAAATGGAATCCAGTCCAGCTGGGGTATATTCCGCCTCCCCCCGGTCGTCCCACCTCTGCCACCGATGAGACCCCCGGGGGGGGAAGAGTCACAGGTAGAGCCAGTCCCCCCCCCAGGCCCACCACCTCTGCCACCGGTGGGGGCCCCAGGGAAGGAAGGGACACCACAGCTCCACCTAAGCGGCCCACGGGGGCATCGGCACCACCGCTCCCCAGCCGAGCCCTTCCGTGGATCTCCCAGCCGCCGCGTCGTCTTCGGGGCTATCAAAAATGCCCCAAGTCCGCTCGCTGCCCGTCCGCAGCCGCCCCGCTCCGTCGACCGCTGGAGGAAGCCTCCGCAATCGACCCAAGGCCGCCGGGGCCGCCGCGACCACGCCGCCCTCCACACCGGTCCCGCGGCTCCAGCCGACCCCCGACCAGCTTCCAGGTGACTCGGCTGGTCTCCCTCGATCCTCCCCCGCCTCTGCCACCGGCGGGGGGGCCCAGGGAACAAGGGGGGCCACCGCTGAGGCCGTCCAGGCCGGAGAGGTCCGCGGCGGAGCTCCGCATCACACGCACTGGATCCATCGCCACAAATCCACCGAAGCCGCTCCACACCACTGCCAAGGCCTCCGAGGCCGCCCAGAAACCGCTCCGGGGCCGCCGCACCTGGAGCGCGGCCTCCGACGCCACTCCGAGGCCACTCCGAGGCCGACGAGGCCACCCCGAGGCCGCTCCGAGGCCGCCAGGACTGCCGCGGCAACGCTGTCTCCTCTCTCGACGCCGCGGCTCCGGCGAGCTGGAAAACCGCTCCGGGACTGCTAAATCCAGAACGGAGCCTCCGAAGCCCCTCCGAGGCCGCTCCGAGGCCTCCGAGGCCTCCGAGGCCGCCAAAGCCAGCAAGACCATCCCGAGACCACTCCGGGGCCGCCAGGGCCGCCGCGCCAACTCCGGGGCCGCCAGGACCGCCGCCGCCAACGCCGTCGCTCCCATCGGCTCCCCTAGCTCCGGCGAGCCCCCAACCAGCTCTCGTTGATAACCGCTGGTCTCCCCGGGCCCTCCCCCACCTCTGCCACCGGCGAGGGGGGCCAGGGGGCATGGGGACCCGCAGCAAAGAGCACCCGGGCCGGAGAGAGCTCCGGCGAAAGCAGCCGTCCGCCATCTTTTTCCGGAAGCTCATATCTTCCGGAAAAAAAAATATATTTATAACGAAATATATTTATAACGAAACAAGTTTGACTTATTTCTTGGTTGATCATTAATAGGAACTATCATTGAATCAGAAGGAAACTGACAGATGTATAATAGGAAAAGAGTTCTAGTTTTCTGAAAACAACTTAATTCAAATCAGATGAAAATAATTGAATGTAAGTGATTCAGCTGTCCTCCTAAGTAGTGATTATTGTTCTGAGCTAGTGAACCTCTAATAAACTTTCAACTATGTAGCTGAGGATGCTTTTTGGATCTAGTTCTGTTACAAGAATGAGCAGTGAAAGATAGTTTAGTTGTATAATGACTGTTCCAAAACAAAGGCAACTAATTTAACAATTTATCTTCTGAAAATTTCCCATCTGGATGACTGCCATGCCATGCTATGTCAAGGTATATATGATTCTGCCTTTAAAAATCCCATTGAGTCCATAATAGGGTTACTAGATGTCTGTTTTAATCACATTATATATTTTTGTCACCTGCACTAGCAGTTTGTCCGTTTCCAAATGGATTTTATTTGAAATACAAGTTTTAACCTACAGAGCCATAAATAACTTGGAGGCAGATTAGATGAAGCAATGTCTCCCTCCATATTTATCAGCCTACATTTTAAACTCAAGGATGTAATCTCAAAGTGCCCTTACAACAAACAAGTAAATAAAGTAAGGGGGTGGCCACAGAAATGTCAATTTTAATTTATTTATTTATTTTTATTTATTATTTAAATTTATATACCGCCCTTCTCCCAGGGGACTCAGGGCGGTGTACAGCCCATCTAAAACCCACACATATACAAAAATTAAAAAAAGTATTAAATTAATCGGCTGATAAATGAGACTAAAAAGACCCCGCCCCTTCCCCCCTTAAAACCCCAATTTAAAATTAAGTGCTATGGAGACCAAATTAAAACCATTATCTCAGCCCAGGCCGGCCTGCTCAAAGAGCCAGATCTTCAACGCGCGCCTGAAGGCCCCCAGGTCCATGCCGGTATGGAGCTCCGGTGGCAGAGTATTCCAGAGGGCGGGGGCACCCACAGAGAAGGCCCTACCCCTCGGCGCCGCCAGACGACACATAGCGGCCGACGGCACCCGGAGCAGACCCTCTCTGTGGGAACGCACCGGCCTGTTGGAGATCACTGGCAGAATGCGGTCCTGGAGGTAACCTGGTCCCATGCCATGGGTTGCCCTAAAGGTCAAAACTAGAACTTTAAAGCGAACCCGGAGAGCCACCGGCAGCCAATGCAGCTCGCGCAGGAGAGGCGTCACATGGGCGCTACGTGACGCCCCCATAATCACCCGCGCGGCTGCATTTTGCACCAGCTGGAGTCTCCGGATGCTCCCCGCGGGGAGCCCCATGTAATTATGATTCAGTCTGCAGTAGATTACCCTGAGTTAATCTGAGGCATAAAAGATCCTAGAATAGATAGCAATAAAAATATTTGAAGAGGACAGGCTACAAACTGAGTGCCACCACCCCCAAATGGAAATTATTTTAATAAGATTGTGAAAACTGTTCAAAGGCAAAGGGACTGAATTGCTGCTTTGAATCAAAATTTAGATAAAACAGCCGAATCAGTTGAATGCATTAAATCAAATCAGGTGGCTTGGAACCAATTTCATGATTTAATGGACTTTTCCACATGTACACACATATTTTCTTACTATTAATTCAAATCAAATACTGTAGAGTTGGTTCTTCAAATTGAATCAACCCTTTGAATCAATTCACTAATCAAAATCAGATCCTTGGTGATTTGCACATTGCTACCGTGTTTCTCCAACAATACGGCCTCCCCCAATAGGAAGTCCCAGCATGTTTTATAGACTTAAAATGAAATTAAGCCCCTCCCCCCAAATTTAGGCCTATTTTAAAACATGCTAAATGGGGGAAGGGCGGGGAGGCTTGCCGTTAGGAGCACCCACTGGTGGCGTTGGCGTGGATATTGGCTTCAGTATTGGTAGGGCACTTCGTATCAGAAGACCTTCCACCACCATAGCTTTCCAGTTTGGAGCACCACCGTGGCGTTTGGAGCATTGCCATGGCGTTTGACGCAGCCACATGGGGCCGGCCAGGGCTCCTCCCTGCAAACAGAGCCCCGCCGGAGACACTCGGCTTCAGGCGCTCCTGTCGCCACCTTCCCGGGCATTGTTCAAAGGCAAAGCCCATTCTTTTAAAAATGACGCCCTACTATGAAGAAGTCTTCCCTGCCCGAGAGAGCAGCTCAACCCCAAGTGGGGAGGTGAATCTCCCGGAGCCCTAGCGCAGGATCGGCCCACCCCTGGAGAAGCGCCCAACCACCATTCCTGCCTGGCACCAAGCAGAGTGCAAAGAGCTTCGCCTGGGGCGCCCCGCGTAGCTGACAGGTGGGCCCTCCTGTCCGGCGGCAGAGTTCTGGCCAAGGCAGCAAGCGCCTCCCCACCGGGCCCTCCACATCCTGCCAGGGCTGTGCTGGAGCTGGGCGGGCTGGGCAGAGCTGGGGAAGCGAGCTGTGGTGCATGCCCTCCTGCCAAGCGAAAGAGCTGGCCCAACCCGATCTTGGCTTCCCGAATCCCTCCAGCTCGACCCGAAGGGGCCACTGGGAGAAGCCACCCGAGGCAATGATAATGCCCACCCGTCCGCGGACAGGGAAGTGAGGCGATGGCCCGTGCTGCGTCCTCCTCTGAGCTGAGCCGAGTGAGTGCCGATGCCCAAGACACTGCAGCGTTTGGACTGTCGCTGCCGCATTTGGAGCTGCTGGCGCATTTGGAGATGCGAGGGGATGGGAGTGAGCTGGGTGAGGAGTGGAAAGAACAAGTGGCTGCGGGCTCTGCGGAGCTGCCGACCAGGGAAGCAGCGCTGTTGTCGCCTCGCCTCCCTGTCCGTGCACGGGTGGATGCTATCACTGCCTCGGGCGGCCTCTCCTGGTGGCCCCTTTGGGGTCTGGCTGGAGGAACTGGGAATCCAAGCTCGGGTCAGCCCAGCTTCGCTTGGTAGGCGGATGCGCACCCGCGGCTCGCTTTTCTGGCTCTGCCCAGCCCGGCTCCGGCACGGCCCTGGCGGGATGAGTGGAGGACTCAGCAGGGAGGCGCCCCTCTGCCTTGGCCAGAGCTCCGCCGCTGGGCAGAAGGTTGTCCCCTGTCAGCTGTGCAGGGTGCCCCAGGCAAGGCACTTCGCTCTGCCTTGCGTGAGGCAGGATGGCGGCTGGGTGCTTCTCCGGGGTATGGCGGGTCCCTGCACTGTAGCCCCAGAAGATTTGCCTCCCCATCTTCTCGGATAGGGGAGGCTTTGTCATAGTAGGGCGTCGTTTTTAAAAGAATAGGCTTTGCCTTCAAATGATGCCCGGGAAGGCGGCGACAGGAGCGCCTGAAGCCAAGTGGCTTCGGTGGGGCTCCAGTTGCAGGGAGGAGCCCTGGCCGGT
Source organism: Bungarus multicinctus (assembly GCA_023653725.1). NCBI lineage: Eukaryota > Metazoa > Chordata > Lepidosauria > Squamata > Elapidae > Bungarus > Bungarus multicinctus. Next base: position 42,663 of record JAGDQI010000314.1, on the reverse strand, counting down.
CCCACGTGGCTGCGCCAAATGCCGCGGTGGCACGGGGAGAAGGGAAAGCAACGGTGGTGGAAGGTCTCCCAATACAAAGTGCCCCACAAATGCCGAGGTCAGCATGCAAGCCGTTTCCACCCACCCACCCGAGGATGCAAGGGGGGGGAATTAAGTCAACCCCGAAAAGACGGCCTACCCATTTTTTCGGGGCTCAAAAAAAATTAAGACCCAGCCTTATTATATGAGAAACACGGTAGTTTTCAGTATTGTCATAACTTTATAGTTATGCAACTACAAAAAATTAATATGGCAAATTTAAATATATTCTTCAGAATGAAGATACACCTATGAAAGGTCAGAAAATATAAGTTATTTAAAACACTGTTCTCTTTAATTGCAACCTTGACAATTTCAGTGACTATGGCTGACAGTAATAGAAAAAAAGTATCTGCTTCTTGCAATAATGACTATTTATATGCAAAATGAATCACAGCATGGTTAGTTGGGGAAATTCTGGGAGCTGAAGTCCACATACCTTAAAGTTGCCAAGATTGAGAAACACTGCTATATAGATTAAACAAATACAGCACATATTCAGCCACCATATGGGAAAATGTGCACTTGTGTTGACTCAGTCATTCATAAAGAATGCATCAACCTGTGCAGTGAACTTCTTCCAAAATGCCAGATGGATCTGAAAACTTCTCATCAAGTTCCACTTGGTTAGGCAAAAATCTGAATGTTATATTTGTAGGATTAAAAATGAAGAAAATGCTTTCTTATCCAACCAACCATTCACTCAGGGGTTTTGTATCATGTTTTCTCAATAACCAACAATTACTTTTCCCTGATAATAGATCTGATGATGACAATGTAGCTCAATCAAATCTTTCTTTCTGAGGACTGTAACTCTTGATCCAAAGAAGCTGTTCACCGTGCCCACACTAAGTGTGCAATTCAATAGTATTGGATTAACCTCTAGCAAGTTTTTTTAGTGTTCAAAGAATATTTGTAGGAATCTGGCATTAAATGGCTCTACTGTCAGAGATATGTCAGTATGGACATTTTTTGAACAGTAAAAGCCATGGAAGTTAGAAGCAGTTCTAAGTAATATACATAGGACTATATTCTAATTAAGAATATATTTCTGCTAATGCACCTGAGGAAATATAGTGCTTTGAAACAATGTGCATATATTAATACTAACAAACCATTTTGTTTGTTTAGTTAATGCAGAGAAGGAAGCCTCTGACCCTTCAATATGGTTTCCATTAAATCTAGCAACGGCACTGATGCGACTGTGGGGACCTGAAATTCATTAGTGTCTGGAGGGTACAAATTACTTGCTCTTGAATGTAGCATAGGGAAGAGGTGGCAGCTAGCTCAAGGATGATTAGAATCAATGGTTATATTTTAAGCCCAAAGAAATGCTGAAAATTACAAATGACTTGCTGCAAAATCAAAAAATTAATATGGAAAATAATTGATGAAAATTCCTTAGAAAGTGTAAAGATGGAACAAGTTCAAGAAAAGAAAACTGACTAATGAGGCAAATGTATTAAACCTTGCAGTCCCTTAACATTTTTTGATATTGCAAGAAAGCCCTATGCTGCTGTAATTTATTTCATTTTTTCATACTGCCTCACTTCTTACCCCAATGCCTACAAATCAGACGGGTGGGTATTCAGCAGGTACGACCAGTGTGGAGAACCAAATAGTGGAAATTTGAGTAGTTCCGAGAAAGAACCAGAAAATATCCCTCTGACTGGAGAGTGAAAGTTCCCCGTCCCCGGCCACGCACCAGCACGACCCACAGAATGGTAGCTAAAAACAATTGAATCCAACACGGAACAATTGTACTCAGTGCATTTGGAGGATCATGCTTGCAAAATGAAGGTATAGTTATATTTTCCTATATTTGGCAAAAAGAGCTCAATTATCTTAAAATTTATTTCCTATTTTATGTGGTGATTTAGACTGGTCATTAGCTGGATCATGAAGAACGACATCAGGGATGGCTGTATCTTTTCTTTAAATTCTAAGCCAGAATTCCGAACCTGTGATAGATGCTTAAAAAACTTGTAAAAATAGTGCAAATTTACAACGAACATGTTTCATCTGTCTTATGTAGTAAGATTTAATACCAGAGAACTTTAGGAACATATCCTTTCAAGTTACCACATAGCTATTTCAAAAATTGTTGAACATGAAAGAAATCTACTTGCGCAAAATGAAAAAATAATATGTAACCACTTTGCTTGTTCTTATCAGTTGCATGCAATCCACTGGTGAGAGAGGTAGTTTAAAAGGCGATGTAATTTTTAAAAACTGGGGGGGGGAGGGGGGGGGGGGTTAAATAACAGGATAAGATGCTGAATAATTCTCTATAACATAGGGGGTTTTTTTTTCCGTTAAAGTGTGACCAGCCACGGCATTCACTGCAAAAAAATTTTTTTTTTCTTACTGTACAATGAGGAAGAAAGTCAGAAACTGTTGTAAGACAAAAACAGCCAGTAAAGAAAGATTAAAAATATAAATACAATTACCATCAATTTAAGTTTCTTCCCAATATAGATGGTTTAAAGAATAATAATACCAGATACAACAATTTTGCTTTGTTCTAGGTTTTTTTAAACATAGAAAAAAATGTGATTGATAAATCTATTCGTGCAGACTGTGTCGGCACGAATAGATTCACGATCAGGAGAATGCAAGATCAGGAGAGCAGACTGGGTGGGGGTGAAAGAAATCAAGCTCGGCCCATCGACCGACGCCTCGGACTCCTCCAATGAAGTTAGATCCTTCAAGAATAAATTAAAATAGAGATTAATGTATACCATTAGTGGAATCCTGGAAAGCTACAAATGGTGTTCAATGAATGATGCATTCCACTTTGAGGCATTTGTGGATACTTATCTCAATTACACTTGTAAATCTACAGAAATTGCAACGGCACCAAGTGATATGTTGTGAGGCCGACCTTATCTTTGGAGAATGACATGCTATGAGATGTCGGGAAAGACCATCAAAGCAGAAGCTGTAACTATACGGAACATTGCATGGAAACTTTTCTGACAACATGTTATGTGAGAGGCATCAGAGGCTTTTGCGAGCCAACACTGGCGACCAGTGAAAAGATATAGCTGTGTATATAGTCATTGTTTCTCTAGATTAAATCTTTGAAGACTCTCTGTAATGATTCAGGTACTGTCTGTAGAGGAATTCTATAGAGCTCTCGTCATCCAGTAGTTATCCAAAGATACGCTCCCCATTTTTTTTTCTAAATAAAAAACAAAAGCGCATCCTGTATTTGCACAAAGCAATAGTTACACCGATCTCATTGTTTCATTATTCTTCATTGTTGTGCCTCAATTGTAACCTCAGGGGTATATGCCTATACGTCGTGCTCTAATTTAAAATGTCATGATATACAGTCAATTAGTGGTGACATTGTAGCATTTCACTGATCATCATGGTTAAAAGTAATTCATGATGTAGAAGCTGAGGAGTGGTGATTTCTTCAAAGTATTGACTCGAAATAGTTTACCTTTTGAGCCAGGAAGCTGGGGAAGGAGGAACAGAACAGAATAGAAGAGGCCCTCATTATTAATGAATAAATCTATCGAGCCACTTTAGCTGATAATTAAAAGAAAACA
>JAGDQI010000314.1:0-38525 GCA_023653725.1 Bungarus multicinctus | reverse complement strand
CACCTATTTACAAATTCTGCACTACTAGTAATATTATCATCACTCCTTATCATCCACCCCCTCCCACTTGTGACTTGTCTGACTGTACCTTTGTTGTTGCTTGTATCCTTACTATTTATATTGACTGTTTTCCTAGTATGATGGTACCCTATGAATATCTTTAAGGTGTCTGTACCGTCTGATTCTTGATATGATATTTTCCTGTATGTACACTGGAGAGTGACACAACGACAAATTCCTGTGTATCCAAGACACTGGCACAAGAAGAAATTCTATTCTATTCTATCTATTCTATACTTCTATTTTACTATTCTTATTCTATTCTACTCTATTTATTCTGGGAAAAACGTGTCCTTGTGTCTGGTTGTTCTGATGTGCAGTGCTTATAGTATCTTTTTGAGGATAGATGTTGAAACCATTTATGTCCAGGATGTGAGGGGTCTGTAGTATTACACTGTATTACGCTGATAATTTAAATTAAAGGTGACATCATGAATATTGACCCAAAAGACATCAGTGGCTTTCTTATGCTGCAATTTCTTATTCAGCCATTTTAATGTTGCAAAGTTGTTTGGAGTTTAATGGCTTCACTTCCTAGATCAAGTTAATACATTTTTTTCAGGCTGAGCACGGCTTGTCTAGGACTGAGACCAAGCTGGTTGGCAGCAAAATCTATTTACAAATTCTGCACTACTATTAATATTATCATCACTCCTTATCACCATCCCCTCCCACTTGTAACTGTATGACTGTAACTTTGTTGCTTGTACCTTAGGATTTATATTGACTGTTCCTAGTATGATTTGATTGCTTATTTGTACCCTATGACTATTAAGTGTTGTACCTGATGTTTCTTGACTCTTATGTATACTGAGAGCATTTGCACCAAGACAAATTCCTTGTGTGTCCAATTACACTTGGCCAATAAAAAATTCTATTCTGTTCTATTCTATTCCGTTCTGTTCTGGGAAAAACTATCCTTGTGTCTGGTTGTTCTGATGTGCAGTGCTCTATAGTCTCTTTTTGAGGGTAGAAGTTGAAACAATTTATGTCCAGGATGTGAGGGGTCTGTAGTATTACACTGTATTACACTGTATAATTTAAATGGGACATCATTGAATATTAACCCAAAAAACATCAGTGGCTTTCCTATGCTACAATTTCTTTATTCTTTATTCTTGCAAAGTTGATTGGAGTTTAATGGGCTTCACTTCCTAGAATCAAAGTTAATACATTTTTTCAGGCTGAGCACAGCTTGTTTTGGAGTGAGACCAAGCTGGTTGGCAGCAAAATCTGAAGGGAAAGGAGTCCAAATGTGAGTTCATGCCATATCAGCTGAAGCTAACCCTATAGTATAGAATAGAATAGAATGTAGAATAGAATAGAATAGAATTCTTTATTGGCCAAGTGTGATTGGATACACAAGGAATTTGTCTTGGTGCAAATACTCTCAGTGTACATAAAAGAAAAGATACATTCATCATGAGTCAAGAATCATGAGGTACAATGCTTAATGATAGCCATAGGGTACAAATAAGCAATCAAATCATACTAGGAAACAGTCATTATAGATCGTAAGGATACAAGCGACAAAGTTACAGTCATACAGTCACAAGATGGGTGATAAGAAGTGACGAGAAGATTAATAGTAGTGCAGACTTTGTAAATAGTAGGACAGCGTTGAGGGAATCATTTGTTTAGCTGAGTGATGGCATTCAGGAAAAAACTCTCCTTGTCTCTAGTTGTTCTGGTGTGCAGTGCTCTCTATAGCATCGTTCTGAGGGAAGGAGTTGAAAAAGTTTATGTGCAGGATGTGAGGGATGAGCCCTCTTTTTGACTCGTGCAGTATACAGATAATAGATAACAGGTAATCAGAGTTGGAAGGGACCTTATAGGTCATCAAGTTCAACCCCCCCCAAGTGGGAGACCCTATACCATTTCTAACAAATGGCAGTCCAATCTCTTCTTGAAAGTCTCAAGTGATATACAGGTCCTCCATGGGAGGCAGGTTGGTAGTAATTGCTTTTTCTGCAGTCTGTGTCTGTCCTGTTGGGTTGCAGAACCAAACCAGACAGTTATAGAGGTGCAGATGACGGACTCAATGATTCCTCTGTAGAACTGGATCAACAGCTCCTTGGGCAGTTTGAACTTTCTGAGTTGGTGCAGAAAGATCATTCTTTGTTGTGCTTTTTTGATGATGTTTTTGATGTTAGGTGCCCATATTGGGCATTGATCCCGGCAGTATCCTTAACAGGAAAATTTTTATTGTCCATGTTTTCCCTCCTTCCTATTTATCATCCCTCCACAGAGTTGCTAGCTACTGAAGACGGTTTGCAGTTTGCCGAAAATATTTTGTCAAAAAGGATACGGTTGAAGGACGAGCAAACTACGGACATCTGTTTTATTTTTAGTTCTGACTCTGCTTCTTCTGAGAACAGCTGTTTAACAAAGTCCCTACAGTGGGAGGGACACCAAATGGGGCGGGCGGTTCTTCCAAAGGTTAGGAGCCTTGGAAGTGTTTTTTTCTTTTTTTCTTTCTTCTTCTGTGGACTTTGGATGGGATCGTCGGAGAAAAACTTTTATCGGAACGCAGCAGAGCCGGCGGGGCGGTGGCGGAGCGTGTTGGTTTCATCTGGGACTCCTTCGGTCGCAGGTGCGAAGGTGCCTTGTGGTCGGATGGGGCTGCAGCGGGCGCCCCTTTTGCTCCTGTGGGCTGTGCTGGGATACCTGGTGCCGGTGGACCGGACCGGTGAGTTTCTGAAGGATTTGTGACCTGGTGGGAAGAAGCTGAAAGGGGGGGGGGGCGAAGAGAACACGTGTCTTGCCTGGGTCTCCCCCGCCCCACACACACAACGTCGCAAGTTCCTTTCCCTAGCAGGAAACGTCTCCCTTCCCTCGACCTTCGCTTAGCCTCGTTTAAGAACTTTTCTTATTCACTTTGTAACCCATTGATACCTGTATTTGAGCAAAGAAGTAACAACGTACGGCGAGCGTTCAATATTCAAAGTCCCCCCACGTCTCTTTTGATTATATTTGCTTCCTCTAGTTCCCTCCCCCAACTTATGAACGAAAGACACATGCATAGCACAAGGGAGGGTTTAATAATTCGTTCTTCTGGTTTTGGTTTTGCTGATTAGATGAACATTGTTGTTGTTAGTTGTGGCGTCGTGTCTGACCCATCGCGACCCCGTGGACTTTCTATCCTCTGCCATTCCCACCTCTCCCAGTCCATTTAAGCTCAGGCCTACTGCTTCAGTAACTCCATCCAGCCACCTCCTTCTCTGCTGCCCCATTCTTCTTCTTTTCCCCTCAATCATTCCCCGCATTAGGCTCTTCTCCAGGGAGTCCTTCCTTTTCATTAGGAGGCCAAAGTATTTGAGTTTCATAACACAACAGAAAAGAATGACAGAGTTTGAAGGGTTCTTGGAGATCTTCTTTCAGGGGTCTCCAACCTAGGCAACTTTAAGACTTGTGGACTTCAACTTCCAGAGTTGAAGTCCACAAGTCTTAAATTTGCCAAGATTGGAGACCCCTGCTCTATATCATTCCAGACAAATGGTTGTCTGGTTGTCCAATCCCAAGTCTTAAAGTTGCCAAGAATGGAGACTCCTGCTCTATATCATTCCAGACAAATGGTTGCCTGGTTGTCCAATCTCTTCTGAAAAACGTCCAGTGTTGGAGCATTCACAACTTCTGGAGGCTTCTGGTTCCATTGATTAAGTGTTCTCACTGTCAGGGAATTTCTCCTTAATTCCAGCTTGCTTCTCTCCTTGATTAGTTCCCATCCATTATCACCTTGTATTACTTTTTTAGTATTTATTTGATTTGTCAATCGCTTACAAGATACAGGTATAAGAATAAATATAGTTTTGAATACCTGAGATAGATACTTATAAGAAAAATAAAAAACAATAGGACAGGGACGGTAGGCACGATTGGTGCGCTTATGCACGCCCCCTACAGGCCTCTTAGGAAGGGGGTGAGGTCAATAGTAGACAGTCAATAGTTGCTAGTATAGGTCTAGCAAATGTTTTGTATGCTCTTGTTAGTAGTGTGATATTATCAGAGAAAAAGCTACGTAGGATTAGGTTAACAACTCTTAATGCCTTTTTGGCTATGTAGTTACAGTGGGCTCTAGCACTTAGATCATTTGAGATGAATACTTCAAGGTCCTTGACAAGGTTTAGATCCTCAACAAGGTCTTGACTATTTAGCTTGTATTTTATTTTCTATTTTTTTTTGCCAATATGTAAGACAGAGCATTTATTTGTTGAGATTTGAAGTTGCCATTTGATTGACCATTCTGATACATAGTCAAGGTCTGTTTGGAGGGTAGCAGTATTGTCTATGGTGTTGAATAGCTTTACATCATCAGTGAAGAGAATGCAGTTACTCTTAATATGATCACAGAGGTCATTTATGTAGAGTATGAAAAGAGTTGGTCCTAGAACACTGCCTTGGGGGACATCACTGTTGACAGGTATAGAATTGGATAGGACGCTCCCAATTTTGACCATTTGTTGTCTGTTTGACAGGAATGCTTCTATCCAGTTATGTAGGTGTCCAGAGATACCATAAGATTTTACTTTTAGTAGTAGTTTGTCGTGTACCACTTAATCAAAGGCTTTACAGAAGTCTATGTAGATTGCATCTATTGCTTTGCCTTGATCGAGTTGTGTAGTCCATATGTTTTTGCAATGCCAGAGTTGCAGATTACATGATAGTTTTTTCCTAAAACCAAATTGTTTATTAGAGAGTAGGTTGTTTGTTTCTAAGTGGAGGATAATGGATTGGTTAATAATTGATTCCATGACTTTACAGGTGATGCAGCATAAGGAGATTGGTCTGTAATTTTCAACTGGGCTGGGGTCTCCCTTTTTGAAGATGGGATGATCGTGGCTTGTGACCATAGGTTAGGCAAGGAGCTGGTCCTGAAAGATTTTTCAAAGATTATGTTTAGAGGTTCTGCTATGGCAGTGGATAGCTTTTTTAAGAAGTAGGCACATATTCCATCCGGTCCAATAGATAGGGATGGTTTTAGGTTGTGCAGTGGTTTTTCAACAATACCTTCTGTAAAATTAATATGTATTAGATCATTGTAGTTGTCTGTGGTTCGACTAGGAAGTACTGGGCTTGATCCATTGCTGTTTACAAATACTGAGCTAAAGAATATGTTAAAGAGGTTGGCTTTGATGGTGTCATCATTGCAGTCTTTGTCATTAGGTCCTTTCAGGGGTGGGATGGACCTTGAGTCTTTTAGTTTGTTGTTTATAAAATTGTAGAAAGCACGGGTGGAATTGGTGCGTAGAAGGTTTTCTTCTTGTTTAATGTGATAATTGGTGCATTCATTTTTTATCTAGTGGCATAAATTTTTGTATCGGCTTTTGAAGTTGGCAACATGACCAGATTTGTTTTTTCGCCAAAGTGATCTCTTTTTGGATTGAAGCTTCCTTATTGTTATGGGATAATCTGTTTTTCCTGGTTTTCGGAGTTGTTATAGTTTGATGGCTCTTTTGATTTCTAGTAAGAATACGTTGTAACGGTCTTCAACAGTATTGCATCCAGTGAATAGAAATTGCCAATCAAGAGAAGAGAGATCGTTGATTATAAGATCGTACTTGCCTTTTTGAAAGTTATAATTGGGGATTTTGTCATTGTGATGATTTTTGTGTGGACGTATGTCGAGACAAAAGTCAATCATGTTGTGGTCACTGTTGGAAAAGGATTCTTTAATTTGTATTCTGTAAATTGTCCTGCCCTCAGGTGCTTTGGAGAACAGCTTGATTCCCTCTTCTTTGTGGCAGCCCCTCAGATATTGGAACACTGCTATCATGTCTCCCCTAATCCTTCTTTTCACCAGACTAACATATAAAAGTAAAAAGTTGAGGTTTTATATTATTATCTTATTCTGCTGAATGAAAAGGAGTCAGAAGTCAATGTTTTTCTTTTTCTTTTCCCCTTTCCCTTACACTTTTCTCTCTTTCCCTCTTCCTCTCTTACTTTCCCATTACTTTCATTTCTCTTTGTACCTCTGTATTTTATATTTTTGATTAACTAATAACAATACTAAGAAAAAATAATTTGTGGCTCCTGTGGGACAATAACCTTTGGTGATTAATTTGTCATCAATTCTGAGTGAATTTCTGAGCAAGCTGTGAAAGTCAACATGATCATAAGAGTCTAGACTTTGACTTGAGCTGAGGGTAACTTCTGGGTGTGGTGCAGCTTCCAAGGATCAGGAAATCTCCATTCTCAGGTGAAAGTCCAAACAGCTTCTGTCCTGCTGTCCTTCAGGCAATGGGCATGTAAGGTCCAATGGGGCCCAGGAGCAGTTGTGTGAGTGCTGAGAGTCCTCTCACCTGATGTAGTCATGTCCAGCTCTTTCCAAAGTCAATCAAGAGTTGCTAGGGTCTATTTAAGTTATTTTCTTATTGTTCTTATTGTTCAATTGTTCTTATTGTTGGAGAGTGGTTTTTCACAATAACATTGAAGGAAGAGCTGGAGCTGCAGACTCCCTTCAATCCTCTCCTTTACCCTCCTCCTCTACCAGGCTCCTCCAGGCACTCCCTGTCCTATTCCTACTTCAAGGTGTCAGAGCCCACCCAAGGGCTAACCCAGTTCTACTCCATGGTCTACCTGGATGACCATCCCATTGCTAGATATGACAGCCCTACCAGGAAGATGGTTCCTCTGGTGCCTTGGATGGAGGCGGAGGAGGTGAAGATGCCTGAGAAGATGTTCAGAGCTGACCTGGAGTGGTTATCAAACCTCAACTACCAGACTGGAGGTAAGCAGAGGCACAACTGCCTTCAAGTCCTCAATTCCCCCTCAAACCTGTTCTGTATTCTGTACAGTGGTAGATTTTGTCTTCTATACAGATGAAGATAGATAAACTCAACAAAAGATTCATACAAAGTCTTTATTATTGGTTCATCAGGTATCCTCATAACTCACATTTGTGACAAAGTTCTTCTTAATGTCCAATTCTTTACATATTTGTCTTGTAGGTAAAAAGATGGTTATCTCCTATCCCTTTTCTCCCATCTCGTAGCGGTATAAGTAGAACAGTTACCATGAGTCTGTGAGTTCAGCCAAGACCAATACTCAAATACAGCTCATCAGTCTGGAACCCATAATATGTATCTGATATTAACACAGTTGAGAAAGTCCAGAAATATTTCGCAAGAAGAGTTCTCCACTCCTCTACTCATTGCAGAATACCTTATGCTACCAGACTTGAAATTCTAGACCTAGAAAACTTAGAACTATTCTGCCTTCGGTCCGATCTAAGTATAGTATATAAAATCATACATTGCAATGTCCTACCTGTCAATGAATATTTCAGCTTCAACCATAACAACACAAGAGCAAATAATAGATACAAACTCAAGGTTAATCGCACCAAACTTGATTGCAGGAAATACGACTTCAGCAACAGAGTGGTCAATGTCTGGAATACTCTACCTGACTCTGTGGTTTCTTCTCCAAACCCCCAAAACTTTAACCTTAGACTGTCTACTATTGACTTCACCCCTTTCCTAAGAGGTCTGTAGGGGGCGTGCATAAGCGCACCAACATGCTTACCATCCCTGTCCTATTGTTTCTTTTATTTTTCTTATACGTATCCATGTATTCATAACTATGTTATACTTATACCTATTATCTTGTAAGCAATTGACAAACCAAACCAAATAAAAATAAAATAAAATAATTAAATAAATAAACCTGACCTTCTCTTTGGTTATTGGGAAAAGAGGCAAGCAGGCAAAGACCAGAAAGCAGGAGGCTGGGAGGTTGGTAGGTTGAGATGAGCCCCATTCCAGGAAAGGACAATATTGTTTCTGCCTTTGACCACCAACGGCTGTAAGGAGCAGGAGGAATGAGAGATCCTTTCCTGCAAAAGAAAGAAAACCGCCTCCCCTCTCCAAGTTCTTCTCTCTCAGGGTCTTCTACCCCCACATCAAAAAGACTACTGTACGAGTAGCCCCAGATTTATTTATTTGATTGATTGATTGATTGATTTGTCAATCACTTACAGGATAATAAGTATAAGGGTAAACATAGTTATGAATACATGAAATGAATACATATAAGAAAAATAAAAGAAACAATAAAAGAACAATAGGACAGGGACGGTAGGCACGTTGGTGCGTTTATGCACCCCCTACAGGCCTCTTAGGAAAGGGGTGAGGTCAATAGTAGAAAGTCTAAGGTTAAAGTTTTTAGGGTTTGGGGAAGAAACCACAGAATCAGGTAGAGTATTCCAGGCATTGACCACTCTGTTGCTGAAGTTGTATTTCCTGCAATCAAGTTTGGTGCGGTTAACCTTGAGTTTGTATCTATTGTGTGCTTTTGTATTGTTATGGTTGAAACTGAAGTATTCATTGACCTGTAGGACATTGCAATGTATGATTTTATATACTATACTTAGATTGGACCGATGACAGCGTAGTTGTAGGTTTTCTAGGTCTAGAATTTCAAGTCTGGTGGCATAAGGTATTCTGCAATGAGTAGAGGAGTGGAGAACTCTCCTTGTGAAATAGTTCTGGACTTTCTCAACTGTGCTGATATCAGATACGTAATGTGGTTTCCAGACTGATGAGCTGTATTCAAGTATTGGACTAGCAAATATTTTATTTGCTCTAGTTAGTAGTGTGATATTACCAGAGAAAAAGCTACGTAGGATTAGGTTAACAACTCTTAATGCCTTTTTGGCTATGTAGTTACAGTGGGCTCTAGCACTTAGATCATTAGAGATGAATACTCCAAGATCCTTGACAGAGTTTGGATCATCAACAAGGTCTTGACTATTCAGCTTGTATTTTATTTTCTGATTTTTTTTGCCAATATGTAAGACAGAGCATTTATTTGTTGAGATTTGAAATTGCCATTTGTTTGACCATTCAGATACATAGTCGTGGTCTTTTTGAAGGGTAGCAGTATTGTCTGTGGTGTTGAATAGCTTTACATCATCAGCAAAGAGAACGCAGTTGCTCTTAATATGATCACAGAGGAACACTGCCTTGGGGGACACCACTGTTGAGAGGTATAGAATTTGATAAGACACTCCCAATTTTGACCATTTGTTGTCTGTTTGACAGAAATGTTTCTATCCAGTTGTGCAGTTGTCCAGAGATGCCATAAGATCTTAGTTTTAGTAGTAGTTTGTCGTGTACCACTGAATCGAAGGCTTGAAGTGAATGTAGATTGTGTCTATTGCTTTGCCCTGATTGAATTGTGTAGTCCATATGTTTTTGCAGTGTAAGAGTTGCAGATTACAGGATAGTTTTTTTCTGAAACCAAATTGTTTATTAGAGAGTAGGTTGTCTCTAAGTGGAGGATAATGGATTGGTTAATAATTGATTCCATGACTTTACAGGTGACGCGGCATAAAGAGATTGGTCTATAATTTTCAACTAGACTGGGGTCTTCCTTTTTGAAAATGGGGATGACCGTGGCTTGTGACCATAGGTTTGGCAAGGAGCTGGTCCTGAAGGATTTTTCAAAGATTATGCTTAAAGGTTTGGCTATGGCAGTGGATAACTTTTTTAAAAAGTAGGCACATATTCCATGTGGTCCAGTAGATAGAGATGGTTTTAGATTGCGTAGTGCTTTTTCAACATTGTCTTCTGTAAAATCGATATGTATTAGATCATTCTAGCTGTCTGTAGTTAGACTAGGAAATCACAGAAAAGACCCCCTACCATTGAAAGAAAGAGAGGAAGCAAGATCTGTTTTCCCTCCCCTGGTGGGATGGGGGGAACTAAACACTGGGTGTCTCTAGGGAGAGGAACTCTGGACAATTCCACCCTCTCTTTGTGTATTTCAGGGCTTCACACCTGGCAGATGATTTGGGGCTGTGAGCTCAGGAAAGACTGGAGCAAAGGAGGATTTTTGCACTATGGCTACAATGGGTTGGACTTCATCAACTTTGACAAGGAGACCCTCAGATGGGTGGCAGCTCAGCCCCAGGCCCAGAAGGTCAAGGAGAAGTGGGAGGATGATCTCGGATGGTCCCAAGGATATAAAGTCTTCCTGGAGAAGACCTGCATTGAATGGTTGCAGACATACCTGTCCTACCAGAAGCAGGCTCTGAAGAAGACAAGTGAGTCGCCCAATGGGCTCTGGTTGTGCAATTTTTGTCTAGCTCCCTCCTTTTCCTCTCCTTATATTTTCTGCCCTATACAGCCAAGCCACCCTTCATGTGCCTGGTAGAAAAAGAACTGGTAATTTACCAAAATGAACAGTGGACATTTACCAAAACACAGTAAGGAAAGCAATCTCCAAGCCCCCATCCTCCCTGCCCCCCCAAAAAAAATCCTCAAAGAAAAGGGAAAAAAACCAAAGGAGCAAGATATTAAGGCTGAGATCCAGTCCTGTTTTCATGAGGAAATCTAACTTTGGGGGAGGGGGGGGGGCAGAACCAAAAGGTGATTCTCTTCCCGATTTCCATCTGGAAAAACTTGAACAAATTCAATTTAGGGTGTCAAAACTGAATCAACATCCAAGCATTATAATCAGAGGTGGTATTCAGCAGGTTCTGGAGAAGTGGTAGCAGAAATGTTGAATAGTTCAGAGAACCAGCCAATATCGCCTCTGACTGGCCCCGCCCCCATCTATTGCCCACCTCCTGAGTTCCAGCTGATTGGCTGGGACTTCTTTTGTTGCCCTGCAGAGGAGAACGGAGCTGGGAAGCAGGTTAGTGGGGTGGGGAGGGAATGGCGATTTTACAGTATCCTTCCCCTGCCATGCCCACCAAACCACGCCAAGCTCACCAAGCCAGGCCCACAAAACCAGTAGTAAAACAATTGAATCCCACCACTGATTACAATTACTTTGGTCAGAGTGAGGACTTCACCCCAAAGTCTATGTATCCCTTTTAAAAATGAATCTAAACACTTCCATGTCCCAGAGGTTCAGGATAGGAGAGGGAGCAGAGGAAGGAGATGGCCACAGGAGGTCTTCCCACTTATTAAATCACCGTGACAGAAACTCTAAAAAAATCCTGCTGTTACTTTTCCTGCAGAGCCCCCAGTGGGGAAGGTGACCCATAAGGCCATTAGTGACCATCTCGAGGTCCTCATCTGCCAGGCCTTTGGCTTCTACCCCAAGAAGATCCGGGCCACCTGGAGGAGGGACAGAGAGGTCTGCAACTATGAGACCCTCCGTAGGAACGTGGTGCCCAACTCAGACGGGACCTATTATGTCCAGCTCAACATTGAGATCGACCCCAAGGAGAGGGACCATTTTCGGTGTCACCTGGAGCACGAGGGCTTGCAGGAGCCCCTGGACCTGGCCTGGCAGGACGAAACAGGTAAGAGGCTGAGAGGTTGTGAGATGCAGAAGTAGATTTTTCACCAATGTTCGAAATGGTGTGTCCAGGAGGGACCATCTCACGTTTTCAGGTGGAGAGCAAGAAATATAGTCCTACATTTAGTGAAATGGGAGAAGTTATTTCTGTCAGGGGAATTGAAAGTGGTAACTTAACAGTAAAGGTATGAAGATATGACATATGATGATTTATGAGATGATGGGATATGATACATGAGTGGTTGTGGCTCCTCCTTCTGTCCTTCAAGGCCATTAGCTCTGCCCTCTTCTGCCTTGGAGGGGAAGGGCTTCCTTCAGGTGGGGGCATGTCTGGTGGCCAATGTAGGCTGGGAAATCCTTGCATTGCTCAGCATCTCCACTTCAGGGAACTCTGGATCTAATGATCGGAACCATCTTTCCCCTTCTTTATCTCCAGGGTGGCTGATTCCTATGGGAATTGTAGCAGGCTTACTCCCAGGAGTTGTGATTCTCTTCCTGATGGGTAAGTAAAACAAACACATGCAATGACTTCCACCCCTGGGTCATTCTGTGTTGACTGAGGTGGTGTGGATGGGAGAGAGCCTCCCTGAGAGTTGCAGCCAGGACCCCCATGAGACCCTCCCCCACAAACAGCATTGTGAACATGGGCCAGAAAGGAAGAAGAAACTATGCAGCCATTTAGCTTCTTCCTGCAAATCTCAATGCATTCCCCACATTCCTTTTGTCTGGGAGGGAGCCTCTTTGGCCTCAGTGAGCTTACTTCAGAGGAGGAAATATCAGGAGTGCAGGAAAAGTCCCTTAAATGATCTGAGAAGTGCTAGAAAACCCATAATCCTGTCCCTAAAGAAGATCTATTTGCCATGTCCATGCTGTAGAGGCTATGTCCCGGTGCCTGGAGGCCGTGCGGAATTGGATGGGCGGGAACAGGCTCCGGCTCAACCCATCCAAGACTGAGTGGCTGTGGTTCCCGGCGCCCCGATATAGCCAGCTGTCACCTTCGCTGGCTATTGGGGGTGAGACTTTGCCCCCTCCAGGGAGGGCTCGCAATCTGGGCGTCCTCCTGGATGTACGGCTGTCATTAGAACATCACATTGCGGCCGTCTCCAGGGGGGTGTTTTATCAGGTTCGCCTGATTTAACGGTTGCGGCCCTTCCTGGATCGGGACGCCCTGAGCACAGTCACTCATGCCCTTGTCACCTCTCGCCTGGATTACTGTAATGCTCTCTACATGGGGCTCCCTGTGGGGAGCACCCGGAGACTCCAACTGGTGCAAAATGCGGCCGCGCGGGTGATTATGGGGGCGTCATGTAGCTCCCATGTGACGCCTCTCCTGCGCAAGCTGCATTGGTTGCCGGTGGCTTTCCGGGTTCGCTTTAAGGTTCTAGTTTTGACCTTTAAAACGATCCATGGCATCGGGCCAGGTTACCTGCAGGACCGCATTCTGCCGGTGATCTCCAACAGACCGGTGCGTTCCCACAGGGAGGGCCTTCTCCGGGTGCCGTCGACCTCTATGTGTCGTCTGGCAGCCCCCAGGAGTAGGGCCTTCTCTGTGGGGGCCCCTGCCCTCTGGAATGCTCTGCCACCTGAGATACGCACCAGCGCGGACCTGAGGGCCTTCAGGCGCGCGCTAAAAACCTGGCTCTTTGAGCAGGCTGGCCTGGGCTGACATAGGTTTTAATTGTCTCTTTTAATTTGGTTTTAATTAGGGTTTTAATATTCTTAGGGGGAGGGTTGTTTTTAGTTTAACAGCCTTATTTAATTATATTTTAACTTTTGTACTGTTTGGGGTTGATTCGGCTGTACACTGCCCTGAGTCCCTAGGGAGAAGGGCGGTATATAAATGTTATAATAAAATAAAATAAATAAATGTCTCCTGGCAAAGGGAAGCTCCGATGGAAGGGGAGGTCCATGGAGGGTGGGGCCTTCTGCCCCTGCTAGCAAATCACAGCTGGGGACAGGCAAGAGGTTTTTCTTGCTGTTTTTTCTTCTTCTGCTCCTACACAGAGCAAGAGACCCAGAGAGGGAGGGAAGATGCAGTGCAGGATCTGTCCCCTCAATTGAGTTTCACTAAGGGCATCTCAGCACTTCCTGGTCATTTTCTCAACAAGGACTTAGAAGCATTTTGCCATTTCCTTCTTCCTGGATGGGCTTTTTGATTGGCTTGTGATTCTCTGACCCAGCTTAGCCTTCCAAGATCAGCCAAAAGTTGCTCGTTCTTAGATTTGTCTAGGTTAAGATTGGGTCACAAATGTTATGACAGTTAATAAAGAATTTCTGAGTCCAGAGCAGTGGTTGCCAACTGGCGGGCTGAGGCCCACTGGTGGGCCGTGAGAAAATTTTGGTGGGCCGCAGAGAAATCTCACCCCCAGAGCACCCCCCCCAAAGCAATTAATCCAGGCTGCACAGAAACACAAGGCTGCTCAGCCCACATGGCCCACGGGAACCATCCCCGCCCACTCACTCCTTACCCAGCAAACTTGTCTGCTAAGTTGCTATTTTTCCTTTTTCCAACCATCATCTGTTCTGCTGTACCGGGAGATTTAGATTAGCTAGGAAGCAGGAAATGGTTGGATTTCTTGCTTTCTAGCTAAGCACAGCCAAACTTCCCTTAGGATTGAAGGTTTGTTTGCAAGCAAACTCAGTGCAGACTCACGGCAAGCAAAATTGAGAGACTGAGCTAGCTGATGGTAGATACATAGATCACTGAATGATTCTGTGAGCAACTCAATCTGCCTGTTTTGCCTGATTTTGGATAAAAGTTGCTTTTTTTAAATAAAAAATTCAATACATGGTGTGTTGTGAGTTCATTTTGTGAGTTTGCTAGCTAGCAATTTTTATGAGTTTGCTTGCAAGCAAATTTTATGTGGCAGACTGAGCTAGCCAATGGCAGATAGATTTCTGAATGAATCTGTGATTCTGTGAGCAACTCAATCTGCCTGCCTGCTTTGCCTGATTTTGGGTAAAAGTTGCTCTTTTTTTATAAAAACATTAAATATTTATATAAATATTTATAATATTTACATACAAGCCGTGCCCAGCCAGTCACACGACCATCAAGCCATACCCACAAATTAGACCACACCCACAGAACCAGTTAGTGGTCCCTGGGATCTAAAATTATAAGTTTGGTGGTCCCTGAGGTCCAAAAGGTTGGCGACCCCTGGTCCAGAGTATATGGGGAACACCATCTGTCTTGTACCAGCAGCAAGGTTGCAAGAGGTCTGTTCAGTGGTGGTATGCTACTGGTTTGGACCAGTTCACCCGAACTGGTAGTAAAATAAAAAGCCTCCGATCAGCTGAGAGGAGGGGAAAAAAAGCCAAGCTTTTGGTTTCTTCATCTTCTCAGCCCATTGGTGCATTAGGGGCATGCATGCATGTCCATGTTAGGGGCGTGTATGTGCACAATCGTTCACCCACCAAACCGGTAGCAGCACAGGTAGGGTCTGTTGTCATTGTTGTAAAACAATTGATGGCAGTTCATTGCAGGATCCTAGGGAGACGTTCAATATATATCCTTCTCCAGCTCAGGCAGGAGCTGCTGCCCCCCACCAAACCCAAATAAACTATAGCTGCCTTCTCTTTTTGCCATCTGTCAGGCTGGTTGTGGAAAAGACGCAGAAATAATCTGTGTCAGGAAGTGGCAATCTGCAGTGATCAGGCTCCTTCACAAAGAGTTCTTTCTTCCCTTGAGTACGATACAGAAGATGAGATTCGATGTCCCTTGTTGCCTAAATCAACATCAGAGGTGAGTGTGGCTGTTGCCAATTATGCTGCTATTTAAGAGACAAATCTCTGGGCTTCAAATAGACCCAAGAACCAGGACCATCAGGGCTGTTGGGGTGGGGAATTACATTTTTCCATGGTAGTCCTGCGTGGATTGTGGGCTTCCTGGGGCTCCTCTGATGGACTGGTCTGCAGTGGAAGATCCGGCTCAGCTCAGCCTCTCTGGCTCATCAGCTCCTAGGCAGGAGAGAGGAGACGAGGAAGGAGCCAGGAGCAGAAATTTCAGCACCCTGGAGAAATGGGGGATTCCCCTCCCGAAGAAGGATGGGAGGGGAGCCGGAGGGGGAAAAAGAAAAGAGCAGCTGGGGCTATCCAAGGAAAAAAAGTCTCCTTAGCCATGATGAGCTGGAGACATAAGGAACCCCCAACAGAAGTTCTTTGTGCAGAAAGGGGTTGTAATCCTTCCTTCCTCTTTAGCTGCCTCCCCTCCTGTCTGGGGAGGTTGCAATGGAGGGCAGAGAGAGCTGAGGGGAGGAAGGAGGATACAGCCCCCCCTGCAAATGTTGACTTTCTCCATTTCTTTTCTCTTTGAAGCACAAGGCATCCTATGGAATGCAAAGGAGCTGGAGCGATCCAGAAATCACTGCATCATCATCATTGCACATGGGAGAACAAAAGAGGTATCCAAAGTGGAAATCGTGGAACATTGGAGACATCTCTTCAGGCCAAGCCACCCTAACCCTACACCGCTCCAACCCTCCAAAACCAAAAGACCTAGCAGCATCAGAAGAAAAAAACAGGAGTCATCTACAATAGGAGTCTCCAACTCCCATACTACCAGGCTGGCAGCTGTTCAAAGCCGGGCTGCCTGAAAAGTCGGGTGAGTGCATGTGTGCACATTCCCCACTTGCACGAGCAGGGATGAGCAAGCGTGCATAGACTCCATTTGTGTGAGTGCCAATTATGTAGAATCCCCTCCTCCCCTCCACTGGTCCACAAAGTTGGAAAGCCTGAAGAGCCCTGATCTATAGCAGTACTTACACTAAGGACTATAACCACACTTAGTAGGATAAACAGGCAGAAAATGAGAGACACATATCCATGAACCCCATCCAGCGGTCAGATGAAAACTCCTCAATTTCACAATACATGGATAGACTCAACCATAGTTTCAACTGGGAAACTGTGAGTTCCTAGATCAAGCCAAATCCAAAAATTACCAGAGCATTGCTGGAAGCCTGGCACTCAGATGAATTGGCCATCAACATGCACACAGAGGTAAACAACATCTACACACCATTTAAAACAGACAATCCATTCAGCACTTAGCCAGAAGCGCGCCAATATCTTCCCTTTACAAGTAACGGAAGCGGTCTAGTTTCAGGTGGTTGTGCCAAGCTCAATTTTTCATCATTCCTTTTGGCTTCTTAATTTCGGGGAGCCCTCTGTATCTGGTTTAGCAGCTTTGAATTGCGCCTCTCCGCTGTGAAACTCGTGCGATTTCGTATGAAACCTAGTCATGAAACTGTCACCATTGAACTGAAAACTCAGGTACTGTACATGGACCATTACAGAAGTGGATGTCAGCATGAATACCCATCGTAAAGCTGTAAAGATGACTTTGAAAAACAGAGAACCTGTCCAGATGGAGACATTGAGTGTTCGAGGCAATAATATCAGATATTTTATTCTGCCAGACAATTTGCCTGTTGATACTTTGCAGGTGGATGTTGAACCAAAAGTCAAATCCAAAAAAAAAGGGAGGCAGTTGCAGGTAGAGGTTGTGGAAGAGGAAGAGGCGGTCCAAGACAATAACTTCTTTATATCTGTTATTTTTTTAAAAAAAACCCCAAACAACAGGTATTTTTTACAGGTTTTGCGTTATGTCAGTTTTAATAAGCAAATGTGGAAAATGTGTCACTTAAATTCAAATTCTACATTCATATATTACATGAAACCCCTGATTACACTTGTATTATCGTTAACTTTGACAGCCAAAATTTAAATAGAAATGTTTAATTCTGAATTCCAGAATTGTGAAATTTGCAGTCCATCTTATATCATCTGCTGAAACCTGAAGTATTTGTGAATATTTCAGTATATAGGAGAAAATTAAACAGTCCTCATTTAGCAGCCACATTTGCGACCAGCAGCTCTGTTATTAGGAAGTCTGTAAGATGCTTTTCTTTTTCTCACTTCTCTGCCCTTTGAAATTCTCACCATGACACTGGGATAATTAGCAAAAAGGGAATTAACATTTGTATTTATATTTGTTACAAGAGAGTAAGCAAGCGCACACAATGGGAAATGCACCAGATTTGCATAGCACATTCTTAGCTACTGCACTGACAATACATGGCTTTCAATATGTACGCCACATTGTGAGCTTTCTTACTCTTGTAATCCCTTTCCAATCTCTCCACTCTACAACGCGTCGGAGTGTAGGGGAGAGGAAAATTAAAATTAATAGGTCATGTGCAGTACAATCTAATGGCACTTGTGCCTGAGAGAATGCTGTGGAGAGTAAATGTGTTCTGACCCATGCCCTTTTCCAACAAATCATACACAATCCAAAGGGAACAGAAACCTTGTAATGCTTTTACAAAATAATTAGCTGTGATAAGCACAAGCCTTGCCAAACTGTGCAAGACTTGCCAAAAGATAACAGACAAGAAATAATTTGCAAAATAAGAATCTTCAAATGCAAACTCAGGATACTGGAATGTCCATGAGGCTGTAGTTTCAAAAACGTCTTTGCTTTCTGCAAAGAAGGTTAGTTTTACAGTTGGCTTTTATCTTCTTGAAGGAGGGGCCATTACTTTGCAACCTTATGCCGGTGGCAGTGGTGGGGGGTGACTGGGGGAGGTCGGCAGGTCTTATCTGCAGCCGTCTGAACCCGACATCGCATATCTGAGTCGGGACCAGTTGGCCCACTGCAGTACACATGGACCGAGCTCTACACCCTTGAGAGGGTGCCCCTCTCCCTGACATGGCCGAAGGGACTATCAAAAGTCCACCTCAAGGACGGGTCTTGGGATCCAGAGAGGTGGCATGGCCATTCCATGAAACGTTTGGGGAGGGGGAGGGGTACTCAATTGTTTTTTTAGATTTTTAATGGGGTTAGGGAGGGGTGCCACGGGTATGGGGAGGGAGGTCGGGAGGAGGGTGAGGGATAGATTTTTAGTGGGGTTAGTGGGTGGGGGGTTTGGGGTCAGCCAAGCCGGTGAGTACACCTGGGGGGACCCGAGGGACCGGGGGTTGGGGGGGCAACCAGGATCAGAACTATCAAGGGTGGACCTTATTGGCACCGTAAGTGGGAGGGGCAGATATGGCGGGGGTAGAGAGTCATATCAAGTTAGGGGATCGCGTGCCCGCTATCTCCAAGCGGTAACGCGCTCCGACCCTCTTGACCCGTCTTGCAGGCCTGGTTGTGCAGAGTCTCAGGCCCTGAGCACCCAGCTGATGTTATGCAATGCCAGGTCCATTATGAATAAGGCCCCCCTGATTTTTGACCTGATGCAGGATGAGGGCGTGGACCTGGCAGGGGTCACTGAAACCTGGTTGGGCCTAGAGGGGGTTTCCCCCTGGTAGCGATGTGCCCACCAGGTTTCCAGGCATTTCATCGGCCGAGGGCTCAGGGTAGGGGTGGTGGAGTGACGGTAATTATTAGGGAGGATCTATGTCCTAGGGAGGCCACTGTACCTCAGATGGCTGGCTGTGAGTCCCTCTTTGTGAGGTGGAGTCAGGGTGGGCAGATGGGTCTTTTGATAATGTACCTGGCTCCCTGCTACGTATCATCGGCCCTGCCCGGGCTCCTCGGGGTAATAGCCGAGCTGGCGGTGGAGACACCCAGACTGCTAATTATGGGTGACTTCAACCTGCCTTCGCTTGGTGAATCCTCTGGGGTGGCCCGAGAGTTCTTGGCCTCCATGACGGCCTTGGACCTGACCCAATTAGTTTCTGGACTCACTCACATGGGAGGACACATGCTGGATCTGATTTTCGTCTCTGGATAGTGGTTGAATGATCGGTTAGGGGATATAGTCGTCAAACCTTTGTCATGTTCTGATCATTCTCTCCTTAGACTAGACTTCTGTACCGCCAATCTGCACCGCAGGGAGGTGGAGCCGAGGAGATGGTTCCGCCCCAGACGCCTGATGGATCCTGAATGGTTCCAGACGGAGCTTGGGCCATTACCTGAAACTCTGGCTCATAACTCGGCCACAGACTTGGTAGTCGCCTGGGATAGGTTGGCTGCCGAGGCTCTGGACCGAGTTGTGCCTTTGCAACCTCTGACCCGGCAGAGATCCGCTCGGCAGAGATCTCGCTCGGCTCCGTGGTTTACGGAGGAGCTGAGGGAGATGAAATGCCGGAAAAGACGTCTGGAGGGCGTCTGGAGGGCCGGTCGTGCTGAGTCTGACCGAACACAGGTTAGGTCCTATATTAGGACCTACCTAGTGGCGATAGAGGCGGCGAAGCGTTCTCACTTCTCCGCCCTTATTACATCGGCAGAAAATCGACCCGCCGCCCTGTTTAGAGTGACCCGCTCCCTGTTTGGGCCGGGAGCAAGGGATCATCTCTTGCAGGGAAGAGCGGAGGAGTTTTCTCGATTTCTGCACAATAAAATCGCTCAGATTCAGGACGGGCTGGACTCTAGTTGGGAGGTCCCGGGGGAGGTGACCGCGGTGAGTCTTGAGACGGTTATCTGGGATGAGTTTGACCCTGTGACTGCCGAGGGTACAGACAGGTTGCTGGGGCGGCTGAATGCCACCACATGTTTATTGGACCCTTGCCCCTCTTGGTTGGTCTCTACCTCCAGAGAGGTGACGCGGAGTTGGATCCAGGGAATTGTTAACGCTTCTTTAATGGAGGGCTCGCTGCCCACTGCCTTGAAAACGGCGGTGGTGCGACCCCTCCTCAAGAAGCCCTCCCTGGACCCAACTCTCTTGAACAACTATCGTCCTGTCTCCAACCTTCCCTTCGTGGCGAAGGTTGTTGAGAGTGTGGTGGCAGGTCAGCTTCCCCAGTACCTGGATGAAGACACCTACCTGGATCCCTTCCAATCGGGCTTCAGGCCTGGACATAGTACCGAAACGGCATTGGTCGCGTTGGTTGATGATCTCTGGAGGGCCCGTGACAGGGGTTATTCCTCTGTCCTGGTACTATTAGACCTATCAGCGGCTTTTGATACTATCGACCATAGTATCCTATTGCGGCGGTTGGGGGGGTTGGGGGTTGGGGGCACCGTGTTGCGGTGGTTTGCCTCCTTCCTCTCCAACCGTCTGCAATTTGTGTTGGTGGGTGGGGGGGAGAGATCCACCTCTAGGCCCCTCGATTGCGGGGTGCCTCAGGGGTCGGTCCTCTCTCCTCTCCTGTTCAACATTTATGTGAAGCCGCTGGGGGAGATCATCCGTGGCTTTGGGGTGAGATTTCATCTGTACGCTGATGATACCCAGCTGTACATCTCCACCCCAAGCCACCCCAACGATGCTGTGGAGGTCATGTCCTGGTGTCTGGAGGCTGTGCGGAACTGGATGGGCGGGAACAGGCTCCGACTCAACCCTTCCAAGACTGAGTGGCTGTGGTTTCCAGCGTCCTGATATAGCCAGATAGTTCCATCGCTGGCTATTGGGCGTGAGATTTTGCCCCCTGCAGAGAGGGCTCGCAATCTGGGTGTCCTTCTGGATGTATGGCTGTCTTTGAAAAACCATATTACGGCCGTCTCCAGGGGGGCATTTCATCAGGTTTGCCTGATTCGCCAAATGCGGCCCTTTCTGGATCGGGATGCCTTATGCACAGTCACTCATGCCCTGGTCACCTCCCGACTGGACTATTGTAATGCCCTCCACATGGGGTTCCCAAATGAGAGCATCCGGAGGCTTCAACTGATACAGAATGCGGCCGCGCGGGTGGTTATGGGGGCGTCAAGGTTCGCGCATGTGACGCCCCTCCTGCGTGAGCTGCATTGGTTGCCAGTGGCCTCTCGGGTGCACTTTAAAATTTTGGTGTTAACTTTTAAAGCGCTCCATGGCATCGGACCAGGATATTTACAAGACCGCATCCTGCCATTTTCCTCTCACTGTCCGGTGCGCTCCCACAGGGAGGGTCTCCTGCGGGTCCCGTTGGCAGCTATGTGCCGGCTGGTGACCCCAAGGAATAGGACCTTCTCTGTGGGGGCGTCTGCCCTCTGGAATGGGTTGCCCCTGGAGTTACGGATAGCCACGGACCTGGGGACCTTCAGGCGTGCCTTGAAAACCTGGCTCTTTGACCAGGCCGGCTTGGGCTGATTTTAGTTTTGGGGTGTTTTATTTTTTATTAAATTTTAGGGTTTTAGAGAAGGGTTTTAAATTGTTTACAGCCAGGGTTTTGGTTTAATTTAGTTTTATTTTCCCACATATTTATTGTTTTAACTGTACGGCTGTGCACCTGCTCCGAGGAGCGGTATATAAATAAATATTTATTATTATTATTATTATTACTCCCGAGTCGCTTGTGCTGTTGTAACTGCTCTTTCCTATGAGCAGTCCAGCACACGCACACTTGGTACAGGCTCCTCAGGAACCTCCTCCTCACTGCTGCCAGCCCCCACAATCTCTGAAGGCAGCAGTCCACTCCCTAATGGTCCTGGCCCCTCATCTGAGTCCTCGCTCTCCCCAGCCATCTGCACCTGCTGCCAGCTAACCACAACAAAATGTGGACATTGCTTGTAAAGTTTTCTTCCAACACCATTGTAATTTCAAATGGTTTCTTGAACAAAGTAATTTGTAAGCAAGGATAATCGCATTTTGAAATTACTTTGAAGAGTGGCATAAGGAAACAAATACATTTGACTGTAGTCCCTTTGTCTTAAAAACAATAAAAACACACTAGCCATCAGATAGGTTCCATCCCTCTCTGGGTTCCCCAGGCCCGTTGGCAAAACCAGGTCTTCAGTGCCTTTCGGAATAGTATTAACAAGAGGGCCATTCTAATCTCTGGGGGAATGATGTTCTAGAGAGATGGAGCCACTACAGAGAAGGCCCTTCTTCTTGATCCCACCAGATATATCTCCCTCAGGGGTGGGACCCGCAGCATTCCCTGCCTCCTCACTCTAATGGGTCGAGTAGATGTTACTAGCAAGAGATGTTTCCTCAGATAACCCAGACCCAAGTCATGAAGGGCTTTAAAGATGACAACCAGCACCTTGAATTGCACCCGGAAGCAAATTGGCAGCCAATGCAGCTCCTGCAGGAAAGGTGATACATGTGCACACCGGGGTCTGCATAAAACCATGTGGGCCGCTGCATTTTGCACCAACTGGAGCTTCTGGATGCTCTTCAAGGACAGCCCCATGTAGAGTGCATTGCAATAATCAAGATGGGAAGTGACCAGGGCATGAATGACTGTGAGTAGGGACCACTGATCCAGGAAAGGGCATAACTGGTGCGCAATCCACAGTTGTGCAAAGGCCCTCCTGGCCACGACTGCCACCTGCTCTTCGAACAAGAGTCGTGAGTCCAGGAGAACCCCCAGGTTACGCACAGGGTCTGTTTGAGATAGTGCCACCCCATCCAAGACTAAAGTTGGTAATTCTCCCTTAACCAATGAACCGCAGACCCAGAGCCACTTGGTCTTACATGGGTTTAGTTTCAACCCGTTGCTCCCCCTCCCCCTAACAGCCTCTAGGCATTGCAAGAGGGAGGACACAGCAACACTTAACTCACCACGGGCCGAGATATACAGCTGAGTATCATTAGTATATTGATGATACCTCAGTCCATGGTGACGGATGATCTCACCCAGCGGTTTCATATAAATGTTGAACAGGAGCAGAGAGAGTACCGAGCCCTGTGGAACCCCATAAAGCAGTGGGCAAGGGTTGGATCTCTCACCTCCTATCAACACTGACTGAGAGCGGCCGCAGAGGAAGGAAGTGAACAAAGACAGCACAAGGCCTCCCACTGCAATCCCCAGAAGCCATCCCAGGAGAATCCCATGGTCAATGGTATCAAAAGCCACCGAGAGGTCAAATACAACAAGGATGGATGCACTATCCTCATCCCACTCCCGCCAGAGATCATCCAAAAGTGCAACCAATGCTGTTTCTGTCCCAAATCCAGGCCTGAATCCTGATTGGTAGGTGTTGAGATAATCTGTTTCATCCAGAAACCTCTGGAGCTGCTGTGCGACCACCTTCTCAACAACCTTCCCCAAAAAGGGAAGATTGGAGATGGGTGGAGTCCAGCGATGGCTTCTTAAGAACAGGGTGGACCACAGCCTCTTTAAAGTGCTAGGGCACTGTCCCCTCCTGTAGAGAAGCATTAATCACTGCCAGAGTCCACCCGCCTGTCACCTCCTGGGAAGCTTTCACAAGCCAGGAAGGACATGGGTCTAAAATACAGGTGCTCACGTGTATACTTCCTAGGATCCTGTCCACTTCCTCAGGAACAACAGGGTCAAACCGTTCCCAGATAATAGGGCAAGAACCTGCCACAGAAGCTTCCACCGGATCAGCAACCATGCCGGCATCTAACTGGGAACGAAGTTGAGCAATTTTGTCTTCCAGAAAATCCGCAAATTCCTCAGCACGCCCCTTCAAGTGGACCTCTATCTCCTCCTTCTGTAAGAGGAGACGGCTCACTTTAAAGAGGGTCGCTGGACAATTATCTGCAGACGCAATTAGTGTGGAGAAGTATTTACACTTTGCCTCACAAATTGCCACTTGGTAGGCCTTAGTAGCAGCTCTTACCTGTGTTCGATTGAGTTCATCTCCTGTCTTCCACCAGCGGCGCTCTAGACGTCTCCTCATGCACTTCATCCCTCTCAGTTCTTCTGTATACCACGGGGCACAGAGAGGTCTACGGGTGAGGGGAGGTCGCAAGGGTGCAATCCTACCCAGAGCCACAGTCACCTTCCTATTCCAAACAGTGGCTAAGACCTCGGCTGGACGGCATAATAGATCTGTAGTTATAACCCCCAGCTCCTTCTGGAACCTATCTGGGTCCATTAGTCGATGGGGAGGGACCAATCTAATAGGTCCTGCCTCCCTGCGGGGGGATGCAGCTTTTGAGAAACTCATTGCCACCAGACTGTGATCTGACCATGACAAGGGGACCAAGGAGAGGTCTCCCAATTCCAGGTCACATAGACACTGCTCTGACAAGAACATCAAATCAGGAGTGTGACCACTATTATTAGTCGGGCTCTGGATAATCTGGGACAGGCCCATGGAAGTCATGGTTTCTATAAAATCTCGGGCTACCTCCGACCCCGACCCGAGAGAAGGCAGTTTGAAATCCCCCAGAACTTTCAGCCTGATAGTAACTATAAATTACCGCTTCAGCTTGTTACAGATAGCTTAACTCAACATGAAAGATATTATCCAGATTACATTTATTTTGCATCCTTCTCAAGATGTAATTTTACAATTATAATTATACAATTATGTAATTTCACATTATAAGAAGAGTCTTCTGAAGGCATCAATAATCTAATCTTATTCATGTAGATATACAATCATGTAGGTAAAAAGAGAACGATTTCATCCCTACATTGAGAAAAGTGCAGCCAACAGTCAGTTGGAATTCAAATTCAAATCAACTCACTGGCTCACATTTAATCAAGGCTGTCCCTCAGCCAATCAGAGGTACAGATGTGACCACGTGACAAATAACTACTATTTCCCTGCAAGCAATGCTTTAAAGCCCAAAGGTCTTCAAACTTGAGTGCTTTAAGACTTATGGACTTCAACTCCCAGAATTCCTCCTCCAATCATGTTAGCTCAGGAATTCTGGGAGTTGAAGTCCACAAGTCTTCAAGTTACTAAGTTTGAAGACCCTTGCTTTAAAGAGAGAAATGCTTTAAACAGATAACACCTAATTTCTAAGCTAAATATACACTCCAGCCAGCACAGTATATAAGAGTTGGTTTGGCCTCTGTAACCTAGGCCTCTGTATCTCTCTACTCTGTAACAACTTGATTCTGTGAATATTGCTTCTGTGTTCCTGATTTTGTATGCTGACTTCTGCTCTATGGTATTGTATATAAAGAAGTTTTTCTTGTCGATGAATCCTACTGAATTATTTACTTGTGTGCTGGTCAGATGTGCTGCAAACTTTGACCAGAACTCAGAATTCACAGAATTCTGAGCTTGTTTGAAATGAAGGGCCATCCCTTCAACGGACTCCAGCTGGCTTGTCAGAGGTGAAAGCGAGGGGAGGGGGCAGAGGCTCAGAAGTGGTGCTTTCCCAAACAGATAACAGATAATCAGAGTTGGAAGGGACCTTGTAGGTCATCAACCCCCCGCCCTCCATTTCTGACAAACAGAGTCCAATCTCTTCTTGAAAGTCTCAATTGATGGCACTCCCACAACTTCCGAGGGCAACTTCTGTCCCATTGGTTGATAGTTCTCACTGTCAGAAAGTTTCTCCTTATTTCCAGGTAAAATCTCTCCTTCTTCAAGTCAGCCAATGGGAAACAGCATCTGTTGTGACCCATGTCAGACAGCTTGGAGACTGGGTGTGGCTTAGGGTTACTGGTATATATAAATATAGAGCTTCTGTGAATTCTGAGTTCTGGTGGTTCTGGCTTCTGGTCCTTGTACTTGCTACCATGTTGCAAGAGCTGCATGGGTATTGTATACATGCACCATATTTTATATTATTGTATATAAGCAAGTTTCTTCTATAAACGAATCCTGCTGAATTATTTACTTGTGTGCTGGTTGGGTCGCTGCAAACTCTTAACATTTCCTCAGCTCTGACTGGATGGTGGGGAATGGAAAGTTCTATGCCCCCTGCAGACAGCTAGTCATTTGCACCCTTTTGAGTCTTTGAGGACACTTGGAGGCCTATCCATGTCCCCAGGGTCACCCGAGTGGTGCAAATGGCTGCAGAGCCCCCCTGGAACTGTTGAGGACATCATCTATCTCCAGTCTACAGTACAGTCCTTTTAGCAGTTCCAAGAAGGCTCCCTCTGGTATTGTGCGTGCACACACACACTGCCAAAGACCTGGTTAGCATATTGAAGATAAAATCTGCGGCTTCACACCCTTTATTGCGTCATTTATTACCATGCAAACAAACAAACTTAAACCTTAAACACTCAAAGAGCCATTTGGACCTGTTTCCCACGCAGCCCCAAGACATGGGTGGGCGTGGCAATACAATGTCACTCCCACTGAGTCACATGACCCCCCAGGTTTTGTGGTTTTCTGTCTTTTCTATGGGGAACAGGTTGCTCTCTCTCTCTCTCTCTCCTCCTCCCTCCTTTCCTCCTTCTCATCTTTCTCTTTCTCTCTCTCTCCCTCTCCTCTCTCTCTCTCCTCTAACTCTCTCTTTCTCTCTCTCTATGCCTATCTTCCTCCCTCCTTCTCCTCCACTCCTCACCCCCCTTTCCAATTCCCACATCCAGGAAATAACTGTAAGGAAATCTGGCCGTGTTCTTTCTGTCTCTGGAAAGATACAAAAATAAACTTTGGATTCCAAAAAGAGTGACAGTCAGGCTGACAGACAGTCAGCACCTCACAGTGCTACGGGGTAGCTGCCTTAGATCGCTGCTGAATCCTTGCAAAACTGGGCAAAGAGAGAGAGAGGGGAGCAGACAGAGCCGAATCTCTCTCTCTCTCTCCTTCTCTCTCTCCCTGTCTCTCCTTCCCTGTCTCTGTGTCTCTTCTCACTCTCTCGGAAAGCCCTGCATGCTCTCCTGGGGGCTCTTCGCTCTCCCGTTTTCTTTCTTCCTTTTGGAAATCTGGGCTGGCTGAGAGGAGGAGGAGGAGGAGGGAAGCCTCCACCACGACTTCCGCTCGTTCGTTCCTCAGCTAGCCCGGATTTCCAAAAGGAAAGAAGAAAAAAGGATAGCGAAGAGGCCCGAGTAGAGCACGCAGGGCTTTCCGAGAGTGTGAGAAGTTTCTTTTCTTTCTTCTTGGCGGGTTTTTGGAAATCCAGGTTGGCTGAGGAATGAGCGCAAGCCGTGGCGGAGGGTTCCTCCCTCCCTCTCCCCCTCCTTCTCCTCTCGTGCGCACCCTCCAGGCCCCACCACAGACGGCTCCATGGCTGTTCGCTGCTCTTGCAACACCTGTGCAGCACACTCACATTTAGTACATTTCACTCCACCACCACCACCCCCTCCTCCTGCAGCCGATTACAATGCGGGATCTCGGCTCCAAGCCGACCCGGCCATTGTCTCGGGCTGGAGAAAAGTCACAAATCTCTCCCAGCGGCCGAGGAGAATACAGCACCAAGAAGGGCCAGAAAAAGAAGCGAGTAGAGGGGCGCCTCACTCCCACCCTAGAATACGGAATGAGACTCCATCTTCCGCCATTTCCCTTCTCTTCTCAGGGCAGGCAAAGAGTGAATGGGAGGGGAGGGCGAGGGGCAGGGCCAGCCAGTGGTGGGATCATCTGATGGGAGCTACAGGAGAGGGTCCAAAGGGCCACATGCGGCTCCAGAGCCGCACGTTGTCGACCCCCAAGCTGGGGGCATTGGCGCTTTCTTCCCTGGGGAAGAGATTCTCTAGGACAGGGTCTCCGAACACAACAATGTTGTGGATTCCTGCTGGCTGAGGAAGTCTTAAAAGTTGCCAAGTTTGGAGATCTCCGGTCTAGGACCGCCATGAAGATGTTCTCTGCAGGGCTGTCCTGGGGTTTTGCCACATTCTTCAAGTGTGTCTCTACCTCCCACCGACCCCCCAATCTCTGTGCTTGGAGGTTTGAAGAGCCCTAAGGAACAGAAAGCAGGCACAGTTCTCTCTACTTGGCAGCAGGAACAATAAAATCTGGATAAATTCTTTCCTCCATTGATTTATTTTCTCATGAATGGCTGGGGGAGTGGGGGGGCATCCTCATGTCCTTTGCTTCATGCGTTGTCTGGTATCGCCGTACTTCTTTTCCCACGACTTATTAGACGTCAACAGAATTTCACCTCTGTGGCTGCTGCACCGACCTCAGAGCCTGAAACCACCAAGAGAGGCTCCTGCAGAAGGGCAACGGATGGAGAGACAGCAGCACAGGTGTTCATCTCCAGAGCTTTATTATACACACATACACACACGAACATACACAAGGAATTTGTCTTTGGTGCATAAGCTCAGTGTACGTAAAGAAAACATAAAATACATTAATCAAGAATCAGAAGATGCAACACTTAGTGATATCATAGGTTACTTATAAGCAAACAAAACATACTAGGGAACAAATAAAAAATATAAATTGTCAAAATACAAGGAACACGGTTATAGTCATAAGTGGGAAAAGGTATGTAATAGGAAGGATGAGAAGAATAATAGTAATACAGTCTTACTAAATAATTTGACAGTGTTGTGGGAATGAGTTGTTTAGCAGATGGCATCACAAATAATTCCCTCAACACTGTCCAACTATTTACAAATTCTGCACTACTATTAATATTATCATCACTCCTTATCATCCACCCCCTCCCACTTGTGACTGTATGACTGTAACTTTGTTGCTTGTATCCTTACTATTTATATTGACTGTTTCCTAGTATGATTGTACCCTATGAATATCGTTAAGTGTTGTACCTTCTGATTCTTGACTATTGATGAATGTATCTTTTCCTGTTATGTACACTGAGAGCATTTGCACCAAGACAAATTCCTTGTGTATCCAATCACACTTGGCCAATAAAGAATTCTATTCTATTCTATTCTATTCTATTCTATTCTATTCTATTCTATTCTATTCTATTCTATTCTATTCTACTCTACTCTATTCTACTCTATTCTATTCTGGGAAAAACTGTCCTTGTGTCTGGTTGTTCTGATGTGCAGTGCTTTTGAGGATAGATGTTGAAACCATTTATGTCCAGGATGTGAGGGGTCTGTAGTATTACACTGTATTACGCTGTATAATTTAAATTAAAGGTGACATCATTGAATATTGACCCAAAAGACAGCAGTGGCTTTCTTATGCTGCAATTTCTTTATTCAGCCATTTTAATGTTGCAAAGTTGTTTGGAGTTTAATGGGCTTCACTTCCTAGTATCAAAGTTAATACATTTTTTCAGGCTGAGCACGGCTTGTCTAGGACTGAGACCAACCTGGTTGGCAGCAAAATCTATTTACAAATTCTGCACTACTATTAATATTATCATCACTCCTTATCACCCATCCCCTCCCACTTGTAACTGTATGACTGTAACTTTGTTGCTTGTATCCTATATTGACTGTTTCCTAGTATGATTTGATTGCTTATTTGTACCCTATGACTATTATTAAGTGTTGTACCTGATGTTTCTTGACTCTTATGTATACTGAGAGCATTTGCACCAAGACAAATTCCTTGTGTGTCCAATTACACTTGGCCAATAAAGAATTCTATTCTGTTCTATTCTATTCTGTTCTGTTCTGGGAAAAACTATCCTTGTGTCTAGTTGTTCTGATGTGCAGTGCTCTATAGTCTCTTTTTGAGGGTAGAAGTTGAAACAATTTATGTCCAGGATGTGAGGGGTCTGTAGTATTACACTGTATTACACTGTATAATTTAAATGGGACATCATTGAATATTAACCCAAAAAACATCAGTGGCTTTCCTATGCTACAATTTCTTTATTCTTTATTCTTGCAAAGTTGATTGGAGTTTAATGGGCTTCACTTCCTAGAATCAAAGTTAATACATTTTTTTCAGGCTGAGCACAGCTTGTCTTGGAGTGAGACCAAGCTGGTTGGCAGCAAAATCTGAAGGGAAAGGAGTCCAAATGTGAGTTCATGCCATATCAGCTGAAGCTAACCCTATAGTATAGAATAGAATGTAGAATAGAATAGAATAGAATTCTTTATTGGCCAAGTGTGATTGGATACACAAGGAATTTGTCTTGGTGCAAATACTCTCAGTGTACATAAAAGAAAAGATACATTCATCATGAGTCAAGAATCATGAGGTGCAATACTTAATGATAGTCATAGGGTACAAATAAGCAATCAAATCATACTAGGAAACAGTCATTATAGATCGTAAGGATACAAGCGACAAAGTTACAGTCATACAGTCACAAGATGGGTGATAAGAAGTGACGAGAAGATTAATAGTAGTGCAGACTTTGTAAATAGTAGGACAGCGTTGAGGGAATCATTTGTTTAGCTGAGTTCAGGAAAAAACTCTCCTTGTCTCTACTTGTTCTGGTGTTTTTCTCATTCAGGAAAAAAACTCTCCTTGTCTCTACTTGTTCTGGTGTGCAGTGCTCTCTATAGCATCGTTCTGAGGGAAGGAGTTGAAAACGTT
The DNA here is from genome assembly GCA_023653725.1 of Bungarus multicinctus. NCBI lineage: Eukaryota > Metazoa > Chordata > Lepidosauria > Squamata > Elapidae > Bungarus > Bungarus multicinctus. The sequence continues at coordinate 8,275 of JAGDQI010000314.1, read as the reverse complement.
TATGTGCAGGATGTGAGGGATGAGCCCTCTTTTTGACTCGTGCAGTATACAGATAATAGATAACAGGTAATCAGAGTTGGAAGGGACCTTATAGGTCATCTAGTCCAACCCCCCCAAGTGGGAGACCCTATATTATTTCTAACAAATGGCAATCCAATCTCTTCTTGAAAGTCTCAAGTGATATACAGGTCCTCCATGGGAGGCAGGTTGGTAGTAATTGCTTTTTCTGCAGTCTGTGTCTGTTCTGTTGGGTTGCAGAACCAAACCAGACAGTTATAGAGGTGCAGATGATGGACTCAATGATTCCTCTGTAGAACTGGATCAGCAGCTCCTTGGGCACTTTGAGCTTTCTGAGTTGGTGCAGAAAGATCATTCTTGTGCTTTTTTGATGATGTTTTTGATGTTAGGTGCCCATATTGGGCATTGATCCCGGCAGTATCCTTAACAGGAAAATTTTTATTGTCCATGTTTTCCCTCCTTCCTATTTATCATCCCTCCACAGAGTTGCTAGCTACTGAAGACGGTTTGCAGTTTGCCGAAAATATTTTGTCAAAAAGGATATGGTTGAAGGACGAGCAAACTACGGACATCTGTTTTATTTTTAGTTCTGACTCTGCTTCTTCTGAGAACAGCTGTTTAACAAAGTCACTACAGTGGGAGGGACACCAAATGGGGCGGGCGGTTCTTCCAAAGGTTAGGAGCCTTGGAAGTGTTTTTTTCTTTCTTTTTCTTTCTTCTTCTGTGGACTTTGGATGGGATCGTCGGAGAAAAACTTTTATCGAAACGCAGCAGAGCCGGCGGGGCGGTGGCGGAGCGTGTTGGTTTCATCTGGGACTCCTTCGGTCGCAGGTGCGAAGGTGCCTTGTGGTCGGATGGGGCTGCAGCGGGCGCCCCTTTTGCTCCTGTGGGCTGTGCTGGGATACCTGGTGCCGGTGGACCGGACCGGTGAGTTTCTGAAGGATTTGTGACCTGGTGGGAAGAAGTTGAAAGGGGGGGGGGGGAGAGAACACGTGTCTTGCCTGGGTCTCCCCCCCCCACATTCACACACATTCACACACACACAAACACACACACACACCAAAAAAACCCGTCGCAAGTTCCTTTCCCCAGCAGGAAACGTCTCCCTTCCCTCGACCTTCGCTTAGCCTCGTTTAATAACTTTTCTTATTCACTTTGTAACCCATTGCTATCTGTATTTGAGCAAAGAAGTAACAACGTACGGCGAGCGTTCAATATTCAAAGTTGCCCCACGTCTCTTTTGATTATATTTGCTTCCTCTAGTTCCCTCCCCCAACTTATGAACGAAAGACACATGCATAGCACAAGGGAGGGTTTAATAATTCGTTCTTCTGGTTTTGGTTTTGCTGATTAGATGAACATTGTTGTTGTTAGTTGTGGCGTCGCGACCCCATGGACTTTCTATCCTCTGCCATTCCCACCTCTCCCAGTCCATTTAAGCTCAGGCCTACTGCTTCAGTAACTCCATCCAGCCACCTCCTTCTCTGCCGTCCCATTCTTCTTCTTTTCTCCTCAATCATTCCCCGCATTAGGCTCTTCTCCAGGGAGTCCTTCCTTTTCATTAGGAGGCCAAAGTATTTGAGTTTCATAACACAACAGAAAAGAATGACAGAGTTTGAAGGGTTCTTGGAGATCTTCTTTCAGGGGTCTCCAACCTAGGCAACTTTAAGACTTGTGGACTTCAACTTCCAGAGTTGAAGTCCACAAGTCTTAAATTTGCCAAGATTGGAGACCCCTGCTCTATATCATTCCAGACAAATGGTTGTCTGGTTGTCCAATCCCAAGTCTTAAAGTTGCCAAGAATGGAGACTCCTGCTCTATATCATTCCAGACAAATGGTTGCCTGGTTGTCCAATCTCTTCTGAAAAACGTCCAGTGTTGGAGCATTCACAACTTCTGGAGGCTTCTGGTTCCATTGATTAAGTGTTCTCACTGTCAGGGAATTTCTCCTTAATTCCAGCTTGCTTCTCTCCTTGATTAGTTCCCATCCATTATCACCTTGTATTACTTTTTTAGTATTTATTTGATTTGTCAACCGCTTACAAGATACAAGTATAAGAATAAATATAGTTTTGAATACCTGAGATAGATACTTATAAGAAAAATAAAAAACAATAGGACAGGGACGGTAGGCACGATTGGTGCGCTTATGCACGCCCCCTACAGGCCTCTTAGGAAGGGGGTGAGGTCAATAGTAGACAGTCAATAGTTGCTAGTATAGGTCTAGCAAATGTTTTGTATGCTCTTGTTAGTAGTGCGATATTATCAGAGAAAAAGCTACGTAGGATTAGGTTAACAACTCTTAATGCCTTTTTGGCTATGTAGTTACAGTGGGCTCTAGCACTTAGATCATTTGAGATGAATACTTCAAGGTCCTTGACAAAGTTTAGATCCTCAACAAGGTCTTGACTATTTAGCTTGTATTTTATTTTCTATTTTTTTTTGCCAATATGTAAGACAGAGCATTTATTTGTTGAGATTTGAAGTTGCCATTTGATTGACCATTCTGATACATAGTCAAGGTCTGTTTGGAGGGTAGCAGTATTGTCTATGGTGTTGAATAGCTTTACATCATCAGTGAAGAGAATGCAGTTACTCTTAATATGATCACAGAGGTCATTTATGTAGAGTATGAAAAGAGTTGGTCCTAGAACACTGCCTTGGGGGACATCACTGTTGACAGGTATAGAATTTGATAAGACGCGCACAATTTTGACCATTTGTTGTCTGTTTGACAGGAATGCTTCTATCCAGTTATGTAGGTGTCCAGAGATACCATAAGATTTTACTTTTAGTAGTAGTTTGTCGTGTACCACTGAATCAAAGGCTTTACAGAAGTCTATGTAGATTGCGTCTATTGCTTTGCCTTGATCGAGTTGTGTAGTCCATATGTTTTTGCAGTGTAAGAGTTGCAGATTACAAGGATAGTTTTTTTCCTAAAACCAAATTGCTTATTAGAGAGTAGGTTGTTTGTTTCTAAGTGGAGGATAATGGATTGGTTAATAATTGATTCCATGACTTTACAGGTGACGCAGCATAAAGAGATTGGTCTGTAATTTTCAACTGGGCTGGGGTCTCCCTTTTTGAAGATGGGGATGATGGTGGCTTGTGACCATAGTTTTGGCAAGGAGCTGGTCCTGAAAGATTTTTCAAAGATTATGCTTAGAGGTTCTGCTATGGCAGTGGATAGCTTTTTTAAGAAGTAGGCACATATTCCATCCGGTCCAATAGATAGGGATGGTTTTAGGTTGTGCAGTGGTTTTTCAACAATACCTTCTTTAAAATTAATATGTATTAGATCATTGTAGTTGTCTGTGGTTCGACTAGGAAGTACTGGGCTTGATCCATTGCTGTTTACAAATACTGAGCCAAAGAATATGTTAAAGAGGTTGGCTTTGATGGTGTCATCATTGCAGTCTTTGTCATTAGGTCCTTTCAGGGGTGGGATGGACCTTGAGTCTTTTAGTTTGTTGTTTATAAAATTGTAGAAAGCACGGGTGGAATTGGTGCGTAGAAGGTTTTCTTCTTGTTTAATGTGATCATTGGTGCATTCATTTTTTATCTGGTGGCATAAATTTTTGTATCGGCTTTTGAAGTTGGCAACATGACCAGATTAGTTTTTTCGCCAAAGTGATCTCTTTTTGGATTGAAGCTTCCTTATTGTTATGGGATAATCTGTTTTTCCTGGTTTTGGGAGTTGTTATAGTTTGATGGCTCATTTGATTTCTAGTAAGAATACGTTGTAACGGTCTTCAACAGTATTGCATCCAGTGAATAGAAATTGCCAATCAAGAGAAGAGAGATCGTTGATTATAAGATCGTACTTGCCTTTTTGAAAGTTATAATTGGGGATTTTGTCATTGTGATGATTTTTGTGTGGACGTATGTCGAGACAAAAGTCAATCATGTTGTGGTCACTGTTGGAAAAGGATTCTTTAATTTGTATTCTGTAAATTGTCCTGCCCTCAGGTGCTTTGGAGAACAGCTTGATTCCCTCTTCTTTGTGGCAGCCCCTCAGATATTGGAACACTGCTATCATGTCTCCCCTAATCCTTCTTTTCACCAGACTAACATATAAAAGTAAAAAGTTGAGGTTTTATATTATTATCTTATTCTGCTGAATGAAAAGGAGTCAGAAGTCAATGTTTTTCTTTTTCTTTTCCCCTTTCCCTTACACTTTTCTCTCTTTCCCTCTTCCTCTCTTACTTTCCCATTACTTTCATTTCTCTTTGTACCTCTGTATTTTATATTTTTGATTAACTAATAACAATACTAAGAAAAAATAATTTGTGGCTCCTGTGGGACAATAACCTTTGGTGATTAATTTGTCATCAATTCTGAGTGAATTTCTGAGCAAGCTGTGAAAGTCAACATGATCATAAGAGTCTAGACTTTGACTTGAGCTGAGGGTAACTTCTGGGTGTGGTGCAGCTTCCAAGGATCAGGAAATCTCCATTCTCAGGTGAAAGTCCAAACAGCTTCTGTCCTGCTGTCCTTCAGGCAATGGGCATGTAAGGTCCAATGGTTTCAGGAGCAGTTGTGTGAGTGCTGAGAGTCCTCTCACCTGATGTAGTCATGTCCAGCTCTTTCCAAAGTCAATCAAGAGTTGCTAGGGTCTATTTAAGTTATTTTCTTATTGTTCTTATTGTTCAATTGTTCTTATTGTTGGAGAGTGGTTTTTCACAATAACATTGAAGGAAGAGCTGGAGCTGCAGACTCCCTTCAATCCTCTCCTTCACCCTCTTCCTCTACCAGGCTCCTCCAGGCATTCCCTGTCCTATTCCTACTTCAAGGTGTCAGAGCCCACCCAAGGGCTAACCCAGTTCTACTCCATGGTCTACCTGGATGACCATCCCATTGCTAGATATGACAGCCCTACCAGGAAGATGGTTCCTCTGGTGCCTTGGATGGAGGCAGAGGAGGTGAAGATGCCTGAGAAGATGTTCAGAGCTGACCTGGAGTGGTTATCAAACCTCAACTACCAGACTGGAGGTAAGCAGAGGCACAACTGCCTTCAAGTCCTGAATTCCCCCTCAAACCTGTTCTGTATTCTGTACAGTGGTAGATTTTGTCTTCTATACAGATGAAGATAGATAAACTCAACAAAAGATTCATACAAAGTCTTTATTATTGGTTCATCAGGTATCCTCATAACTCACATTTGTGACAAAGTTCTTCTTAATGTCCAATTCTTTACATATTTGTCTTGTAGGTAAAAAGATGGTTATCTCCTATCCCTTTTCTCCCATCTCGTAGCGGTATAAGTAGAACAGTTACCATGAGTCTGTGAGTTCAGCCAAGACCAATACTCAAATACAGCTCATCAGTCTGGAACCCATAATATGTATCTGATATTAACACAGTTGAGAAAGTCCAGAAATATTTCGCAAGAAGAGTTCTCCACTCCTCTACTCATTGCAGAATACCTTATGCTACCAGACTTGAAATTCTAGACCTAGAAAACTTAGAACTATTCTGCCTTCGGTCCGATCTAAGTATAGTATATAAAATCATACATTGCAATGTCCTACCTGTCAATGAATATTTCAGTTTCAACCATAACAACACAAGAGCAAACAATAGATACAAACTCAAGGTTAATCGCACCAAACTTGATTGCAGGAAATACGACTTCAGCAACAGAGTGGTCAATGTCTGGAATACTCTACCTGACTCTGTGGTTTCTTCTCCAAACCCCCAAAACTTTAACCTTAGACTGTCTACTATTGACCTCACCTCTTTCTTAAGAGGCCTGTAGGGGGCGTGCATAAGCGCACCAACATGCTTACCATCCCTGTCCTATTGTTTCTTTTATTTTTCTTATACGTATCCATGTATTCATAACTATGTTTTTACTTATACCTATTATCTTGTAAGCAATTGACAAACCAAACCAAATAAAAATAAAATAAAATAATTAAATAAATAAACCTGACCTTCCTCTTTGGTTATTGGGAAAAGAGGCAAGCAGGCAAAGACCAGAAAGCAGGAGGCTGGGAGGTTGGTAGGTTGAGATGAGCCCCATTCCAGGAAAGGACAATATTGTTTCTGCCTTTGACCACCAACGGCTGTAAGGAGCAGGAGGAATGAGAGATCCTTTCCTGCAAAAGAAAGAAAACCGCCTCCCCTCTCCAAGTTCTTCTCTCTCAGGGTCTTCTACCCCCACATCAAAAAGACTACTGTACGAGTAGCCCCAGATTTATTTATTTGATTGATTGATTGATTGATTTGTCAATCACTTACAGGATAATAAGTATAAGGGTAAACATAGTTATGAATACATGAAATGAATACATATAAGAAAAATAAAAGAAACAATAAAAGAACAATAGGACAGGGACGGTAGGCACGTTGGTGCGTTTATGCACCCCCTACAGGCCTCTTAGGAAAGGGGTGAGGTCAATAGTAGAAAGTCTAAGGTTAAAGTTTTTAGGGTTTGGGGAAGAAACCACAGAATCAGGTAGAGTATTCCAGGCATTGACCACTCTGTTGCTGAAGTTGTATTTCCTGCAATCAAGTTTGGTGCGGTTAACCTTGAGTTTGTATCTATTGTGTGCTTTTGTATTGTTATGGTTGAAACTGAAGTATTCATTGACCTGTAGGACATTGCAATGTATGATTTTATATACTATACTTAGATTGGACCGATGACAGCGTAGTTGTAGGTTTTCTAGGTCTAGAATTTCAAGTCTGGTGGCATAAGGTATTCTGCAATGAGTAGAGGAGTGGAGAACTCTCCTTGTGAAATAGTTCTGGACTTTCTCAACTGTGCTGATATCAGATACGTAATGTGGTTTCCAGACTGATGAGCTGTATTCAAGTATTGGACTAGCAAATATTTTATTTGCTCTAGTTAGTAGTATGATATTACCAGAGAAAAAGCTACGTAGGATTAGGTTAACAACTCTTAATGCCTTTTTGGCTATGTAGTTACAGTGGGCTCTAGCACTTAGATCATTAGAGATGAATACTCCAAGATCCTTGACAGAGTTTGGATCATCAACAAGGTCTTGACTATTCAGCTTGTATTTTATTTTCTGATTTTTTTTGCCAATATGTAAGACAGAGCATTTATTTGTTGAGATTTGAAATTGCCATTTGTTTGACCATTCAGATACATAGTCGTGGTCTTTTTGAAGGGTAGCAGTATTGTCTGTGGTGTTGAATAGCTTAACATCATCAGCAAAGAGAACGCAGTTGCTCTTAATATGATCACAGAGGAACACTGCCTTGGGGACACCACTGTTGAGAGGTATAGAATTTGATAAGACACTCCCAATTTTGACCATTTGTTGTCTGTTTGACAGAAATGTTTCTATCCAGTTGTGCAGTTGTCCAGAGATGCCATAAGATCTTAGTTTTAGTAGTAGTTTGTCGTGTACCACTGAATCGAAGGCTTGAAGTGAATGTAGATTGTGTCTATTGCTTTGCCCTGATTGAATTGTGTAGTCCATATGTTTTTGCAGTGTAAGAGTTGCAGATTACAGGATAGTTTTTTTCTGAAACCAAATTGTTTATTAGAGAGTAGGTTGTCTCTAAGTGGAGGATAATGGATTGGTTAATAATGATTCCATGACTTTACAGGTGACGCGGCATAAAGAGATTGGTCTATAATTTTCAACTAGACTGGGGTCTTCCTTTTTGAAAATGGGGAGACCGTGGCTTGTGACCATAGGTTTGGCCAGGAGCTGGTCCTGAAGGATTTTTCAAAGATTATGCTTAAGGTTTGGCTATGGCAGTGGATCACTTTTTTAAAAGTAGGCACATATTCCATGTGGTCCAGTAGATAGAGATGGTTTTAGATTGCGTAGTGCTTTTTCAACATTGTCTTCTGTAAAATCGATATGTATTAGATCATTCTAGCTGTCTGTAGTTAGACTAGGAAATCACAGAAAAGACCCCTACCATTGAAAGAAAGAGAGGAAGCAAGATCTGTTTTCCCTCCCCTGTGGCTGGGGGGAATAACAATGGGTGTTCTAGGGGGGCGGAATCGGACATTCCCCTATCTTGGGTCTTTCAGGGCTTCCCACGGCAGATGATTTGGGCTGTGCGTAGGAAAAAGGACTGGAGCAAGGGGCTTTTTGCCTATGGTACATGGTGGCCTCATCAACTTTGCAAGGCGACCTAGCGGGTTGCACGCTCAGCCGGCAGAAGGTCAGGAGAAGTGGGAGGATGATTCGGTGTCCCAAGGAGTCCAGTCTTGGCGCCTGCCCTGCGAATGGTGAGAATCCTGTCAGAGCGGTTGAAGAAGACCAGG
>JAGDQI010000311.1:0-23000 GCA_023653725.1 Bungarus multicinctus | reverse complement strand
AGGGCGGTATATAAGTACAATAAATAAATAAATAAATAAATAAATAAATAAATAAATAAATAAATAAATAAATAAATAAATAAATAAATAAATAAATAAATAAATAAATAAATAAATCCAAGCCAGATCCTGCTTAGCTTCCAAGCTCCATCAAGTCTATCAAAGACTGCATCTCCTGAAGGACACAAATTGTTACAAACCTGGCAGCTTCACTCTATCACAAAATGAAATATGTTATTAAATGTGATCAAAAATTTATTTTTATGTGGAAGGAAGGAAGGAAGGAAGGAAGGAAGGAAGGAAGGAAGGAAGGAAGCTCAGGAACAAGGTAGGAGCCCTATAGAAGTCTACTCTACTGATCTTGTTTATCTTTGAAGCCCCAGAAACTAGAATTTTGCATTGGGGGCTGTATAGAACCATTACTGAGAGTGGGAATGCCCAAAGATTAATGAAGCAATTTTTATTAGAGGAAAAACAGTAGTTTAGGAAATCAGCATACAGCGTGGCAAACAGAATTTCATAGCAGTTTTTTGTGTTTTTCAGATGCAGCCCACTGTGAAACATGTCCAGATGACCAGCAGCCCAATCAGAAGCAAGATCAGTGTGTTCCCAAAACATTGTTTCCTGTCCTATCAAGAAAGCTTGGGAATCATCTTGGCATTCTCTGCCTCTTTTTTGTCTCCGACCACTGGCTTAGTTCTGATTATCTTTATTAAATACCGAGAAACTCCCATTGCCAAAGCCAACAACCGGCACCTCACTTACATTCTCCTGGTTTCCGTCCTGCTTTCCTACTTGACCATCTTTCTATTCATTGGTCGCCTGAAGAGAGTGATGTGTTTTCTTCAATAAGTCACCGTCACTGTTGTTTTCTCAATTGCTGTTTCTTCCTTGCTGGCCAAGACTATCATGGTGGTAGTAGCATTTCTGTCTACAAAGCCAGGCAGCAGAATGAGAAAATGACTGGAGAAAAGTCAACCCAACTCCATCGTCTTGTCCTGCACAGGGGTTCAGGTGGGCATCTGCCTAACATGGCTGGGAATCTCTCCCCCATTTCCACATTCTGACCTGCATTCTCAACCAAGAGAGATCTTCCTGCAATGTAACAAAGGCTCAGACATCATGTTCCATTCTGCCCTTGAGTACTTGGACTTTCTGATTGCCACCTGCTTCTTGGTGACGTTCATGTCTCGCAAATTGCCTGGGAACTTTCAATGAAGCAAAGTGGATCACTTTCAGCATGCTGGTCTTCTGCAGCTTTTGGGTCTCCTTTGTTCCTACCTATCTGAGCACCAAAGGGAAGTACATGGTGGCTGTGCAGACCTTCTCCATTCTAACTTCCAGCCTGGGCTTATTGTGCTGCATTTTTGTCCCCAAATGCTACCTCATGATCCTGAGACCTCACATAAACAGGAAAGAGCTGTCAACTCATAAAGCATTCCTGGACTTCTTTTGAGTTGCCATAGGGAGCGGGGAATCCCTGAAGAGTCAGAAATGCAATAAAAAAACACAGAAGTATATTCCATGCATACCTCACCAAGGCATCTTTCAGGTTACCGATCCAGTTGGCCTCTAGAGCCTGCGAAAGTCCTTGGTTGGAGAACATAATTTATCACACCAGCCATGAAAGATGCTCCAGTTGTAGAATCTGTTTTATGACATGCCCAGGGGGGAGGGGAGAAACAGGGCACAGGTGCACCATAAATTACATGAGGCAGATCTGGCTTCATTTGGATAAGTGCTGACATGTTGCTCCTAATAAATAATTGGATTTCTTTTGAAGTTTGGCTCAAGGCTCATGATTTAATTAGGGCTTCCATTGGAACCCTGACAGCAAGCCAGGTCTAATGATGAGAAACCACGATCACTTCTGATTTTGCTTTATTTTTTTAATAGTTATTGGAAATATAAAATAAGATAGCTGGAAAATAAAAACCTTTTTTTGTGTTCTAAGAATTCTTTCTTTCTGCCATGTAGGCTGTAAGCTGTGATCAATAAATGTAACTAAAGTACTAACGCTTCTTCATTCCCAATTAAGAACCCACAAATAGTCTGCATGCTTATGTCTGATTTGAAACTTCTCTCCAGCCACTCCATTCCCTCTGTACATATGCATGGATATATTCTTTCCTTCCCCCCTCTCTCCAATTTTTAGATTACATCCCCACCTTAGGAGGTGAGTATCCCCAGGGCTAATATGTTTCTAAAAGGTAGGATCAATGGGATTGCTGTCTCTAAAATTTCTCCACACCAGCCCTGACTAGCAATAACATCAGTTCATCAGCTCTCATCAAAGCATACCTGCTCTGCAAGTCCAAAATTTAACCTATTTTCCTCCTTTTACTCACTTCAAAGGCTAACTCACACCAATGGAACTCCAGCAGCCTTGTCAGGCCACTTGTAGCTTGCTCAATATAATTTTTACATGACAGGAAAATCATTTGCCAAACATGCTGAAGATTCAGTGTGAGGTGTATTGCTACTTTTCATATTATATTACTGGTTTTCTCAGTTATAACCTTGGGCTTAGTAATTTGCTCGTACAAATATTTTCCTTCCCTTCTTTTAACAGAATAATAGAGTTGGAAGGGACTTTGGAGGCCTTCTAATCCAACCCCCTGCTCAAGCAAGAAACTGTATACCATTTTAGACAAATGGTTGTCCAATCTTTTCTTAAATACCTCCAGTGATGGAGCACCCATAACTTCTGGAGGAAAGTTCTTCCACTGATTAATAGTGTTCACTGTCAGGAAATTTCTCCTTAGTTCTAGGTTGCTTCTCTCCCTGATTAGTTCCCATTCATTGCTTCTTGTCCTGCCCTCAGGGGCTTTGGAGAATACGTTGGCCCAGAGGTGGGATTCAAATTTTTTAACAACCAGTTCTGTGGGCACGGCTTAGTTGATGGGCGTGGCTTGGTGGTCATGTGGCTTGGTGGACATGGCTTGGTGGTCATGTTATTGGCTGGGCGTGGCCAACTCAATATCACTCACATTGAGGCATGCATCTCCTCGCCTGGCCTCTCATGACTGTGGGGATGCTGCAACAGTCGTAAGTGTGAAAAATGGTCATAAGTCACTTTTCAGTGCCATTGTAACTTTGAATGGTCACTCCACACAAGCAAAGTGCCAGCAAAGGAGGGGGAAAAACTCCAGAGAAGTTCCTGAGACAGGAAGTCTAGTCCTGTCAAGAATGTAATAAGGGTTAACAGAAGGGCAGTTTCTGTAAGCAACACCAGAATGTTTCCTTCCTGCCTTCCTTATAGGATTAGGCCAGTAATTTCTTCTAACAACCGGTTCTCCGAACTGCTTAGAATGTTAACAACCGGTTCTAGTGAATAGGTGAGAACTGGTAGAATCCACCCCTGCGTTGGCCCCCTCTTCTTTGTGGCAGCCCCTGAGATATTGGAAGATTGATATCATGTCAGTCTTAGTCCTTTTGTCATTAAAATAGACATACCTAATTCCTGCAACCGTTCCTCATGATTTAGCCTCCAGTCCATTGTTGTTTCCGCCTGTGATATAGGCTCTTCTGTTACGGTGAAAATATTATGTGCTGAAGACACCAACCTCAGTTCATGGTGATTTGAATTGAGCAGAAAATCTGAAAGAATAACTTATTCCTTAAGGGAAGAAAAAGGACTAACTCATTCCCAGCAGAAAACTGTGATACTCTTTTGTATCAATAAATAATTTTTGGCCTGCTAAAAGTCTACTCAATTTATTTCTGTATTTCTTTCAAAGATAAGTCTCTCAGATTCTGTTATTCTGTTAAGAAAAAGTCTCTTGAGTAAAGGGAATAAAGAGTTACCTGAATTGTTGTTTTGATAACTCTTACATTAGAACTATGTCCATGAGTCATACAAAGTTTCCTCCCCCTCATACATAGTTGTAAATACCTCACACACATCACCCATCAACAACAGATTTGACAAATATTTATGACCGCTTATTAAAAATATCTAAAAATTTGGTCCACAAGGACCTCAAGGACTATGGAGAGCATATGTGAGACTCCTTTAGGCAGGACTGTGCTAGTCTGAAGGTAATCTTGCTCATTTTAATGTGCCAGATGTCATTTTGTCTTTATTAATAAAGTCAGTGTGTCTGGGCTCTTTGGCAAGATAATTGTGCTTCTCCTTAGAGAGCTCTGAGGCCAAAGACATTGGTGTCTGTCTCAGAAAACTGCACAAGATCTCCATCATGATATCTGAATTACTGCTGATGCTGCTTCTCCTGGTGCCCCATTTTCCCTGTGCCACAATGATGACCAAATGCCCATTGAATGTGCAGAAAGAGAGAGAACATAGATTCAATTACTACAAGCCAGGAGACTTCCTGATTTGTGCAATCATATCTACATCTAGCACTATATTTCAACCATATGTATTCTTTAAACCTCCAATCAACAGATTTGAAAGGTAATTCCTGATATATACGTAAGCCTAGTGATTCATTTTATCCTTTCCTGTTTTGTTTTGTTTTTTAAATATAGATGGTTTCCATTTCATGGTACCTGGTCTCTTTCCCATTTTCATTTCCTTTAAGGAAAAGACTTAAATTGAGGATGGGGGTGGCTCTTCACAAAATAACTATCTGTGATGTCTGGGAGAATTATTGGATTGCCTCTTAGCTGAAATCAAACTGTTCCATTTTATTTTCCCATTCTCTTCTCCTTGATAATGCACCTATCTTTCTATCACTCCTGTCCGTCTGTCTGTTCATCCATCATCTCTCTCTATATTCTCTCTCTCTCTCTCTCATCTATCTATCTGTTGTCTGTCTACCATTATCTCCATTATCTATATCTATCTGTCTGTCTCCCTATCATCTTTGTCTCTCTCTGTCACCTCTATTATCTATCTATCTATCTATCTATCTATCTATCTATCTATCTATCTATCTATCTATCTATCTATCTATCTATCTATCTCTTTGCCTTTATCTCTATATCATCTCTATCTCTACCTTGATCTACGGTATCTCTATCTCTCAATCTGCCTATCTGTCTCTATCTCTCTATCTCTCTTTCATCTTTCATCTTTTTCTTTCTTGGGCAAGTCCTCACCTGCTGGCTTCAGCTTTCTTTCATAAGATGGCTTGTGAACAACCTCAAATGGCTTGTGGGCAATTTGGTCTCTCAGAAGGAGGCTGGCATTTTGCTTTGTGGGGCAGCATCACCATCTTCCTGCTTACTTTTTGTTTAAATTAATGAAATCCTTAAAATATATATATATAAAGAAGCCAAGGACCATGGCAGGAATAAAAACAAGTGGCTCTGAGTGTGCTTTATTTAAAGACACTGAAAACACCATCTATCTGATTTAAAAGAGAAATTAATGTGGTAGAGGCCATTTCAGCTGTTTAATGACTAGAAATGGAGTGGATCAAGGGGAGACTTTGTCGTGACTACCAAATTCTTGTTTTCTTCTGACTTGTGCATGCTGAGAGACAAAATTTACAAACACTGTAGACTACTGTATTTTCATATGAATATGGTTTTCTAATGTGAATATAAAATAGAATAGAATTCTTTATTGGCCAAGTGTGATTGGACACACAAGAAATTTGTCTTGGTGCACATGCTCTCAGTATACATAAAAGAAAAGATACATTCATCAAGAGTCAATACTCATAAGGTACAACACTTAATAATAGTCATAGGGTACAATAAGCAATCGAGTCAGACTAAGAAACAGTCAATATAAATTGTAAGGATACAAGCGACAAAGTTACAGTCATACAGTCACAAGTGGGGGGAATGGGTAATAAGGAGTGATGAGAAGATTAATAGTAATAGTAATTCAGACTTTGTAAATAGTTGGACAGTATTGAAGGAATTATTTGTTTAGCAGAGTGATGGCATTCAGGAAACAAACTGTCCTTGTGTCTCGTTGTTCTGGTGTGCAGTGCTCTATAGTGTCATTTTGAGGGTAGGAGTTGAAACAGTTTATATCTACGATATTAAATAAAACCATCCAGTTGCTCAGACATTTGATTCATGATCAGAATAATATAGGTTTTGCTGTAGGAATGCCCTTCTGAGTCATTTAGAGAAAATAAAAGTTGCAATGAGGTCTAGAACTTCTAATTGGGGTCATTTTGAACCTGAAGAAGAGCATGGGGAAAATGGTCCCACTTGTGTCAATGGGATGTCAATGGGGCTGATCTTCTAATATCGAGACCCAAGGAAAGTCCATCCCTGTAACCCTTCTTCTTTGTTCTTCATGAGATCAACCAACATCCAAAGCTGTTACCAAACATCACCATACAGCATTAGAGATATACTAGAGGGTTCCATAACTAATTTTAGATTGTTGGGTTGTCAAGTTTCCATACTTGACTCACAAAGACAGCAATCCAACTGATTAGTTATAAATGCCATAAAGGAATAGCTTCAGGAAATGTGATGTGATTTTATGAATTTAAGATGAAACCCCCACATCAAGATGAAAACCAACTGAAGTCTCTTATCTTGCAGTATAGAGAATTTGAGCTTCTGGCACGTCCTGCCTTTCTTCTTTGCCATTCATGAGATCAACCAGAATCCAAAGCTGTTACCAAACATCACCCTGGGCTATAGCATCTATGAGAACTTTTTCAATGCAAGGATAACATACGAGGTTATGATGGACTTGCTTTCTACGGGACAGGAGAATGTCCCAAACTACAGTTGTGGAAAGCAAAATAATCTCTTGCCTCTGCTTGAGGGGACTGATTCTGATCTCTTTACTCAAATTTCCACCATGCTAAGCATCTACAAAATCCCACAGGTACGAATGAAAACTGAAGCCAATTTCACTCTTCAAATAGCCTCCCAAAAGTGAGATAATAAATAACATTAGTGAGGCAATGGAGCTTAAAGAAGTCCTGAAATGGTATCAGGCATTCAAATAATTGTTCATTCTGATATATTTTTGCAGCTGAACAAACCTTCATTCATAGTTCAAGTGAAATGCTCTTTAACCATCCTGCACATGGAATTTGCAACCTCTTTGCAAATCCTTCTTCTGCCTCTTCTCGTTGTCTTCCAGTCACATGACTTGGGAGAGAAAAAACATATTTTCAATCATATTTGAAAAAAATTGAAAGAAACTGTCAAGGACTCTACTGGAAAAAAAAATGAAAAAAAATTACATTAAGGGTTTCTTGTTTCCCTATTTGTACATAAAGACAAAAACAAAAAACAAAAAACCCACATCCCACCCAAATTTCTTTTTTCTGCTGAGTTCACATATCATTCCATCATTCTCATGGCATTACTGAGACATGTATAGCTGAGCTGGTTTTTTGTCCTTTGTTTTTTGGACTGCTAAAGATGTGAAAAATTAGTTGTATTTCTCCTCCCGTAATTTTGGCAGCAAGTTGGTAATAGAACTCTGCACAGAACTCAAAAAATGTCTAGACAATGGAGAGAAGGACCTGTACATTGACTACTGTGCTGACTGTATCAAAAGTAAGTCACATAACCCACAACTCAATATCCAACCCTACTTCAACCAATCCAACATCACCCAAAACTAGGCATGCATGCCCCTAACTATCTCAATTCAAACTACAACTGGCCTTAAATGCAAGCTACTCAATGCAAGAAGCCTTGTGAATAAAATACCTGAATTTTTCCTCTTAATAAATACGGCTAAATTCGGCATCATATTTGTCTGTGAAACATGGCTCAATACATCTCTCCCTGACTCCATTACCTCAGTAAGAGACTATCATATTTACTGATCAGACCATGAAATCTGTAGAGAAGGTAGTGTTGCTATCTTCTATAAAAATTCCTTACATCTAAAAAACATCCAAGTTACCCAGGAGTTTGCTCTAACTGAGACCATCATCTGTGAACTGTCCTTAAAAATCACATTTCGGTTTTTACTATGTTACAGAGCCCCTGATTATGACATTGAACATGTAAACAAGCTAAATTCACTACTAACATGGGCAACATCCTGCCCACATGCTTTTATCTTTCTTGGTGACTTCAATCTACCTCATATTAACTGGACCCTAAACGAATGTAAAACTGAACCCATACATGCAACCTTCTACAATGCAGTAACAAATCTGGGACTGGAACAACTAGTAACCAACAATACTAGACTTAACAACTGCCTCGATCTCATCTTCTGCAATAGTTTGAATTCAATTTATGGAATACAAATTAAAGAACCCTTTTCCAAGAGTGACCACAACATGATTGACTTTTGTCTCAACATACGTCCACACAAAAATCATCACAATGATGTAATCCCTAATTATAACTTCAAAAAAGGCAACTATGATCTTATAGATAACAATCTCTCATCCCTTGATTGGCAATTTCTATTCACTGGATGCAATACTGTTGAAGACCATTACAACATATTTTTACTTGAAGTCAAAAGAGTCATCAAACTATATGTACCAATAACAACTCCCAAAACCAGAAAAAAACAGATTACCCATAACAATAAAGAAGCTTCAATCCAAAAAGACATCACTTTGGCGGAAAAACAAATCTGGTCACGTTGCCAACTTCAAAAGCTGATACAAAAATTTATGCCACCAGATAAAAACTGAATGCCCGAATTATCACATTAAACAAGAAGAAAATCTTCTACACACCAATTCCATCCGTGCTTTCTACAATTTTGTAAACAACAAACTAAAAGACTCAAGGTCCATCCCACCCCTGAAAGGACCAAATGGTAAAGACTTCAACGATGACACCATTAAGCCAGCCTCTTTAACACATTCTTTGGCTCAGTATTTGTAAAAAGCAATGGATCATGCCTAGTATTTCCTAGTTGATCCACAGACAACTACAATGATCTAATACATATCGATTTTACAGAAGACAATATTGAAAAAGCACTAAGAAATCTAAAACCATCTCTATCTATTGGACTGGATGGAATATGTGCCTACTTCTTAAAAAAGCTATCCACTGCCGTAGCAGAACCTCTAAGCATAATCTTTGAAAAATCTTTCAGAATCAGTTCCTTGCCAAACCTATGGTCACAAGCCAAAGTCATCCCCATCTTCAAAAATGGAGAGCCCAGCCTAGTTGAAAATTATAGACCAATCTCTTTAGGCTGTGTCACCTGTAAAGTCATGGAATCAGTTATTAACCAATCCATTATCCTCCACTTAGAGACAAACAACCTACTCTCTAATAAACAATTCGGTTTCAGAAAAAAACTATCCTGTAATCTGCAACTCTTACACTGCAAAAACATATGGGTACGGGCCTTCTCTCTGGGAGCACCTTCCCTCTGGAACGAATTACCCCCGGAGATGAGGACCATCCCATACCTTTTGACCTTCTGTCACGCTTTGAAAACCCACTTATTTCACCAAGCTGGTCTGGCCTAGAGTTTTGTGCAAGGTTTTTAATTGGTTTTAATTGCTTTTTAATTTTATAACTTTTAACCTTGATTGTTTTTATCTATCAGTTATTTATCAGCCACCTAATTTAATCTTTTAATTTTTTTTTTTTTTAATTACATTTATATGCCGCCCTTCTCCAGAGACTCAGGGCGGCTTACAGTCTATGGAGCACCATGCTAGGTGCTCAGCAATAGCCTTCATTCCATTGTATATGCCTGCTTATTGCTAGGGCTTTTGGCCCTCCCAAGCGGCATTTTTTACAAAGTCAGCTTATTGCCCCCAACAATCTAGGGTCCTCAATTTACCTACCCCGAGAGGATGGAAGGCTGAGTCAACCTTGAGCCTGGTGGGATTTGAACCTGCACTAATTGCAGGCAGCTTGCACTAAGTGCTAGATGATTAACAGCCTGCACCACCAAGGCCCTTGCTTTTAAATATTGTATTGTATTTTCTATTCTATTTTATTTGGCTGTACACCGTCCCAAGTCCCTTTTATACCCGAAGACTAAATAAATAAATAAATAAATGGACTACACAACTTGATCAGGGCAAAACAATAGACGCAATCTACATAGACTTCTGTAAAACCTTTGATTCAGTGATACATGACAAACTACTCCTAAAACTAAAATCTTATGGTATTTCTGGACACCTGCATAACCGGATAGAAGCATTCCTGTCAAACAGACAACAAATGGTCAAAATTGGGAGTATGCTATCAAATTCTGTACCTGTCAACAGTGGTGTCCCCCAAGGCAGTGTTCTAGGAACAATTCTCTTCATACTCTACATAAATGACCTCTGTGATCATATTAAGGGCAACTGCATTCGCTTCGCCGATGATGTAAAGCTATTCAACACCACAGAAAATACTGCTATCCTTCAAAAAGACCTCAACTATGTATCAGAATGGTCAAACAAATGGCAACTTCAAATTTCAACAAATGAATGTTCTGTCCTACATATTGGCAAAAAATATCAGAAAATAAAATACAAGCTGAATAGTCAAGACCTTATTGATGATCCAAACCCTGTCAAGGACCTTGGAGTACTTATCTCTAATGATCTAAGTGCTAGAGCCCACTGAAACTACATATCCAAAAAGGCATTAAGAGTTGTTAACCTAATCCTGTGTAGCTTTTTGTCTGGTAATATCATACTACTAACTAGAGCATACAAAACATTTGCTAGACCAATACTTGAATACAGCTCATCAGTCTGGAACCCATAGTACGTTTCTGATATTAACACAGTTGAGAAAGTCCAGAAATATTTCACAAGAAGAGTTCTCCACTCCTCTACTCATTGCAGAATACCTTATGCCACCAGACTTGAAATTCTAGACCTAGAAAACCTAGAACTAAGCTGCCTTCAGTCTGATTTAAGTATAGTATATAAAATCATACATTGCAATGTCCTATCTGTCAATGAATACTTCAGCTTCAACCATAACAACACAAGAGCACACAATAGATACAAATTCAAGGATAACTGCATCAAACTTGATTGCAGGAAATACGACTTCAGCAACAGAGTAGTCAATGTCTGGAATATTCTACCTGACTCTGTGGTTTCTTCCCCAAACCTCAAAAACTTTAACCTTAGATTGTCTATTATTGACCTCACCCCTTTCCTAAGAGGTCTGTAGGGGGCGTGCATAAGCTCATCAATGTGCCTACCGTCTGTGTCCTATTGTTTATTTATATTTTTCTCATATGTATCCATGTAATGTATTCATAACTATGTTTATAGTTATACCTGTTATCTTGTTAGCGATTGACAAATAAATAAATAAATACATGATGATTGGAAATTCAGGCAAGTGATATCAGACATTGAGATTCAAAATGCAAGAACAGAGAGAAGGAAATTCTCTTCCATGGAGGAACAGCTCTGATATGTAAGCAATTATTCTTGTCCTTAAAAACAAAGCAATCAACCATCTTTTCTGTTTCATCTTAGATCAACTATGGGGTCATCAGCCACATTCCAGAGCAGAAACACCATTTCCCTTTTTTCTACCGGGTGACTCCAAAACAAGAACCTCCCCACTTGGCAATTGTCAAGCTGCTCCTGCATTTCCAATGGACGTGGATTGGCCTCGCTGCTCCGGACAATGAAAGTGGAGAGAAGTTCAAAAGAACTTTTGTGCCAGCAGCTGGAAGAAAAGGAGTCTGTGTTTCCTTCTCAGAAAGCTTACCCATGGTTATGGAACTGAGGAAGAACAAGAACGTCCTTCGATATTTTAGCGATGCTAAAGTAAAAAGTATTGTTTGTCACTTGAACTTTCAGACCACACTAATACTAGCAGTACTAATACGAGAAATTGAGAGAAATGAAATCTATTTTGGGGAAAGAGTATGGATTGCTACAATTTTGTCAGATATAAATGTGAGATTTTTTTACCGATTGCTTAATCTACACCATAACCATCTTTTGTTATCATTCATAACTCAGACAAAGAAAAGGACACAATATTATGATTTTAATTCACATTACTCTGCTACAGGGAAGTTTGGGGAGGCAGCATTTCAATGTTCCTATTCAACCCCCTTGTTGTCTAAGAAAGTTTGGAATACATGCCTGGGAAAAGAGACCTGGGAAACCCCTCCCCAGGATCTGGTTGAAAGAATCCTGTCTGAGGATGGCTCCAGTATTTCCACAACAATCCAGGTTGTGGCCTGGGTCCTCCATGCTGCCTTTTCCTCCCAAAGCAGTCAGAGAAGAATGCTTGTTGGGGACCATCAGGCACCCCAGATAATACAGCCATGGCAGGTAAGATTTCTATTACAAAATGCCACTAATGGTTTCCTTTCCATTCTTAAATGTTATGTCAGAGGTAAGCAGGGATAAATGTGGATGGGGGGAACTCTAGTAACAAATGTCAGTGTCTAATACTTTTTCTGACCAGATGTGGAGGCTTAGAGAGAAAGAGACAGATTCTGTCATTGAATCTTCTAGACTGAACTGTGTGTGTTGGTTCAGGATGCTTGTAAGAATAGACCTTGTCTCAAGAGAGAGAAGAAAGTTTCATATATTTCTGAAATAAATAAGTAACAGATGCCTCAGTAACCATCAAATTCTACCTCAAACTCCAATATTGGTTTGATGTAGTAATGGCACTGACTGGTTTTCACAGTTACAATCATTGTAGCAGCTCTGTGATATTGGGATCAAACGTCAGATGCATATTCATACATCTGACCGTTGCAGCTTCCTGGGGTCAAGTGATCACTTTTTGCAACCTTCTGAAAAAGAAAGCCAAAGGAGTAGCCAGATTCACTTAATAAACAGCTTACTAACTTATCAACTGCAGTGATTTACTTAACAACTGTGGCAAGGAATGTCATAAAATGGACCGAAGCTCATTTAACAAATTCTCACTGAACAACATAAACTTTGGGCTCAATTGTGGCCGTAAGTTGAGGACTACCTGTATTTGTGAAATAAATACCAGATGCGACAGAAACCATCATAAAGGTTTTAAGGTCTTAAACTTCAGTATTGGTCTGATGGAGTTCTCTTCAAAAAACAAGCAGATCAGTTGACTTCCTTCTCACTACCGCTTCTTGGTCACATATCCTGGCAATTTTATTCTGCATTTTCAGTCTCCCAAGATCATTTTTATCTTTCTTTCCCCTTTGACAAGTAGGTAGAGGCAGATATTCCTCTCTTTGGGCACGATGAGAATTTATCTCCTGAATATAACTCCACATTGGCTACAGGAAGGGCATCTGGCCAGTAAACACTCTGCTCCATTCAATTCTACAGACCCCACCCTGCAAGGAGTCATTAAAGGGAGATGATTAAAAATTTCATAAAACATAAAAATGAACAGAAAAGGTTTATGCATATGTGTTTATGTAAGGGAAAGAAAGAGACAGAAAGAATGGAAGAGAGAGTGGGAGCAGGAATGGTAGATTTAGAGGAGGGAATAAAGGAGTGAGAAAGAATAATCTTCCTGTCACAGACAGACAGGGGCACTGAGATGAATATCCCACTTCTGATTTAGGGCTCAAAAGAGAATGTTTATGTGGAAAGTGTGAGTCTCCATGTCTTTTCAGCTCCATCCTTTTCTAAGAAAGTTCCAGATTTACAATCTTTCTGTGGATGATGTATATTTGGATGAGGATGGAACTCCTGTTGCTGACTTTGATATTATGGACTGGGCAGTATTTCCCAACAAGTCTTCTGCTGGGATGAAAATAGGGAATATTGAAAAAGAAGTCTCTTCAGGTATCAAGCTCTCTATCGATGAGAGTGCCATTGTATGGCCAACTTCCTTTAACCAGGTAACCAAGTGTGCCTGTTTGTGGATATTATTATTCGTCCGTTCCTAAATATCCATTTGCTTTTGCATCAGTCTTCTCACCTTGATGGAGGCTCTGTGCTAATGAAAAAAAAAGGTGGTTGAAGGAGATGCTACTATTTCTCATAGATGTCTCCTGGATTGCTAACTGTGGAAATGCCAGCATTGTTCTAGGTTAGGAAGGAAAGCATTTTGGCTAATATAATAATGCTTGTTCCCTGTAAGGAAGCTAAGGAACCACACAGAACCCTTAGACCCTGAGGGTGTTAACCTCAAGACAATCTTTGGTTGCTTGTAGATATTTTATTCCCCAGCTTGATAACATTATCAGTGCAATGATGATAGTATTATGTGCCTGATAATAGCGTTTTGCTGGTCTACAAACAGAAGTCTAAAAATGTTTGGACAGGAGAGCCATTAGTCTTTGCTGAATATTGAGACGACTTTGAGATCATATGCTGCTTAAAATCACCCAAACAAAAATATTTTCATTATATTTGAGAAAAGAACTTAAAAGTAACTTCTGCGTTCATGAACCCATCTTTGCACTGACTTCCACTTTTAAAACGAATTCCCTAATCCACAGATTTCCATAATTTTCTTTCTGTTTAGAAAGCCCCTTTTTCTAGGTGTACCAAAAGTTGCCTCCCAGGATACACCAAGCTCACAAGGGAAGGAAAACCAGTGTGCTGCTATGACTGCTCTCCATGCATGGAAGGAACAATCTCCACCCAGGAAGGTAGGTGGCTCAAGGACAAAAAAGGAGCATCAGTCTTTTATTCTAGAGACACTTAGAGTAACCAAGATTTGATCTCCTATGCCAGTATGCTGCATCCATACTCGGGAAACTGAAAGAAATACCCAGAACTGTTTAGTGTTCAATAAAACTAGTATTTTACTATGATGGGTGTTTTCAGAAATTGCTGAAACAGTAAAAAGTAATATTGAAACAAATGGAAGAACTTTAAGAGAGGAAAGAATTTGAAACAGGTATACAAAGCCAAAATCAACTATTAGGAGGGGTATATAAATAATTTTTGAAATAGGACATGGAGATGGAACAAATAAACAACTGTATGATAAAATGAATAAAAAAATCAAATAAATAATTGCAATCCAAAAATGAGAACAGCTTTGGGGAGGGAATCCAGGAAATTCACTCTGTTATAATATAAGGGGAAATGTTTTAAAGACAATATACAAATATATAAACAATTGACAAAACAGACGAATCATACAACAGTAAATGTTGGAAATCCTATAACAAAGAAGGAATATTTTATCGTGTGTGGTAGTTATGCAAACAAATTCAAAAGAATTCAGAGAATGAAATGCATCAGAATATTGAGAAAGAAACCTAAACAAACATTGAATTGAAACCCCAAATATTCTTTCAAAATATAACTGTATAAGTCTGGTATAAAACTGGAATAACACATTTTGTCAGTGATTATCACATTGGAAGGTGAAATTAGAGAATTTGCCACAATGGCAATATTTACAATATCTAAAGTATCTATAATAGAAGTTGCAAGAATGGCTACCATACATATCACACACAATGCAGAGAATTTAGAACTTTGGAACATGGTTTCTGGAAAGACAGTTCTGCGCTTGGCACATAAAGAAAAGGGATGGTGGCAATGTTTTCTATAATCATTTTCTACTTTATTAATGCTTATAACTGTATCTTTTTGTGTTATTCAACTGTCAATATACAGTGTAAATCATTTTTCCTTTAAATTTCATGATTCTAATGATAGAAATATTTTTCTCTTTAAAAAAGGCAGAAAAGGAGCAAAGAACACCTTCACTGATGTATATACACCCTGCCTCTAGTCAATTGGTCATAAGGTATAAAATGTCACTGAATCGCTAGATAAACAGCAATTCATGTTTTCCAGATGCAGCACATTGTGAAAAGTGTCCAGATGAACAGAATTCTAACTGGAAGAGAGATCAGTGTATCCCCAAAGTTATAACTTTCCTGTCCTACAAAGAAATGTTAGGTCTCATCCTGGCTATAACAGCCTTATTTTTCTCTCTAACCACTGCCTTAGTTCTAGGAATCTTCATTAAATACAGAGAAACTCCCATAGTCAAAGCCAACAACCGGGATCTCACCTACATTCTCTTGGTCTCTCTCCTGCTTTCCTTTTTAAACCTCCCTTCTATTCATTGGTCAGCCCCAGAAAGTGACCTGCCTTCTTCAACAAATCACCTTCAGTGTGGCTTTCTCAGTTGCTGTCTCTTCCTTGCTGGCCAAGACAATCATGGTGGTGGTGGCATTTTTGGCCACAAAGCCAGGTAGCAGGATGAGAAAATGGTTGGGGAAAAGTCTGGCCAACTCCATTGTCTTGTCCTGCTCAGGGGTTCAGATGGGCATCTGCCTTACATGGTTGGGAATCTCTCCCCCATTTCCACATTCTGACCTGCATTCTCAACCAAGACAGATCCTCCTGCAATGTAATGAAGGCTCAGTCATCATGTTCTACACTGCCCTTGGCTACATGGGCTTTTTGGCTTCCACCTGCTTCATAGTGGCTTTTCTGGCCCGCAAGCTTCCAGGGACTTTTAATGAAGCCAAATGGATTACCTTCAGTATGCTGGTTTTCTGCAGTGTTTTGGATCTCCTTTGTCCCCACCTACCTGAGCACCAAAGGGAAATACATGGTGGCTGTGCAGATCTTCTCCATCTTGGCCTCCATGAAATGGGATATTCCACCAGAAATTCAAATAATTCTTTCTTTGTTCTGACATCATTGCACACCTTAGTTATAGATAGATAGATAGATAGATAGATAGATAGATAGATAGATAGATAGATAGATAGATAGATAGATAGATAGATAGAAATTACACACAACACATGCACACACACACAAACACACACACAGAGGTTTCATAGTTTTGCTTACTGAACAAACCTTTCTCCATAGCTCAACTGAAATGCTCTCAACCATCCTGCACATGAAATTGGCTACTTCTATGCAAATCCTTCTGCCTCTTCTTCCTGAATTCCAATCAAAACAGTCACATTATTTGGGAGACAAAAACAACTCTTCTTCCTTATTCCAACCAAATTTGAGGGGGGGGGGATCTCAAGAACAGTAATGGAAGAAAAGAAGGAAAAGATTATTTTAAGATGATTTATTTCCTCTACCTCCATTTAAAGACATTGAAAACACTCCCAGCTGACACATTTTTTCCAAGTTCACATAATATCCCATTTCCCACAGGCCACGGCATAGAGGAATAGATTAGCTGAGCTAGTATTTCTGCACTATTTTGTCCTTCGGTCTTGTTACAGATGTTGAAATAGTTGCGATGTTGGCAGGAAGTTCATAAGAGGCCAAATTTTATAGCTCAAGGACAGATGGAAGGACAGATGGGGCAAAAGCCATTGGAAGTAAGTACTTATTTTTGTCCTTAATAGCAAAGCAATGGACCATCTTTTTTCTATTTCATGTTAGATCAACTATGGGGTCATCAGCCACATTCCAGAGCAGAAACACCATTTCCCTTTTTTCTACCGGGTGACTCCAAAACAAGAACCTCCCCACTTGGCAATTGTCAAGCTGCTCCTGCATTTCCAATGGACGTGAATTGGCCTCGCTGCTCCAGACAATGAAAGTGGAGAGAAGTTCAAAAGAACTTTTGTGCCAGCAGCTGTAAGAAAAGGAGTCTGTGTTTCCTTCTCAGAAAGCTTACCCATGGTTATTGAACTGAGGAAGAACAAGAATGTCCTTCGATATTTTAGCGATGCTAAAGTAAAAAGTATTATTTGTCACTTGAACTTTCAGACCACATTAATACTAGCAGTACTAATACGAGAAATTGAGAGAAATGAAATCTATTTTGGGGAAAGAATATGGATTGCCACAGTTTTGTCAGATATAAGTGTGAGATTTTTTTACCAATTGCTTAATCTACACCATAACCATCTTTTATTATCATTCATAACTCAGACAAAGAAAAGGACACAATATTATGATTTTAATTCACATTACTCTGCTACAGGGAAGTTTGGGGAGGCAGCATTTCAATGCTCCTATTCAACCCCCTTGTTGTCTAAGAAAGTTTGGAATACATGCCTGGGAAAAGAGACCTGGGAAACCCCTCCCCAGGATCTGGTTGAAAGAATCCTGTCTGAGGATGGCTCCAGTATTTCCACAACAATCCAGGTTGTGGCCTGGGTCCTCCATGCTGCCTTTTCCTCCCAAAGCAGTCAGAGAAGGAATGCGTGTTGGGGACCATCAGGCACCCCAGATAATACAGCCATGGCAGGTAAGATTTCTATTACAAAATGCCACTAATGGTTTCCTTTCCATTCTTAAACGTTATGTCAGAGGTAAGCAGGGATAAATGTGGATGGGGGGAACTCTAGTAACAAATGTCAGTGTCTAATACTTTTTCTGACCAGATGTGGAGGCTTAGAGAGAAAGAGACAGATTCTGTCATTGAATCTTCTAGACTGAACTGTGTGTGTTGGTTCAGGATGCTTGTAAGAATAGACCTTGTCTCAAGAGAGAGAGGAAAGTTTCATATATTTCTGAAATAAATAAGTAACAGATGCCTCAGTAACCATCAAATTCTACCTCAAACTCCAATATTGGTTTGATGTAGTAATGGCACTGACTGGTTTTCACAGTTACAATCATTGTAGCAGCTCTGTGATATTGGGATCAAACGTCAGATGCATATTCATACATCTGACCGTTGCAGCTTCCTGAGGTCAAGCGATCACTTTTTGCAACCTTCTGAAAAAGAAAGCCAAAGGAGTAGCCAGATTCACTTAATAAACAGCTTACTAACTTATCAACTGCAGTGATTCACTTAACAACTGTGGCAAGGAATGTCATAAAATGGACCGAAACTCATTTAACAAATTCTCGCTGAACAACATAAACTTTGGGCTCAATTGTGGCCGTAAGTTGAGGACTACCTGTATTTGTGAAATAAATACCAGATGCGACAGAAACCATCATAAAGGTTTTAAGGTCTTAAACTTCAATATTGGTCTGATGGAGTTCTCTTCAAAAAACAAGCAGATCAGTTGACTTCCTTCTCACTACCGCTTCCTGGTCACATATCCTGGCAATTTTATTCTGCATTTTCAGTCTCCCAAGATCCTTTTTATCTTTCTTTCTCCTTTGACAAGTAGGTAGAGGCAGATATTTCTCTCTTTGGGCACGATGAGAATTTATCTCCTGAATATAACTCCACATTGGCTACAGGAAGGGCATCTGGCCAGTAAACACTCTGCTCCATTCAATTCTACAGACACCACCCTGCAAGGGATCATTAAAGGGAGATGATTAAAAAATTCATAAAACATAAAAATGAACAGAAAAGGTTTATGTGTTTATGTAAGGGAAAGAAAGAGACAGAAAGAATGGAAGAGAGAGTGGGAGCGGGAATGGTAGATTTAGAGGAGGGAATAAAGGAGTGAGAAAGAGAATAATCTTCCTGTCACAGACAGACAGGGGCACTGAGATGAATATCCCACTTCTGATTTAGGGCTCAAAAGAGAATGTTTATGTGGAAAGTGTGAGTCTCCATGTCTTTTCAGCTCCATCCTTTTCTAAGAAAGTTCCAGATTTACAATCTTTCTGTGGATGATGTATATTTGGATGAGGTTGGAACTCCTGTTGCTGACTTTGATATTATGGACTGGGCAGTATTTCCCAACAAGACTTCTGCTGGGGTGAAAATAGGGAATATTGAAAAAAAAGAAGTCTCTTCAGGTATCAAACTCTCTATCGATGAGAGTGTCGTCGTATGGCCAACTTCCTTTAACCAGGTAACCAGGTATGCCTGTTTGTGGATATTATTATTCATCTGTTCCTAGATATCCATCTGCTTTTGCATCAATCTTCTCACCTTGGTGGAGGCTCTGTGCTAATGAAAAAAAAAAACTGGTTGAAGGAGATGCTACTATTTCTCCTAGATGTCTCCTGGATTGCTAACTGTGGAAATGCCAGCATTTTTCTAGGTTAGGAAGGAAAGCATTTTGGCTAATATAATAATGCTTGTTCCCTGTAAGGAAGCTAAGGAACCACACAGAACTCTTAGACCCTGAGAGTGTTAACCTCAAGACAATCTTTGATGCTCTATCAGCATGGTTGCTTGTAGATATTTTATTCCCCAGCTTGATAACATTATCAGTGCAATGATGATAGTATCATGTGCCTGATAATAGCATTTGGCTGGTCTACAAACAGAAGTCTAAAAATGTTTGGACAGGAGAGCCATTAATCTTTGCTGAATATTGAGACGACTTTGAGATCATATGCTGCTTAAAATCACCCAAACAAAAATATTTTCATTATATTTGAGAAAAGAACTTAAAAGTAACTTCTGCATTCATGAACCCATCTTTGCACTGAGTTCCACTTTTAAAACGAATTCCCTAATCCACAGATTCCCATAATTTTCTTTTTGTTTAGAAAGTCCCTTTTTCTAGGTGTACCAAAAGTTGCCTCCCAGGATACACCAAGCTCACAAGGGAAGGAAAACCAGTGTGCTGCTATGACTGCTCTCCATGCATGGAAGGAACAATCTCCACCCAGGAAGGTAGGTGGCTCAAGAACAAAAAAGGAGCATCAGTCTTTTATTCTAGAGACACTTAGAGTAACCAAGATTTGATCTCCTATGCCAGTATGCTGCATCCATACTCGGGAAACTGAAAGAAATACCCAGAACTGTTTAGTGTTCAATAAAACTAGTATTTTACTATGATGGGTGTTTTCAGAAATTGCTGAAACAGTAAAAAGTAATATTGAAACAAATGGAAGAACCTTAAGAGAGGAAAGAATTTGAAACAGGTATACAAAGCCAAAATCAACTATTAGGAGGGGTATATAAATAATTTTTGAAATAGGACATGGAGATGGAACAAATAAACAACTGTATGATAAAATGAATAAAAAAATCAAATAAATAATTGCAAACCAAAAATGAGAACAGCTTTGGGGAGGGAATCCAGGAAATTCACTCTGTTATAATATAAGGGGAAATGTTTTAAAGACAATATACAAATATATAAACAATTGACAAAACAGACGAATCATACAACAGTAAATGTTGGAAATCCTATAACAAAGAAGGAATATTTTATCGTGTGTGGTAGTTATGCAAACAAATTCAAAAGAATTCAGAGAATGAAATGCATCAGAATATTGAGAAAGAAACCTAAACAAACATTGAATTGAAACCCCAAATATTCTTTCAAAATATAACTGTATAAGTCTGGTATAAAACTGGAATAACACATTTTGTTAGTGATTATCACATTGGAAGGTGAAATTAGAGAATTTGCCACAATGGTAATATTTACAATATTTAAAGTATCTATAATAGAAGTTGCAAGAATGGCTACCATACATATCACACACAATGCAGAGAATTTAGAACTTTGGAACATGGTTTCTGGAAAGACAGTTCTGCGCTTGGCACATAAAGAAAAGGGATGGTGGCAATGTTTTTCTATAATCATTTTCTACTTTATTAATGCTTATAACTGTATCTTTTTGTGTTATTCAACTGTCAATATCCAGTGTAAATCATTTTTCCTTTAAATTTCATGATTCTAATGATAGAAATATTTTTCTCTTTAAAAAAGGCAGAAAAGGAGCAAAGAACACCTTCACTGATGTATATACACCCTGCCTCTAGTCAATTGGTCATGAGGTATAAAATGTCACTGAATCGCTAGATAAACAGCAATTTATGTTTTCCAGATGCAGCACATTGTGAAAAGTGTCCAGATGAACAGAATTCTAACTGGAAGAGAGATCAGTGTATCCCCAAAGTTATAACTTTCCTGTCCTACAAAGAAATGTTAGGTCTCATCCTGGCTATAACAGCCTTATTTTTCTCTCTAACCACTGCCTTAGTTCTAGGAATCTTCATTAAATACAGAGAAACTCCCATAGTCAAAGCCAACAACCGGGATCTCACCTACATTCTCTTGGTCTCTCTCCTGCTTTCCTTTTTAACCTCCCTTCTATTCATTGGTCAGCCCCAGAAAGTGACCTGCCTTCTTCAACAAATCACCTTCAGTGTGGCTTTCTCAGTTGCTGTCTCTTCCTTGCTGGCCAAGACAATCATGGTGGTGGTGGCATTTTTGGCCACAAAGCCAGGTAGCAGGATGAGAAAATGGTTGGGGAAAAGTCTGGCCAACTCAATTGTCTTGTCCTGCTCAGGGGTTCAGGCAGGCATCTGCCTTACATGGCTGGGAATCTCTCCCCCATTTCCACATTCTGACCTGTATTCTCAACCAAGACAGATCCTCCTGCAATGTAATGAAGGCTCCGTCATCATGTTCTACACTGCCCTTGGCTACATGGGCTTTTTGGCTTCCACCTGCTTCATAGTGGCTTTTCTGGCCCGCAAGCTTCCAGGGACTTTTAATGAAGCCAAATGGATTGCCTTCAGTATGCTGGTTTTCTGCAGTGTTTGGATCTCCTTTGTCCCCACCTACCTGAGCACCAAAGGGAAATACATGGTGGCTGTGCAGATCTTCTCCATCTTGGCCTCCAGCCTGGGCTTACTGGGCTGTATTTTTGTCCCCAAATGTTACATCCTTATTCTGAGACCTGACATGAACACTAAGGAGCATCTAATAATGAAAAACAATAAGACCTCTTGATTTTGAAAGTTACTTCTTACTCAAATTATTGTTAAGATAAAATAGGATAGTTGGAAATGAATCTTTGTTATATGTCCTAAAACTCTTTCACATGAAGTCTCAATTATGACTGATATAATAAGATATGCTAGAGATGTGTAAGAGGTCATTTTCTTTGGGTACACACTCATACACCCTCACACACTTTTGAATCATTACTTTACCACAATCCATATTTAGGAAGAATCATAAAATATCACTAACCATATATTTTCTGAAACCAATTAAGACAGAGCATTGGAGAAACACATTTGCTTTATCTCATGTTTAGAAGATATGATAGTTTGCTAATCTTGATGAAGTTTTGATGTGTTTGTTTTCTTCTTTTCATGCCATGTTGTTGTAGGTTGAGGTTTTCTTCCGTTGCCTTGGCAATGTTGTATTTTATGTCACCACTGTCTTGCTATAGATCAACTGGGAAAATTTGATTTCTATTTGAAAAAAAGTGTGGTAGCATAGAAGAGGTTTTTAATGTTTGTTCCACCAATTTAGAACTTCGTTTCTCTTCTTCTAATCCAAATTATATTAATAGACTTTTAGTATAAATAAATGAGAACAGAGTAATACTGCTTTGTCTTACTTCTTTATGATCCCTGAGTTACTTCATTTTGTCCTATCCTATCCTGTTCAG
>JAGDQI010000317.1:0-29506 GCA_023653725.1 Bungarus multicinctus | reverse complement strand
GTTTGTCGGCGGTCGATGACCTTGGCATTACGGATGATAGGGCATTGTGAAAGTTAAGATCAATTATTCTTGTAATCGTTTGTTATTTTTTTGTTATATTATTGCTTTATGGAAAGCGTGGGGGGGATATATTCCCAGGTGTATTATTATTTCATTATTCATATTTCCTGTTTTTTTATATATTTAGTTTCTGGTGTTATCTTTTATTTCTATAAAATAAAATATTTTTCTGTACTATTATTTTTAATATTTAACGATCTTTTAGGCTGCTATATTCCATTTGTTTGGTTTATTGTTTTTATCTTTGTTGTTTACCTGGGTTTTATGCTGTGTTTTTGTTTTATGGTAGTGTAAAAGATCGTTATTTTATCTTTTCATGAAACTAAAAGTTGGTTATTGTGTCTGTGCTTCATCAGGGAAGAGTGTGGATGTTATTACTAACACTCCGATATCACCTTGAGAGTAATGAAATTAATATCGAGTAAACTATGGCTGCTAATAGCATGTGTTTGTATTCAAAAAACTCAGCTATGGCTAAGTAATTAGTGTGTTTCTGTTATTTGATAAATGAAAGGAATAAAGCATGAAAATGACTAAAGCTGTGATGGCTGGTGCGGTAGCAATGGCCCTGGTTTCTTTTGGCGCTAATGCCGCTAAATCTCAGGGTGAAGGAACGGTTAATTTCAAGGGTTCAGTTATTGATGCGCCATGCGGGATTGCACCGGAGTCTGCTGACCAGACTGTTGACTTTGGCCAGATTTCCAAAGCCCATCTGAATAACGACGGTATCTCCATGAAGAAAAACGTCGATATCAAACTGGTGAACTGTGACTTTGGCACGGGGGGGCACCAGCAACTTTGAAAAATACGGTTAAAGTGACCTTCAGTGGTGTGAATACCGGCGGTGACCTCACTGGCCTTGGGCTGTCAACCACTAATGCTGTGATTAAGATGTCTGGCCAGGATGGCAAACTGGTTAAATTTGACGGGGCGACGGCAAGCAATTCCACCAAACTGCAGAACGGTGACAATACCCTGCGCTATCAGGCATGGGTACAAAAAGGTGGTGCCACTGCTGTGACGGAAGGCGAGTTTTCCGCCGTGGCGAACTTCGCCCTGGCCTACAACTGATACCGGTATAACACAGTTACTCTGTCGTAAAACTGCAGGGCCGGAAGGCCCTGTATTTACCAGCCTGAATAAGGAATATCAGCGTGAACTGGCGTATGGTTTTGTTGGGAATGCTGTTCTGGAGTTCGGGAGGCCTGGCGGCACCTTCTGCCGGCTTCCCCCCTCCGGGAATGACACTGCCTGAATACTGGGGAGAGCGTGATGTCTGGTGGCACGGACGGGCATCCTTCAGGGGGGTGATTATTGTCCCTGCCTGTACGCTGGCGATGGAAGACACTTACCAGTCTGTTGAGCTGGGCAGTACGCCGGTGCGGGATTTACAGGATTCATTTTCCGGCCCGGAACGAATATTCCGTCTGCGCCTGCGAAACTGTGAACTGGCCGGTACGGGGAGGCATGTATATACCACTGGTCGTGTGCGCGTCACGTTTGACGGGGTGCAGGGGGAAACGCCGGACCGGTTCTCACTGACCGGGCAGGCCCGGGGAATAAATTTACAGATTACGGACAGCCAGGGATATGCGGCGCGGGTCGGTAAGGTTATGCCGCCTCAGGTATTAACCGGGAATGAAGAAACACTGAATTATACCCTTCGCATTGTCCGCAACGGTGAGCCATTAAAAGCGGGTGATTATTATGCGGCATTAAGATTTAAAGTCGATTACGAATAACACAACCGAAAAAAGCCGGTAGTAAATAAATCTGCCCGATTATATTTCTGCATCAGAAAAATATATAACAGGTGCGGAGACGGACTGCATTTGCTTTTTTCCGGATAGCCGTAATCTGTATTCAGACATGGTGGTCAGTAATGAAAAAAAATACCTCGTTTGCAATGAATGGCATCAGTTACGCGATTATGCTTTCGCTCGTGGGGATGCCCGCCTGTGCCGTCGACTTTAATACTGATGTTCTGGATGCAACAGACAGAAAAAATATCGATCTGTCCCGGTTTTCCAGTGCCGGTTATATCATGCCGGGTCAGTACCAGATGGACATTATGGTCAATGACCAGTCGATTTCTCCCTCGGCTTTTCAGGTGGCATTTCTGGAGCCCCCGGCTGACGGGAAGAAAGGGGCAAAAACGCTGCCCCGGGCCTGCCTGACGCCGGATATGGTCGGAAAAATGGGGCTGACGCCGGCCTCCCGGGACAGAGTCACCTTCTGGCATGACGGACAGTGTGCAGATTTCAGCCAACTGGCGGGCGTGGAGATCCGTCCCAATCCGGCAGAAGGGCTACTGTACATCAATATGCCGCAGGCCTGGCTGGAATACTCCGATGCCTCATGGCTGCCGCCATCGCGCTGGGATAACGGTATTCCCGGACTGCTGTTTGACTACAACATCAACGGGACAGTGAACAGGCCGCATCAGGGAAAACAGTCCCAGTCCGTCAGTTATAACGGGACAACCGGGGCCAATTTGGGGGCCTGGCGTCTGCGTGCAAACTACCAGGGGAACCTGAATCACACCACCGGTAAAGGGCAGGGCACGGACAACCAGTTCACCTGGAGTCGATTTTATCTCTACCGGGCCATTCCACGCTGGCAGGCTAATCTGACGGTGGGTGAAAACTACATCAACTCCGATATTTTCAGCTCCTGGCAGTACACCGGCGTCAGCCTGGAAAGTGATGAGCGCATGCTGCCGCCAAAACTGCGCGGCTATGCTCCCCAGGTATCAGGGATTGCAGACACGAATGCGCGTGTCGTGGTGTCGCAGCAGGGCCGTATTTTATACGACTCCACGGTTCCGGCGGGTCCCTTCACCATTCAGGATCTGGACAGCTCCGTGCGGGGACGTCTGGACGTGGAAGTGATTGAACAGAACGGGAAGAAAAAGACGTTTCAGGTGGATACCGCCTACTTACCGTATCTGACCCGTCCGGGTCAGATACGGTACAAGCTGATTTCAGGCCGTTCCCGGGAATATGCCCACAGTACGGAAGGCCCGGTATTTACAACCGGTGAGGCGTCCTGGGGGATCAGTAATTCATGGTCTCTCTATGGCGGCGGGATTGTCGCAGGGGATTATAACGCGCTGGCCGCTGGTCTCGGGCACGATCTGAATGCCTTCGGGACGCTTGCCGCGGATGTGACCCAGTCGGTGGCCCGTATTCCGGGCAGGGACACCCGGCAGGGGAAATCCTGGAGTGTGAAATATTCCAAACGTTTTGATGATGCAGACGCCGACATTACGTTCGCCGGATACCGCTTCTCCGAACGCAATTACATGACGATGCAGCAGTATCTGGATGCCCGCTACCGCAATGATTTCAATGGACGGGAAAAGGAAAAGTATCAGATCTCACTGAACAAAAATTTCGCGGACTGGAAAACCTCCGTCAGCCTGCAGTTCAGTCGTCAGACTTACTGGGAGAGCCGGGCATCGAACTACTACACGGCGTCGGTCAACCATTACTTTGATGCGCTGGGGCTGAAAAATATCATCCTGGGGCTGTCGGCCTCCCGTTCAAAATACCAGGGCCGGGATAACGACTCGGCATTCCTGCGTCTGTCTGTCCCGTGGGGAACGGGGACGGCCAGTTACAGCGGCAGCATGAGCGACGGGCGCTACACCAATACGGCCGGGTACAGCGACACCCTCAACGGCGGGCTGGACAGCTACAGCCTGAATGCGGGGATGAACAGCGGTGACGGAAAGGGAACGCAGAGCCAGATGAGCGCGTTCTACAACCACAACAGCCCGCTGGCGAACCTGTCAGCCAACTTCTCGACAGTACAGAACGGTTACACCTCCTTCGGGATGAGTGCGTCCGGCGGGGCCACCCTGACAGCGAAAGGCGCCGCCCTGCATGCCGGGGGAGTAAACGGCGGAACCCGGCTCCTGGTGGACACCGATGGTGTCGGCGGGGTGCCGGTCGACGGCGGACGGGTTTACACCAACCGCTGGGGGACGGGCGTGGTGACCGACGTCAGCAGCTATTACCGCAACACCACCTCTGTGGACCTGAATAAACTGCCGGAAAATATGGAAGCCACGCGCTCGGTGGTGGAATCCGTGCTGACGGAAGGTGCCATTGGCTACCGGGCATTTGAAGTCCTGAAAGGCGACCGTCTGTTTGCCGTGCTACGCCTGGCAGACAACAGCCATCCGCCTTTTGGTGCCAGCGTGACGAACGCGAAAGGACGTGAGCTGGGGATGGTGGCAGACAGCGGGCTGGCCTGGCTGAGCGGGGTGAGCCCGGGCGAAACCCTGCGGGTGGGCTGGGACAGCAAGACGCAGTGTGTGGTGGATATCCCGAAAAAACTGGATCCGGCACAGCAGCTGTTACTGCCCTGCCGTAAGGCACAGTGACCGGGGACGGATATCCGTCCCTGACACGTTATACCCGAATACATAAGAGCAGGGCCGCTTCATAAGTGACGCGGCCGGCCGTAACTGAAAACAGAGAGAAGAAAAATGCTGAAAGTGAAACCGGCGATGACAAAGACGCTGATGGCGGTAGCGTGCCTGGCTGCAGTCCCTGCTGCACAGGCGGCCGTCTCCCTGGACCGGACCCGTGCGATTTTTAACGGGGCAGAGAAGTCGATGACGCTGAATATTGCCAATGACAACAAACAACTGCCCTATCTGGCGCAGGCGTGGCTGGAGAATGACAGGCAGGAAAAAATCACCGCCGGTCCGATAGTGGTGACCCCACCCGTCCAGCGTCTGGAGCCCGGGGCAAAGAGCATGGTTCGTCTGGCCACCACACCGGATATCAGTAAGCTGCCACAGGACCGGGAATCCCTGTTTTATTTCAACCTTCGCGAAATACCTCCGAAGAGTGATAAAGCGAATGTACTGCAGATAGCCCTGCAGACAAAAATCAAGCTGTTTTACCGCCCGAAAGCGGTGGAGGCGAAGCCGAATGCGGTGTGGCAGGACCAGCTGGTCCTGAATAAAACGGCCGGGGGATACCGGATTGAGAACCCGACGCCGTATTACGTCACCGTGATTGGTCTGGGGGGGAGTGAGAAACAGGCACAGGAAACCGAGTTTGACGCCGTAATGCTGGCACCAAAATCATCGCAGGATGTGAAGGCGGGCGGTTTTGCCACGCCCTGGCTGACCTATATCAACGATTACGGTGGCCGTCCGGCGCTGCAGTTTACGTGTGCCGGGAGCCGCTGTACTGCGGTGAAAAAGTAAGCGCGTCAGCGGAATAATACGGGGTGCAGGGTATGAAAAGAATGACAACGGGGCTCTGTCTTGCCGCGCTTTTGCTGAGCGCCGGGATGAACAGTGTGCTGGGGGCTGATGAGACAGGGAGACCGGATAACTTTTTTGTGGCGAACGAATCACGTCACCAGTGGGTGAACGAGCATAACGGCCGAACCGGCATGCTGATTGTCAGCGGTGCGCTGTTGTCCTCCCCCTGCACACTGGAGACCAGTGAAGCGGCACTTCCCCTGCCCCGCCGGACACAGGGGATACGGGACAGCTATGAACTGGCGCTGACCCTGGTGGGATGTGGCGATGGTGGTGCCGTCACGTCGGCAGCTTCCGGCGCAGGGCGTGACAGCACCATGGTGGTGTACAGCGCCCTGCTGACGGGGATTGAAGGCGGACTGCTGCAGCCGGAGCAGCGGATGGTGGGGACCGGGAGAGCGGTGCTACATGGTGGCGCGAACCGGTTAACCTGGTCACTGAGCCAGGCCCAGCAGCAGGCGCTGATCACGGGGCAGGCTTCAGACAGGGCTCAGGGGAAACCGTATATGAATCCACGGGACAATCATGCGTTACTTCGTCTGCGTCTGGATTATGAATGAGGGGGAAACAGCGGAATGAGAAAAATCATCACCCGGGCCGGTGTTGCCCGTCTTGCCGGAGGCCTGCCTTACTGTTCGCGCTGTCTGCGGGCGCGGTGAATGTCACCTTTGACGGTGAACTGGTTGACCGGCCCTGTCAGGTAGATCCCGGCAGCCTGAATCAGACGGTCCGGTTCCTGGAGCGTCCGGCCAGGGACTTCTGGTGGGCACCGGCGAAAAGTCCGGCTGAAAAATTCAGTATCCGGCTGACTGACTGCGACACCACCTCCATCTGGAAGACGGTGAAACTGAAATTCAGCGGTGACAGGGAAATGAACATGACGGGGCAGTCTGATTATTTTCTGAAGGTGACCGGCGTGAACCAGGGAAACTGGCCGTGGGTCTGCTGGATACTGACGGCACCTCTCCCCTGAAACTGGGAGAGGCACATAACAAAGGCCAGGGGGTGCGTATTGACGGCAACAGTCTGCAGCTGAATTTTAAAGCGTTTGTGCAGGCGACGCCGGAGGCTGTTGCCAGGAAAAGCGTGCAGCCGGGCGAATACACCTCGGTGGCTAACTTCGAGCTGTTCTATGAGTAGCCTTTATCAGCCCGCCCGGAGGAGCCTGTACCCGGTGATGGGGGCCTTTTTTCTGCTCCTGGCCGGGACCGGGACGGGCAGTGCGGCAGGGCCGGCAAATGAACCGACATCCGGGGGGATTCCGGGAATACTGAAATATGCACAGCAGTACCGGGAGGGGGAGAAAAGCCCTGCAGAAACAGAAAAAGCAGGGAAGAAAGGGAAAGCGGCCGGCGCCGTGTCATCAGGACAGGGTCTGACCGGGAATACGGAGCTGCGTCGCCGGCTGACACTGCGGGAGCAGGAACTGCGGCAGCTGAAAAAGAAAATCAGGCCCTGCAGGCCAGACTGAAAGGGGGGTCGGATACGGCGACAGTTAACGCGGAAAGCGACAGACAAATGACGTCGATGAAAGCGGAACTGGCAGAAAGCCGGAAGCAGCTGGATGCCCTCACGCGTCAGGCGGTGCAGGCGCAGGAAGCACTGAATGCCCGGGTTCTTGACCTGGAGCAGCAGGTGACCCGTGCCGGAACAGAGCGTGAAGCTGCGACGGCGCAGGCCGGAAAGGAGAAGTCGGAACTGCTGTCCTCCCTGACGGCCCTGAAGGCTGAACTGGCGGATATGCCGGTGGTGACGCCGGAGATGCTGAAAGCGGAGGACGCACAACAGACCTATGCGGCCGGGGTGATGCTGGGCCGGGATATGCTGAATCTCCAGACGGGGCAGCAGAAACTGGGGCTGAAGACAGATAACCGGATTCTGGTGGCCGGGATACGGGATGCGCTGAACCGGAAAGTGCTGCTGAATGAGCCCGCCCTGGACACGGCGCTGCGTGAGGCAGAGTCAGTGGCCCAGAAAGCCCGCCAGGCGGTGATACGGGAGCAGAAGAAAGCCGTTCGCTTTACCTGGAAAAATTCAGGAAACATAAAGATGTGAAACAGGCGGAGAGTGGCTTCTGGTACCGCACCGAATATGCCGGGGACGGCGGGTTTATTCGTGGTGACGACACCATCGTGGATGTGGTGGTCACGGAAAAACTGACGGACGGAACGGTGGTGGAGGATATGGATGCCCGGGGACAGGTGATTTCCCAGCCGCTGGGTGACTATCCGGCGCTCTTCCGGTCAGCGCTGACGTTAATGAAGAATCACGGCACGGTGGAACTGGTGGTGCCGTCAGACCTGGCATACGGAGATGGCGGGTATCCGCCCAAAGTTCCCGCCGGGAGCCACGATGGTGTATACCCTGCGTGTGGAGATGTGAAACCTGCGGCAGAACCTTCGGGGACTGAGGGGGGGAGTAAAAAAGAGGCAGAGCCGGCCGGGACCAGGAGTAAGGAGAAGGCGGGCAGGACAGCAGGAGTGAGAAAAAATGAAAACAGGATTAAGGCCAGTATTGCTGATGCTGTCATGCTGGGGCGGTCTGTTTCTGGATACCGACTGCATGGCTGATGATGTCCAGATAACTAGTTTCTGGAGAAAGTATTTTACACCACCCTGTAAAATTAACGGTAATGATACTGCAGATATATATTCCGTTTGGCAGAATAGCGCTGCGAAGGTGGATGGCCGAAATTATGCAGAGACCCGAACGGTGAGTGTCCTCTGTGAGTATTACAGAGGCAAGCCGTATATTCGTCCTGGAAGGGGCCGTCTTATCGGGTGCCGGGAAAATGTGCTGAGAACAAGCGGGGCCAATCCGGGAGGGCTGGGGATTGCCCTGTATCAGGGAGGCAATGTTGACAGCGCCTATCCACTGAAAATAGGGGCCGGGGAACAGGAAAGTATGGATTTGAAATTAAAAGGGAAAGTACTGGCTTCTGTACTGAATGCGGTGAACAGTACGTGGTTTACATTTCTGCCGTTCCTTACAAATATCGGGCGTACGGATTTAAAAGCAGGGGACACATTCAGTGCTGCTAACGATGAGTATCACTTATCTATAAGTTTAGCTATGAGTTATATGATTATTTGTTATTTTTCGAGTTAAGACGTAAAATAGTGATGGGAGGAAGTGTTATACTTATAAATATAAAACTGTTAGGTTGTAACTGGAATTGTATCTTGCGCCTGGGTAATGTTGCAATTGCGTATCGGAGGGTGGCGTTAATGACACTTTGGATAATACAATCGTGAAAACCGAAATAGGATTGTTTTTTAGTGGGGGGTAACTGGACCCTTAAATGTAATGCATGTTATCGCTGCGGATGTTTAATCTGCCGATACGCTTATGTACCACCATGTACGGTAAGTCACCTGAACATTTGGAATGCCTCAAGGATAATTTATCTAAAATCCGTGGTAAAAGCAACCATGGCTCTCGAGTCGTTCCTTGTTAAACGGGTTGGTAAAATCATGGTCCCCAAGAAAAAAGGATATTGTTAAAACTCACAACATCAGTCCTGATACTTTTCATTGACACTCATCAGGTCAGACATTGTAATACCTCCATGTTGCCGAAATTTTAAAACCTTTTTTACATGCGATCGGTTTTTAATTGTTA
The DNA here is from genome assembly GCA_023653725.1 of Bungarus multicinctus. NCBI lineage: Eukaryota > Metazoa > Chordata > Lepidosauria > Squamata > Elapidae > Bungarus > Bungarus multicinctus. The sequence continues at coordinate 20,538 of JAGDQI010000317.1, read as the reverse complement.
GTTGAATAAGAGCTCTGGTATGTTGTTTCTGGTACTAACTATCTAGCCCACCCCCTTTAACGGGTGTCTTGTATCCTTGGTGTTGCAGTCGTATTCTATAATAATGAAAGGGGGCGGTAACGTAAGTTTATGAGATGTCTCCTGGCCATTAACAAAAAATAATGCACTATGGCCGGTGACGTTTGTATTTTCTTGTTATGTTATTTATCAGTGGGTGGAAATAAACCCTAGTAAAATCCATATTAGGCAGTTATATATCAGAGGCTACTCAAAAATCACTCCAGCAGATAAACTAGATGATTGGAAATGGCCGTTGTCGACGAGAGCTTGAGCCTTGAAGAAGATAGATTTGAGTGTTTAATAAACGTACGTTGTGAGTTTGATAACTCTGATTTCAGGGGCTGCACTCTATAGTGGTGTAAGAAGACGTGGGTGTTATACACAAAGGGTGGTCACGTTATCGATTTAGATCGGATAAGTTCAATGCGCAGACATTTCTATTGATGTGTTAAATAATCTGTCCGCATTTCAAAAAAAGAATATTATATCTTTGTTTTTAATATATTTTTTAACTATAAAACAAGATGAGTTTTACAATAACTGAATGGTGATTTATGATTAAATACATTTTCACGTTCTTATTGATATAATCATCCTCCCTATTACGGCTTATAGTGCCGTTTATATTCATCAATGTTAGTGGTCGTGTTAGTGCCAACATGACAATGTGAGAATGGAAATTTTGGCGTACATACTGATGTTCAACCAGTCCATCGGGTGGAGAGGATATTGGGATGTTACTGTACGCTCCCGGATGCAGACCTAATTATGTTCGCGCTTTTTCATATTAAATAATATAGTAATTGTAAATACGTCAACAGAGCATCCTAATGATTCCCTGTAACATGTCCTTCTTGTTCATGATTCACCATAGAGGTTTTTTAATGTCGGTGGAGCTCAAAATTTTTACTCAACACTCCGTGTTATAATGGATTTTTCACGCCGCACCCCTATGCTGGCCACTACACTTCTTCAAACTCAACATTCTTGCAGGATTCTCGAATTCCTGCTGGACGCTATGAAGGAACAATCATTGGTAGCGTTTGGAGAGCTATCGGAAAACTACGTTGTTGAGTATGAACTAAGGGTGCTGAAATGATCCTGTTTTTTTTTAAACCATATATTTATTCAAGTATGAACCGCGGGCGTTGTTTTGCAATGAAGTTTGATGTTGTTGTTCCTGAGTATACAGTATGTACATTCGCAAGCCCTATAACAATTAATCAGGGTTCACTTACACAAAGCCCTATCAAGTCGTGGAAATACAGGAACACGTTGTCATTGTTGTAGTGGTAGGCGAGTTTAAAATACATTAAGTGATCCAAGTTGGTGTTTTATATCTATTAAAGTATCAATGCAACTCAAATTGAGACGATTAATGCACCTAAATGATGAGCTCCAGATGATACTTGCCTGATCTAGAAACGAAAGGTCAAATTACTGCTCAATCTTTAAAGGAAATTCATAACAGTAACTATCAATAGTGTTACACTTAAAGATACTGAAATGGCGTTCAAAATTGCAGATGTTAAAATCACGCGTTTTTCTAAAAATACAGCGTTTTTTTCGATTGTGTTTGTTCAATTGATATTGAGTTTTTTCATATCATGTGTTGTTCTTTATTATTAGGTTACCCTAGGTAGCCTAAATGTCTGTCGATATCTATGATGCAATACTCCGCTATATGAGTGAAAAAAATGCAACCGTACGGCCTTTAAAAACCAGGGAAATCGCAGATGGTATTAATATGTCTGTCTATTCTGCCCGTCATTACCTCCGGGAATTAAGTGACAGAAATCTTGTTGAAGCCGATGGTAAAGGGAAAGGCCAGGTTATACGGTGGTATCTGATTAAATAATCTTTTCCGGTAAGGAGGGCATGAATGTGGTAGAAAAAACAGCGGAACATAAAATGCTTTCTCTTGAGCATCTGCATTTTGAATTAAATAAGGATTGCGGTTTAAGTGAGGCTGAAATCTGTGTGGTTCAGCTGCTTCTGAAAGGTTACACCCAGAAGCAGATTGCCGCCATACGTGTACGGAGTGTCAAAACAATATCAGCCCAGAAAATTAATGCCTTCATAAAACTGGGAGTCAGGCGTGATATTACGCTGTTATCCGTTTTACTGCTGAAGAATATGGTGAGAATATCTGTTCATCCGGATTGCTGATATGGCACTATTTTCTGTTGATAAAAAGATGTTCTTCACATGCTGAATGGAGGGACAGTGGCGCTAATCAAAGTACTGTATGTTATCTGTGTTTCTCTGGCTGCCTGTATTTTTCTGATTTTTTGTACAGCAGTATTTTTTCTGCTGGATATCATTTAAACCCACAGTCTGTCCGGAGTTATTTATGGCGTGCTTTTTATCCGCGGAATGTAACGCGTTATGCCACTGCAGTCCGGTACCTTCTGAATCTGAAGGCCGTCCGGTGTTACTGGTGATTATCTGTAATTCTGATTGCTGATATGAAGACCTGAATAAAGGGTGATATATATCTGATGATGAGAATATTATGGGGCGTTAACGTGTTTATGTTCGGCGTTTTTATCGGCTCGGCATTAACACTCTGTATTTTACTGGGCGGGTAGTCCGGCTCACGACAATTTTACAATTCCGCATGTGCTGAAAGGGCAATATGCGCATTTATATTGAATGAGAAAGACTGATGGCCTTTATTTCCCTGTCGGGTGGAATAACCCTGTTCGTAATAGGATTTTTGCTGGTATTGCCTTTTATTCCTGCAGTTATGGAGTGGCGGTATCCACAGGATGCGGGGGCGCTGGAGCCCGCACCGGATGAGGCCCGCGCTGAAGAGTTCGCCGGGATACCACACGGCCAGAAAGTGCTGGCTGTCGGCACGGTATTCAGCAGTATTCAGGCTGACGGTATTCGTTGTGGCGAATACCGTCTTCCGCATCCGGGTTTTCCGCTGCTGACAACCCTGCCCGCCTGGGAACCCGTCAGTGCCCGATGGTACCCGGGCCAGCGCTTCTGGCGCAGTCAGGGAGACATCTTCGTTCCACCTGGGGTCAGGGTGAGCGGGGATTTGATCGCGGATGGCAACATTATTCTGGGGGCCGGGAGTGTGATTTGTGGCTCCGTAAAGTCAGGTGGCCAACTGGAGATACATGACCTGGCACGTATTGAAGGGGGAGGGATCGCAGAGGATATCCGGGTGCACCATGCTGCGGCAGTATCCGGGTGCCTTGTGGCCAGACGCAGGATAAGGCTGGGAACTCTCTCTCAGGTGGGCACGCCATCCTGCCCGGGAAGTGTCGTGGCCACTGACATAACATTATATCCCGGAGCCTGTGTGTACGGCGCGGTACATGCGCACCATCGGGCCCGGATTGTTGAAATGGACAAGGAACACTGCCAGTGAGAGCGGAAAAGAAGAACAAAATCAGGATGATGATGGTCTGCGGGACGCGCCCGGAAATCATCAAGATGGCACCGGTTTATCACGCGCTGCGCGCGAGCCGGCATTTTTCGCCCGTCGTGGTACATACCGGACAGCATACCGATCTGGCCATGCCGCTGTATCAGTCTTTTCGCATGCTGCCTGAACGCATACTGACCTTACAGAGGTGTCAGGGGACCCTGTCTCATCTGACCGGAAGCCTGCTGACGGGGATCAGCCAGACGCTGGAAGAGCTGCGGCCAACGGCCTTACTGGTTCACGGAGATACGGCCAGCGCCATGGCGGCTGCGCTGGCCGGCTTTTATGCCCGCACGCCTGTCGGACATGTGGAAGCCGGTTTGCGAACCTATGCCAGATACTCGCCGTTCCCTGAAGAGATGAACCGTTCTGTGATCGGGCGCCTTGCCGACTGGCATTATGCCCCGACGCCCGCGGCCCGTCAGGCCCTGCTTGGAGAAGGCATCTGCGACTCCCGTATCGTGATGACCGGAAATACGGGGATTGATGCGGCCCTGCAGATGGTGACGTCTCTGACGGGGACTGACTCACTGCCGGCGGTTGTGACCCAACATGACCTCAGCCAGCGCCTTGCCGGACGGCGTCTGTTACTGGTGACGGCCCACCGGCGGGAAAACTGGGGGGAAGGGCTGATGCAAATAGCCAGGGCGGTTGATGCGCTTCTGTCCCGTTATGACGATCTGTTTGTTGTCTGGCCGCTGCATGCTAACCCGGCCGTCTCTCAAAGCATCAGACTCGCCCTGGCACACCGGTGCGGAAATGACGGGGCACTGTTGCTGTGTCCCCCGCTGGATTATCCCTCGCTCATCTGGTTACAGCACCATGCCTGGCTGGTCCTGACGGATTCCGGGGGGATTCAGGAAGAGTCTGCCGCGCTGGGGACGCCCGTGCTGATTCTGAGGGACACGACCGAGCGTCCTGAGTTAGTCAGTGCCGGTGGTGGCATTCTGGTGGGCGCTGACTGTGTCCGGATCTGCGACGCGGTGCGTCAGCTGTATGAAAATCCGGACGTCTGGTCCGGTATGAAAAACATTCGGAATCCGTTCGGAGATGGCCTGGCGGCAGAGCGCATTGTCGGCCATCTGGAGACGGTATTGTCATGTGATATTCAGGATACAGGGAGTAAGAATGATGATTAACAAAAAGAGCTGGCTGCTGGTCTTACCGTTGTCACTGGTCTTCGGGAATGTGCAGGCTGCAGAGTCGGGACGTTTCGAAAGCAGTGTGTCCGGTGCCCATGTGACGGGCCCGTATAAGGGAGGGAAATCCTTCAAATCCTCGGCGCTGTTTAATCTGGAGGGGAAAGACCGGCTGGGCGTGAGTTACCTGGCGCTGAATGCATGGGGGGAATCCACGAACTATCTGAATGTGCGGTATCTGGGGTATATCACGCCGGATGTCTGGGTTGACAGTAACGTCAGTGGCTCAGACAAAAACGCCATTACCGCAAAGTTTCGCGGTAATGCCATGGTTAACTGGGGGTTCGCGGATAAAGGTTTGATCCTGGGGGCCGGGTTTGATCGCTACACCATGCGCAGTGGGGGCGGCTCCAGTGCGGTGCGTACGATGCTCGTCAAATACCTGGAGGGGATTCCGGTTGCAATCCAGCTTAATGCCACGCTGGCCCGGAGTGACATGAATCACCGGCTCGGTGGCAGTGCCGGCAGCAGTATTCAGTATGGTCATGAACGCCAGTGGACCGTGGCTGCCGGTGGCGGATACGGACGTGTGCACTATGAACTGGTCAGACAGCCGGGTGCCGTGGCGGACTACCGCAGCACATCGTATTTTGCCGCGGGGCGTTACTGGTTCGGAAAAGACTGGGGAATGAGTACCCGTTATTCCGGCGTGACTAATGCCTATTACACCCGCAATGAAGTGGAAATGGGTGTTTTCGTCGATTTTTAATCTGTCTGGTTAAATAAAATATTCCTTATGGTTGCTTATTATTCCCCGTTGCGGGGGCTGCGGCATTATGACGCCCGTAATCTGCCGGGCGTTCTCAGCGGCACAGTATTAATGGCCGGGTTATGTGCCTGGCTGGTGTGGCAGGAAATCTGGATTTTCTACGGCTGGCGCCTGATTTTCAGCGGGCTCGGCGAGTGGCTGGGGAGCAGGACAGATGTGGTGTTATCCCACACAGACGCCCTTGCTGTGGTGGTCAGTGTACCGCTTCCGGATGTTTCTGTGGAGGAGAGCCTGTGGCGTACCGGTCTGTCGGGCGCCATTCTGCTGGCTGTGTCCTGTCTCGTGCCCGGGCGGAATGTTCCTTTACGCTACCTGTTGCGTGCCGTGTTTTTTGTTCTGGCACTCCCCCTGGCAGGTTATCTGTTATGGGGAACCGACGGACCGGTGGATCCGGCGGCACATCTGGCCGGGGTCTTCCGTCAGGGATACTGGTTTGTCGTTCTGACGCCGGTATTTTTTGCCCTGACGGCATTCACCCTGCCGGGAAATCTGGTGTTGCGTCTGGGATGGGTGATACTGGCTGAGATGTATCTGTTGCTGATTATCCCGGTGATTGCGTTGTGCCACTGGCTGGTTTTGTTGTATTTCGGGCCTCTGGTGCTCCCCGTTCTGAATACACTGGGGACGCTCCTGCTCCTGTCCTGCTATCTGATTGCTTTTTACGGGCTGGCCGCCTCGGTGGAGACATTATGACCCGGACGCTGCGTTTTGAAACCCTGAACGGGTTGCGGGGTATCTGTGCGCTGTTGATTGCCTGTTCGCATTTTCCTGCTGCATTTCTGGGGGACCAGTGGGTACTGTTCCGGCACGCGTTTGTGTTCACCAATCTGTTTTTTGGACTGAGCGGTTTTATTCTGCTGGCCGTTTATCGCGAACGCCTCAGGACGCCCCGTCATCTGGCTGATTTCAGCCGGAAAAGAGTGAAACGGTTATTTCCAGTACATCTGGTCACCACGCTGCTGATTCTGGTTGTTCCCTTCGTTGCCTGGCTGCTGCAGTCCCTGATTGACGTTGTCATACCCGGGCGCTCTCCGGGGGGGCTGCCGGTTCTGCCACTGGATATCCGGTCGTTACTGGTACATGTCTTTCTGCTTCAGGGGTTTGGTCTGTTACCGCAACTGGTTTACAACTTTCCGGCCTGGTCGCTGGGAGCGATATTTTACTGTTCGCTGTTACTGGGGGGGATCCTGTGCTTTACCCGGCGGATCCGGATTGTCATGTACGGGGTTATCTGTCTGGGAGCGGTAATTGTCCTTCTGCGGGATGCGCCTCATTACCTGACCAGCAGCTGGGATTATGGCATTTTCCGGGCGCTGAGTTGTTTCTTTCTCGGGGCGCTGGCGGCCGAGGTTCGCTGCCACTACCGGACACTTTCCCCCCGCCTGGCGCACTGGCTGCCTCTGCTCCAGACGTTAACCCTGATGCTGGCCCTGATGCTGGCGACCGCTGTGCAGACAGACAGCCTGATGACGTTTGCATTATTACCGGCACTGACACTTTTCCTGTGGGTGTTCAGTTACGACGGGACGGATTACGCCCGGGCGCTGCAGTTACCCGTTTTCCGCTGGTTATCTGAGCGGGCGTATTCCATTTTTATGAACCAGGCACTGCTGCTGTTTCTGGGGGCTGAAATGCAGCGCAGCAGTGCGCTTCTGGCCCTGTCGCCGTTGGGTTCCCGGGTGGCCGGTACATTCGCTCTGGTGCTGTATCTTGTGTTGCTGTTACTGCTTCAGACTGGACGTGGCGGAATATCGAGCAGCGATTTAACGGCAGAAATGTCCGGGAAGAGGTAAAGGGAAATTAACCGATGAAAGATAACCTGATGCCACGTATGTATGCTGCCTGGTTGTTCGTCTGGGTGTTTGCAGGGAGTGCATCCTGGCCGGTGTACGCAAAATTACAGAGTCAGCGTCCGGCGGTGCCGGATGCACTGAACCAGGCCCGGGAGCTTGATCTGTCGTCTTATCAGACCCGGGAAGGGTTGCTTATCACCTTTAAAAACGGAGAGGCGGCTGATCCTTATTTTGGGCTGTACTCACTGGAGCTTGCAGGCCGGGCTGGTATGGATATCCGGCATACTGCCCGCGAGTTTATCCGATGGGGGATACTGAACCAGGGCAGTGATGGCCGTTTCGGGCGTTACTGTAAGCAGAAGGCCCGCTGGGTGTACTGCGGGCGGGCGGACTCCGATGATGCCACGCTGGCCCGCTGGTTACAGCTTCTGGTGAATATGAGCGGGGATAAAGCATTACCTCCCGTCTGGCAGTCCAGTTTTGATCGTGCGCTGAAGGCACTGATGTCCCTGCGTATGAGCAATGGCGTTTACAGTGTTTTCCCCCATGACACGCCGGGTTACGCCGGGTATGCCCTGTTTAAAGACAATGTGGAAGTGCTCAATGCTCTGGAGCGTCTCGCTCAGTATTTTCATGCCGTGGGCGATCAGGCACAGGCCCGGCGATTTGAGGCTGATGCCCGGGCGTTACGCAGGGCTATAGGGAAATATTTTGGACGGAATATTTTTGCACTGAAGAGACTGGCTCTGAATGCCCGTTACGATAAACCGCTGTTTTACCCGCATGCCGTTGCGATCCCGTTTGCCTGGATGGAGGGATATGGGCCCCGTCCGACCCGTACGGATGCTGCCCGCTGGTTAAAAAGTATGATGCGGACTGGCGGGCAATGGCCGACAGGGATTATCCATGGGGACTGATGGCGCTGGCATTGATGGATGCGGGGGATTATTCGCGGGCGCAGCGCTGGCTGAACGACAATGAGCACTGGCGGCAGAAGGGAGAGCACTGGAATATTCTGGAGGAAACCAGTGCCCGGATTATCCGTTACCGCTTGATGCAGGAACAACAGAAAGAAGGGACCGGGCAATGATAATGATAAGTGCACTGTTGCTGGTGATTACGCTGGTCATGCTGTCCTACGGGATACGGCATTATATTCTGGCAATGAACCGTCTGTTTTCCCCCCAGAAAACGGGGTTTGAAGGACTCAGGATTGCCCGGTGGCCGGCGCTGACCGTGTTTATTGCGGCACATAATGAAGAGACGGTCGTCGGCCACTGTATTGAAGCCCTGCTGCAATCGGATTATCCGCTGGAATGCCTGAGCATTGTCCCGGTCAATGACCGGTCAACGGATGGTACGCGGGATGTCTGCGACTACTGGGCACAGCGATATCCTTACCTCGTGAAACCCTTTCATCGCAGCAGCGGCCGGGCCGGAAAAACCGGCTGCCCTGATGGATGCAGCCAGACAGGCGCCGGCCAGCGATGTTTATGTGATTTTTGATGCTGACTACCTGCCGGCACCCGGACTGTTAAAGCAGATTGTGGCACCGCTGTTTGATCCGCAGGTGGGGGTGACGATGGGGAGAGTGGTACCGCAAAATGCCGGGGTGAACCTTCTCACCCGCCTGCTGGATATGGAGCGCTCTGCAGGTTATCAGGGCGATCAGCAGGCCCGGCAGAACGCGGGGCTTTTGCCCCAGTTTGGCGGAACTGTGGGAGCCATCAGAGTCCGGGCTCTGGAGCTTGTCGGCGGTTTTCGGGAGGATGTGCTGGCAGAAGATACGGATCTGACGTTCCGGTTACTGGATAAGGGATGGCGGGTTCAGTATGTGAATACGGCCGAATGCTATGAAGAAGTGCCGGAGAACTGGCCGGTGCGGGTTCGCCAGTTGCAACGGTGGGCCAAGGGCCACAACCAGGTACTGTACAGTTATTTCTGGCGAAGCCTGCGTAACCACCACCTTAATCTATGGCAAAAGGTGGATGCTACCATGCTGCTGGGCTCTTATGCAGTGGCACCGCTGACACTGCTGGGCTGGTGCATCATTTTACTGACCTGGTATCTTCAGCCGGCATGGTTGCTGACGCTGTCCGCGACGTCGATGTTACTGGTGATGTTTGGTGGTTTTGGCAACCTGGCGGCATTTTTTCAGATGGCCGTGGCGGTCAGGCTGGACGGGCACGCCAGGCGTTTACGCCTGTTACCGCTGACGTTAGTGGGGTATCTGGTGAGTGCCGTGACCATCAGCCGGGGGGCTGCCGGCCTGCTTCTGGATAAGCTGCTGAGGCGGGAGCTGCGCTGGGATAAAACCGCGCGTTTCCGGACATCAGAGGGAGATCACGGTGAAGGGTAATCGTTAATTACAGGCACAGGTCTGGCGGGTCAGAGTACCTGTTGCAGCCCTTATTTTATTCATCCGCGAATGATTAATGCTGTTATCTGTCATCGTGTACGGGCTTTAAATAATAAAGAACGATGCTATGAATGATTTTATTTTTAATGAATCAGACTGTGGTTGTGTAATACAGGCTTCCCGGACAATGACGGTTTTTCCCGGCACAAAGGAGCCGTTCACACTGGTACCTCAACAGATGTTGCTTTTACCCAGGCGATATGACGTGCGGTTTTCATATGGTGCGATGGTCCAGGTGCTGCATTTAAGCCGCGACATTGTCGGTGACTTTTTGCAGTATATCGTGACGGATAAAGGGCTGAGCACGGTAACGCCACGAAACACCCCTGAGTATCTTGTTGAAATGTGCCTGGCACCGTCTGTTTTTGATGAAGCTGTCCGTTTATCTGATGGGCTGTCAGAATGCCCCGTGGATAAGGCCCGTCGCTATAGTCTGGCTTTTCTTGTGATTTCAGATTTCTTATCAGACCACCATGCGAAGGCGTTACTGAGGAGAATAATGGTATCGCGCCTCAGTGATGATGTTTATCGTCAGGTTTATCAGTTTCCCCGGGAGGTCTGGTCCTTATCACGTATGGCGCGGTGTTTTGCGATGAGTGACAGCCTGCTGAAGAAAAGGCTGCATGAAGAGGGGAGCTGTTATACCCGACTTGTGATGGGGGCCCGTATGCAGGTGGCCATGGAATGTCTGATGCGCGGGTGCCGGAATATAACACATATTGCAGTGCAGAGTGGTTACCGTAATACTTCGTATTTTATTGCCATATTCAAGAGATACTATGGTCTCACTCCGTATCAATATCAGTGTCAGAAAAAAATAATATCAGAAGGTGGTGGAAGTTGAATCCTGATGTCAGTGCGACCGGGTTTTGCCAGATGTGGGGACATTAGTGTATTTATACTTTTTTATTGCATTAATTTTCGGTGATTCAGAATCAGGGCTGATACAAAGTAAAACGCAGGCGCGACAGATAAATGAGGAACAATACCATGGAGGATGAAGCGGAATAATGAAAAAGACAGGGACTGTATTTCTGTGTGTCCTGACTGTTTTATGCACTGAGAGTGTCAGCGCAACAGAACGCAGGACTGAGGAGGTATGTGTGGAGAATACCGGGCAACAGTATGCGACGTTATGCCCCTCCCGTAAAAAAACAAGCCAAAGAAGCGTCAGACGGTATCTGAGAAAATCGTGTCAGATATCAGAGTGAAACAGGCAGAAAACAGTAAAAAACTGGCGGCCAGACTGAAGATTAACCAGCTCCGGAGTGAGATGTGGAGTCCGGGCAGGCAGGGACAGCGTGCTGAATATGAGAAGCAGATTCGGGCGCTTGAAAAGATATTGTCAGATGATAACGGGTAACCGCATTGCCTGTTGTGACTGGTAACGTGTTAATCCCGGTAATACAGATGAGGGTTTTTATGAAGATTTTATGGTGTATCCTGATTATTGTGGTGATAGTTGCTTCTTTTGAATTCGGGAGACGGTGGGAGCAGTCGATGACAGCAGAATACTGTGCATCAACAGGAAAAAAAGTATCCGACTCCGGACCATTGTACTGCACGGATAAATAGAACGTTTTAAGGGGGCGGGCAGACGTAGCTGAGTTAAAATATCGTATCGGGGAGGACTTACACTTTTATGGTTAAGCGTCTGAATAACAGATATTAGATGGAGTAACAGCCATGTCTGCGTTTTATCGGTATATTTGCCTGCCTGTGATTATCACTGGTGCTTTTGTTGCCACCTGGCTTTGGTGCTCAGGAGAAGCAGACTCCTCCCCTGAGACTTTCAGTAGAGCGACAGAGTTCACTGCCTTTGGCCTGATTATGTTGGTCTCCGGTTTTATCATTAACCTCTTCTGGAAAAAGTTGAAAAGAAGAAAATAAAACAACTCGCTGCCCTTTCTTTAAACATAAAGGATTTTTGTCATAAAGAAGTGAAAATGCGCTGCTGTTATTCATTTATTCTTCGGTAAATCATCTGTTTCGATATGGTTTTACATTAAAGCAGGCTAATGCAGTCGGTGTATTTTGGCCTGAATTATTATTTGTTACGAGGTTTTTGTGTGGGGGGAACAATGAGCAGAGATGAGTCTGTTAACGATTTACCTGGCTTCGATATAACTGCTGAAGATTTTCTCAGAATAATTGAAATGCCGTGCATGATTATCCGTCGTGCCACAAAAATGAAGTCTCTGGAAATGTTGACGCTGCGCCTTAAAGGCAACACGTTGTATGCAACAGGTATAGATCTTAATTCTGCTCAGATTATCAGTCATGGTGAAATATCAGCTGTTCATGGCGATATGGAGGCGTCGGTACCGGCTGTTCAAATAAATTCGTTAATCCATAATATGAGGAGCGAAGGATTAATCAGTGTTCGTTGTCACCTGGTTAAAAATCAGCTTATCGTATACACCGGTAAAAATATTTACAATATTCCACTTTGTCTGGATCCTGTTCCTGAAATCACACCCGGGCTTCTTCGGTGTAACTACAGTGTGCATTTGTCTGCACAAATGCTGAGCCATATCATTAAACGTGTCAGCCATGCTGCTGCAGATAATGATGTGCGTTACTACATGAATGGTGTCTGTTTGTGTATCGAGCACGGCCAGTTTATCGCGGTTGCCACGAATGGACATCGAATGGCTGTCAGCGCATACGGGATCGTCTACACAGACAAATTTTCGGCAGATACAGATGAGCCCGTTGCTCCGCGGTTACTCGAGAACAGGACGGTGGGCGTTATTCTTCCTCGCAGTGTTTGTCCTGTTCTGCACAAAATTCTCGGCGGCAGTAAAGGCCACTTCAGCATTGATTACAGTGACCACAACCTGATTTTTAACCTGGGCAACCATACAGTCATTTCAAATTTGATAGGCGGTCGTTATCCGGACTGGCGTCGGGTAACCTGTGCGAGACAGAAGAATAAAGTACGGTTCAGGGTTAATGCAGAAGGGCTTTACTCAGCCTTAAAGCGAGCCTCCCCCTTACTTAAGGGAGGCGCAGTCAATAATGCGGGAACGTGCATTATGGCGTTCCATGAGAATACGTTAACAATAAAGTCACCGGAGGCAAATTCTGTCATCTGCAGAGAAATAATGGACATTATTAAAGAAGACGGAATGATAAACAACGTGCCTGAAGTTGGTATAAATGCCGACTATTTGCTTGAAAGTCTTTCCAGTCTGTCAGAATGTGATAACGCAGAGGGGACTGTTTTAATTGGCCTGGATAATACAGAGACAGGTATTATTTCAGTGATTATAAATGACAATCATTATGATTTTATTATGCCGGTCCGTATCTGACTGTCACTGAGTGTGATATCCGGTAAATCCTTCAGGGGAATGTCATCCGGCAGGGCTGATAAAAAATGGGTATGGCATATACTCAAAAATGACAGTTAAGGTGGAATGCTCCATTAACATATATTAATAAAGGAATAGTGAAATGATCAGGCATATCTTATTAATTCGATTTACAGATTTAGCCATGACTGAACAGATTGCTGAAGTTCTGGATGCTTTTTTGAAAATACCTGAATATATTCATGGTGTGGTGGTTGTTGAATGTGGTGAGAATGACAGCCCGGAAGGGAAGAACGCCGGTTTTTCACATTGTGTATTGATGACATTCTGCAATGAAACAGCAAGGCAGCAATATCTTTCTCATCCTGAACATATAAAATTGAAAAAGATATTCAGGCCGATACTGGAGAGCCTTGTTGTCTTCGATTATACCCTGCCGGACTGCAACAAATAATCGATGCAGATGATAAGAGCTTAGTCAGAAATACACGTTCTGAGTAACCATTGATTTACCTTACAGAGCAAGGGGCCATGATTTCGCGTTCTCTGAACAGAGATGAATATAAAAATTAACCTGAGTAATTAATGTTGTTCATGATGATCCGATTCCGATTCCGATTCCGATTCCGATTCCGATTCCGATTCGGGGCGCTTACCAGAGAACAAAAATTACCAGTATATTTCATTGATTCATTTTTACGCCGGGCGGGAAAGGTCGGGAGGTTATTTCTATATTTCTGAACCGATTGTGACCCAATATTCCCGTGTGACTGACATAACGGAACCGTCATGATGACGGGTGAGAGGAATTATGATTCATCGATATACCCTGAAGTATCTTGAATACCAGATAAAAAAATTACGTTATTTAATTGTAAGTGATGAACAATACCGGAGAAAACGGTTTACCCAGGATTTTGGGGTTCAGCCTGATATGATTTCTCCGCGAACATTTAATGAAAAAGTTATGTACCGGATGCTGATGACACCTGATCCGTTACTTACCCGCCTGGCAGATAAACTGCAGGCCCGGGAGTTTGTCCGGCAACGGGCTGGCGAACAATATCTGGTACCGTTGTCGGGGTTTACAGGCACGTTTCTGAGATAGACATTAAAGCGTTCCCTGCGCAGTTTGTCCTCAAGTGTAATCATGACAGCGGTAGTGTGATTATCTGTCATGATAAAAATCAGTTTAATTCACAACAGGCATTCCGCAAGCTCGCGTTCTGTATGAAAAGGAACATGTACTATACGACCCGGGAATGGCAGTATCGGGATATTGAACCACGGATACTGTGCGAAGAATATATTTCACGCGCTCCGGCGAAAGCAGGGGGATATCAGGCAGACATTTACCGGGTTCACTGTTTTGACGGTAATCCGGGCTGGATTGAGGTTGAATACCTTGACCGGTATAACCGGCGCCATTCGGGTATCTATGACCCTGACTGGAATATTCTGCCTGTATGTATGGGTTACCCTAACCCGGACGTGTTACAGCCTGTACCGACCAGGTTTCACGAGCTACTCCTGCTTGCTGAAAAGCTGACAGCCGGCATTGATTATTGTCGAACCGATTTTTATATGACGGAGAACCGGATTTTTTTCAGTGAGTTTACCTTCTCACCATCAAATGGCAGGGAGATCTTCACACCACATGAATGGGATAAAAAATTTGGTAGCTACTGGCAGCTATAATTGATAATTAAGAAGAAATTGAACCATTTCCCCGGCACTGATTTAAGTGCAGGTAAGATATATAAAATATTCAGATGCTGATTCAGTGTGCTGCAAAAAAGTAAGTCATTATTTTTTACCACATGGAATGGAGTTGCATTTATGAAATTAAAATATCTGGCTCTTACATTTTGTATCCCGGTCATCTTCTCTGTGCAGGCTGACCCGTACGCCCTGTCGTTTATTCCGGGTAAAATCAGTACGGATATTAGTCTGGGCACCCTGAGCGGGAAAACAAAAGAGCGTGTGTACGACGCTGACAAGGGGGGGCGTAAAGTTAGCCAGCTTGACTGGAAATACAACAATGCCGCTATTATTAAAGGTGCGCTCACCTGGGATATCATGACATGGATATCCGTTGGTGCTTCTGGCTGGACGACTGTCGACAGTCGCAGAGGTTATATGACAGACACCGACTGGCTGGATGTCAGTAAACCACACGAATGGACTAATTACAGCTGGCACCCTAAAACGCGCTTAAATTTCGCCAATGAATTCGATCTGAATATCAAAGGCTGGCTTTTAAATGAGATGTATTATCGACTGGGTATTATGGCTGGTTATCAGGAAAGCCGCTACAGCTTTGGTGCAATGGGGGGGAGCTATATTTACCCCTCAAATGAAGGTGTCTATGACCGTGGAGATATCGGAACAATACCTGCTGACCAGAGGGGGATTGGCTACAAACAACGCTTCAGAATACCCTATATTGGTCTGGTCGGTAACTATCGTTACGAAAACGTTGAGTTCGGCGGCGCATTAAAATACAGTAACCGGGTGTCCTCCTCAGATAATGATGAGCATTATCAGCGGTCACTTACATTTCGCGATAAGTTTAAGAATCAGAGCTATTATTCTCTTGCTGCAAGTGTGGGGTATTACTTCGCGCCCAATGCAAAAATTTATGCGGAAGGAACATGGAATCGTATAAACAATAAAAAAGGTGATACTTCGGTATATGATTATGGGGAAAAAACATATGAAAAAAGCCAGAGTGGGGCAGGCATTGAAAGCTATAACTTCATCACCACGCTTGGTCTGACATACCAGTTTTAACTACAACCACCAGGGAGAAAGGATGGGATCCTGTCAGTAAGTGATATATTTTCTGATGGCAGGTATATGGCTTTTTACTGCTCACTTTAGTGATCCTGATTTGCTATTGAATTGAATGAAGATGTGTTTTTTGATGTATTAATGAAAGGAAGTAACAATGAAAGTCAATATCCTGTTAATACTGGCAATGCTATCATTAACATCTGAAATCGCGGCAGCCTCAGTTAATGATATTGCCGTATATGCGGTGGAGAAATCACGCAGCTCTGTGTTTATATCCGAACAAACTTCTTATACAAAAACCTTTGAAGTCACCCTGAAAAATATGTCAGAAGAAGCGGTTTCTTTATCCGGACTGTGTATAAAAGGTGTCTCACCAGACGGAAAGGAGTATGTTATGAGTCCTGCTGGAAATGATATAATGAAAGGTATGTTACAGCCTCAAAAAACTGTCAGGGGGATGCTGTCAGCTGTTGGTGATAATTCAGCCATACATAAAATAACATTAGCAAAACCATCTGATGATTGCACGAACAGTGAAAATGGCACTCTTCCATTCACGCTGACTGATTAAGTGTACATTCAAACACGGCCAGTATAATAACTGACCCACCGTTAAAATGTCAGTCATCACCATGGTCACGCTTTTCAGTGAAAATTATCAACAGGGGATGAATCACCCTTTTTTCTGTATCTCACCAGTGAACGTTTTTACACCTTCTGTTTAGTCAGATTCCCGCACTTAATCTTATCCTTGTCTGAGCAGTAAGTTAACAGAGAGGGGTATGTTCAAAATACAGACGTAAGTTCTGCTTTAGTAAATATTAAAGGAAGTGATGTGGCTGCCGGCACTTCGCTTCATTGTTATGGAAAAATCTTATGAAATTCATTCACCGTCACATGTGGATTATTTTTGTGACCATCATCATTATTATCCTCACCATCGCGACCATCCATTTTCTGCGCCCACCGCCGCCGGAATATGTCACTGCTGTGGTACGCAGGGGGGATATCGAAAGTACCGTTCTGGCTACTGGCCGGATAGATGCGATTGAGCGTGTCAGCGTGGGGGCCCAGGTGTCCGGTCAGGTTAAATCGCTAAAAGTGAAACTGGGCGATCGTGTTACCGGAGGCCAGTTAATAGCTGACATTGACGATGTCCCCCAGCGTAATGAACTGCGAAACGCCGAAGCAGCGCTGGATGTGGTGAAGGCGGAGTTGCAGGCTAAACAGGCGCAGTTAAAGCAGGCTGAACAGCGCTTCAGACGCCAGCGAGAAATGTACCGCAAGGATGCCAGTTCACGGGAAGACCTCGAAACTGCTGAAGCCACGCTTACCGTCGCCCGGGCGGAATTACGGTCCCTTAATGCCAGACTGGTACAGGCGCAGACCGAAGTGGACAAGAAGAAGGTCGATCTGGGCTACACCCGCGTACTGGCGCCGATGAACGGTATAGTCATAGCTGTTGTGACCCGCCAAGGGCAGACGGTTAACTCCAGCCAGAGTGCCCCGACCATTATCAAACTCGCCAGGCTGGACGTGATGACTATCAGGGCCCAGATTTCAGAGGCCGATATCACCCGCATCTCCGCCGGACAAAAAGCTTACTTCACCATCTTCTCGGATCCTGATCGCCACTATGATGCCACGTTGCGTACCGTTGAGCTGGCACCCGAATCCGTGATGAAGGACGATTCGCTTGCCGACAGCAGCTCTTCTTCCGGTTCCGGCACTTCAAATGCCTCTGTGTATTATAACGCATTGCTGGATGTGCCAAATCCGGAGAACAGATTGCGAATCGCGATGACCGCGCAGGTCACCCTGCGTGTTGGTGAAGCCAGAGATGTACTACTTGTACCTATTCAGGCGGTACACAACATTGAGGGTAACAAACAGCAGGTCCAGGTGTTGACCAGCGGGAACAGACTGGAAATCCGTGAGGTGGAAACAGGACTCACCAGCAACGTCGATATTCAGATTCTCAGAGGTCTGGAGCCCGGGGAAAAAGTTGTACTGTCACAACCGGGTGAGAAAGCGCCCGGGGAGGGATTTGTGCTGTGAGTAACATTATCGAACTGAAGGGCATCAGCCGCACCTATACCAACGGTGCTCAGGCGTTAACCGTACTGAAAGAGATCAACCTGGCTATCACTACGGGTGAGCTGGTCGCGATCATCGGCGCTTCCGGTTCCGGGAAGTCAACCCTGATGAATATCATGGGATGCCTCGATGTACCTGACCGCGGTGATTATTACCTTAACGGCCAGAATGTCGCTCATTTTTCCCCCGATGAGCTGGCAAAGATTCGCCGGGAGCATATCGGCTTTATCTTCCAGCGGTATCATTTAATGCCCGATCTGAGTGCGCTGGGAAACGTCGAAATCCCGGCAATTTACGCCAGCAGTCAGCGTGATCAGCGTCGCCAGCGCGCCACAGAGCTGCTTGGCAGACTCGGGCTGGAAGGCCGCGAACACCATAAACCAGGCGAGCTCTCTGGTGGTCAGCAGCAACGCGTAAGTATTGCCCGCTCGTTAATCAATGGGGGCGAAATTATCCTCGCAGATGAGCCGACCGGTGCGCTGGATTCTCAGTCAGGGCATGACGTGCTCGCGATCCTCAGCGAACTGAACCAGCGTGGACACACTGTGATAATGGTGACCCATGATATGAACGTGGCTCAGCACGCACAGCGCATCATCGAACTCCGGGATGGCGCAATTATTTCAGACAGCGGGAGCCGTGCAACGACCACTCAAATGCTGCCACTGCCTGAGCAGACCAGACAATATCGCTGGCAACGCATGGTTGATCGTACCCGCGAGTCGTTGCAAATGGCGCTAAAAGCGATGAATGCACATCGCCTGCGCACCACGTTAACCATGACCGGGATTATTTTCGGTATTGCTGCCGTGGTTACCGTAGTGGCGCTGGGCGAGGGCGCGAAGCAGAAAACGCTGGAAAGCATCAAAGAACTGGGTACCAACGTGGTCAGCATTTATCCGGGGCGAGATTTTTTTGATGACAGTATCGAAAGCATTCGCACACTGGTTCCGGCTGATGCCGGGGTGCTGGCGAAGCAGGGGTTTGTCGACAGCGTGAGTCCTGAGGTCAGCGCTTCGGATACTATCCGCTTCCGGCGGAAATCAGCACCTGCGTCAGTCAACGGTGTGGGGCGTGACCATTTCCGGGTGAACGGCTACAAACTTTTACAGGGAGCAACATTCCGGGACGATCGTAATGCGCCTCAGGAAGTGATCATCGACGAAAACGCACGTAAGGCGCTGTTTGATGATGCCGGGCTGGACGCGCTGGGGCAAATTGTTTTTCTGGGATCCGTCCCGGCGCGGGTGGTTGGTATCGCCGAAAGTAATAACCACAGCTACGCACCAAACCGGATTAATGTCTGGATGCCTTACAGTACAGTGATGTATCGCATGGTCGGCAAACCGACATTAACCAGTATCAGCGTGCGGCTGAAGGATAATGTTTCTAATGAGGCAGCAGTCAGCGCTATCTCTCAGCTGTTGACACGGCGTCATGGCGTTAAAGATTTCCAGATCTTTAACCTCGAGCAGATCCGAAAATCAGTCGAACGTACTTCAGTGACTTTCAGTATTTTGATCCTGATGGTTGCCTTTATATCTCTGATGATTGGCAGCCTCGGGGTGATGAATATCATGCTGGTATCCGTAACCGAGCGAACCCATGAAATTGGGGTACGTATGGCGGTTGGAGCCCGCCGCAGCGATATCATGCAGCAATTTATGATTGAAGCGGTACTGGTGTGCCTGATCGGCGGCGTGTTGGGGATTGCCGTATCGTACGTCGCCGGGGCGCTCTTTACCGCTCTGGCGGGAGATATGCTTACGGCAATCTATTCCTGGCAGGCTGCAGCCACTGCGTTTATCTGTTCAACGTTAATTGGCATGATCTTCGGTTATCTCCCTGCCCGCAAGGCGGCAAGGATGGATCCTGTCGTTTCACTGGCCAGCGAGTAACCCATGAGAATTTTATCATCTTCAGCAATATGTCTTGCCGCAGCGATCAGCACTGGTTGCGCAGATGCCCTAAAAAGCGACTATCACCCGCCTGAGGTGGTTATCCTGAACACTGGCGCCAGAATGATACCGCCGGAGACCCGGCGCCATTTAACTGGGAGGCCTTTAATGACCCCCGGCTGGATAACTGGTTGCGTCAGGTGATGGTGCGCAATAACGATGTCGCCATGGCTGTACTGCGTGTTTATCGGGCCAGGCTTGAAGCAGAACGGACTGGTCTCGTTAACGACCCGGGTCTGAAAGCCACGGTGGCTCTGGATGGCAGGAGAGTACAGGATCATCCATCCGTCTGGACAAAAGGCAGTTCCGCCAGTCTTAACATCAGTTATGAACTGGATCTGTGGGGCAGAATTGCACGTCAGCGGGATGCGGCAGAGTGGGCCAGTCAGGCTGCGCAAGAAGATTTACGTGCCGCACGGCTGATATTGATCTCAGCCGCCTGTAACAACTACTGGCGCACCGGTTTCATTAACCAGCAAATAACGACCCTTCAGCAGAGTATCGACTATGGCAAAGAAACATTACGACTGGCTAATGCCCGCCACAACGCAGGGGAAGCTTCATCCCTGGATGTGGTTGACGCTCAGCAAAGCCTGTTGATGCAGGAAAACCGGCTGACCGGGCTCCGGCACGAACGTCTCCGGGCGCTTAATCAGCAGGCTGTGTTGCTTGGCGACCAGCCAGGGGG
>JAGDQI010000302.1:0-34012 GCA_023653725.1 Bungarus multicinctus | reverse complement strand
CGTGGGAAGGTTAGGCACGTCTGACCGCCGCCTGGTGGTCGGCAGAGTTTCGTGGGCTGGGTCTAGACAGGCCCGTGGACCGCGACAAGGATCCACCGCGACGGGAGGGCACCGGCGGGGAGGAGCGGGCTCTTGTGTCGTGACCAGAAAACTACGGCTAAAATAAAGGTGTTGCAGTGACGACTGAACAACACCTCTTGGGTAGAAATAGAATGGTGCAGGGCATCAAAAGGCGGCCCAGGGAAAAAGACACGCTTTTGAACTACGGAGGGTGTTGGGCCACAGGTGTTTCAGGTGCATACTTCTTATGCACTTCTCTATTAAAAAAACATAAATATTTTTCTCCTGGAAGCTCTGTATTCTTAAAATGATATCAAAATAGCTTTGTCAAAGGATTGATATAAATGTTCCATCCCAAAATCATATTTTATCCAATAGTTTTCTGCATTATAAACATTATAGAAGAATAAGTGACCAAGAACTAATTGTTATTCATAACTCCTCAGTTTTAAAAGGAACATTGAAAATTATTTCAGTACCATTTTAAGGCTGCTTTTATACACTTAATTATAGTATTTAGTCTCCACTTAAGGTTCAGTTTTCTAGTTGTCACATCAAGAAGTAGATTACTAATAATTCACTGAAATCAAGTTAGATCACAAATTATTAAGAAAATATGGTATGGCAGGAGGCTAGATAGTAGGAGATTGTAAGTTCAAATCCTGCTTTAATCATGAAAGCAGTCTGGGTGACTTTTGTGATAATTTGCACCAGAAATTTAACTCCAGAAAGCATACACAGATGACTGATTCAGCAGGATTCAATTAACTTCTTTATATACATAATAAGATGAAGCAAAGTTTACAATACCAGTAGTAGAGTCTTCCAATGTAATACAAGCAGAGCATAGAACAACACAGAACAGTTTCAGTTTAGAGCAGAGAGCTTAATACAGAGCCACACCCGGGCTAACTTCTATTTTCAGTTTCCAAAAGCCCCATTGTCTATTTTAGTTGCTATGCCTATTCATTGGCTAACTTTGTTAGTAAGCTCTACTCCAGTTCACGAATATACTCTGACAACTTTGACCTGTCATTCACTCTCAGCCTAACCAACTGAACAACAGGGTTGTTTTTGTGGGGAAAATAAAAAGGGAAAAATATGTTGGATATCTTAATAGCCTTGAGTTATTTGTAAAAATAATAAATAATAAAAACAATAAAATAACAATTTTGGTCAATTACGTTTTGTTATATTTTTTTTTTCAATTTATCTGAGCTTTTCTTTCTTTTTGAAGATAGTGGTTAAGAAAGTAAATTGTCTTCTTTTAAATTTCCTGGATATTTCTCTTCTAGTTCCATCCCTTTCTGGAGAAGAATGAGTTTTGTAATATTTCTCGTCGGAAATTGTACTTGGACAAAAAGGGAGACATAACAGCAGATCTTGACATCATAAGCTGGGTATTTTTTCCCTCGTTGGGTCCCAGTGACGAGCAACTGGGGAGTTTTGAAAGGCAGAAATTTATAGTCAATAAAGATACTCTTTTATTCCTCAAGTTACTCAACAAGGTGAGAGAAATATTGGTGTCCATTCTCTAGCTCCATTCTAAGCACCCATTTCAAGTTGGCCAAGTCAATTCCCCAAGGTGGTTGACCTTCACTGAGAACTGAATTTGAGGAGTAGACATCTCAGTCTTCTTAAACTGTTTCAAAGGCATCAGTACTTGTGATCAAGGTTTCCTTTACATGTTAAAATATGAAGCACTGCTTGAAGTTGATTCCATACTGTCCAGCATGAGTTGCGGGGTGACAGATTTTCAACTTTGTTTGTTTCTTATTTTAGAATAGCAAAGGAGAAGGCAATTCTGTTAAACAATTCCCAAGTTCAGATTTGGGATGAATCCAGTGAAATTGAATCTTCTTGGTCTCTATGGCAAATATGCCTTGGGATTCAGCTAGTTGTCCATTGAAAGGAAAGCTCCATAATATGGAGGCTATGATTTTGTGACTAGAATTATTGATGGTTGCCTTTCATCCTCTGGGATAGAGAAATAAACCATCTGCTCATAACAGATAACAGATAATCAGAATTGGAAGGGACCTTGTACGTCATCTAGTCTAACACCATGCCCAAGCTTGAGACCCTTCACCATTTCTGACAGGTGGGAGTCCAATCTCTTCTTGGAAGTCTCAAGTGATGGTGCTCCCATAACTTCCGAGGGCAAGCTGTTCCATTGGTTGATTGTTCTAACTGTCAGAAAGTTTCTCCTTATTTCCAGGTTAAATCTCTCCTTGTTCAGTTTCCATCCATTATTCCTTGTCTGGCCTTCGGGTGCTTTAGAAAATAGCTTGACACCTTCCTCTCTGTGGCAGCCCCTAAAATATTGGAAGACTGCTATCATATCTCCCCTGGTCCTTCTCTTCACTAGACCAACCATGCCCAGTTCTTGTAATCATTCTTCATATATTTTAGTCTCCAGTCCCCTAATCACCCTTGTTGCTCTTCTCTGTACTTTTTCTAGAGTCTCAACATCTTTTTTATAGCATGGTGATCAAAACTGAATGTAGTACTCTAGGTGTGGTCTTACTAAAATTTTATAGAGTGGTATTAGTACCTTACTTGATCTCGATTGTATCCCTCTGTTAATGCAATTCAGGATTGCATTAATATCAGCGTTCCAGGAAACATCCATTCCTGTCAGTAACTCCAAGAAAAGCATAATTTCAAAATTACTTTTATAAGAATAGCACCTAGAACATCTGTGAAATTCTGAAACTAAAAGTTTCTTGGCTTCCCCACAATGCCCCAATCTACAGCCCATCATCTTTTATCATCACATCACATGAACCAATCCCAAAGTAAATTCCAATTCTTTCTGCACCACACTCTTTAACCTTGAACTTTCAAAAGAATTATATTTTGTCTACTTTTCTTGCCTAAGTGTAGGACTTTACTTTTGTCTACATTGAATTTCATTTTGTTAGATAGGCACAATGTTTGTGTCTGTCAAGATCCATCTGGATCTTGAGCCTATCTTCTTGGATGTTAGGTATTCCTGCCAGTTTAGTATCATCTGTAAATTTGGAACGTTCCCCTTCTATTCCCTCATCTATGTCGTTAATAAGGTATTTAAGAGTACTGGACCTAAGACGGAATCTTATGGCACCCCACTGCTTATTTCCCTCATGTAGACCCATTAAGGATTACTGCTTGAGTATGGTTTGTCAGCCAGTTGCGATTCCATCTGGTAGTGGTGCTATATATCCCATTTTTTTCTAGCTTCCCAAGAAGAAGTTGTGGTCTACTTTGTCGAATATCTTACTGAAGTCTAAGCATATTATGTCCATAGTATTTCGCTGGTTTACTAATTTAGTCACTATGTGACTCCTTCATCGGAAGGAGATCCAAAGCATTCAGTTCACCTGAAATCATATGGTGACATGATGTCCGGACCCAGAAAACTAGAGCCCTGAAACATGATCCATAGAAAAGACACTCTGATATTGGAATTACAAGGGACAATTTGAAAGGAAATGTTACTTAGATTTGGGTTTTGGCATGTAAGAAGGCATTTTATCTGATAACCCTTGAATGATATTGTTTATCTTGATTGTTTCCTATCTTAAGTCTTGCTGAGCAGAAATGAGGCTCCAAATTTACCTAGTAATAAATGTGGGTCTGTCTTTCCATGCCAGTTGGTATCACCTAACTGTAGTTCTTCAACAGAAAGGACCATGTCTTGGACATCTATTTGAGGTCTATCTGGGCCTTAGAATTATTTATTTATTTGATTTATTTGATTTGTCAATCGCTTACAAGATAATAGGTATAAGCATAAACATAGTTATGAATACATGAAATGGATACATATAAGAAAAATAAAAAGAAACAATAGAACGGAGACGGTAGGCACGTTGGTGCGCTTATGCATGCCCCCTACAGGCCTCTTAGGAAAGGGTGAGGTCAGTAGTAGTCAGTCTAAGGTTAAAGTTTTTTTGGAAAGAAACCACAGAGTCAGGTAGAGTATTCCAGACATTGACCACTCTGTTGCTGAAGTCGTGTTTCCTGCAATCAAGTTTGGTGCGGTTAACCTTCAGTTTGTATCTATTGTGTGCTCTTATATTGTTATGGTTGAAGCTGAGGTATTCATTGACAGGTAGGACATTGCAATGTATGATTTTATATACTAAGATCAGACTGAAGGCGGCGTAGTTCTAGGTTTTCTAGGTCTAGAATTTCGAGTCTGTGGCATAAGGTATTCTGCAACGAGTAGAGGAGTGGAGAACTCTTCTTGTGAAGTATTTCTGGACTTTCTCAACTGTGTTAATATCAGATATGTAATGTGGGTTCCAGACGGATGAGCTGTATTCAAGTATTGGTCTAGCAAATATTTTGTATGCTCTGGTTAGTATTATCTTTTCCAACAAAGGGTCATATTTATGTTCATATTGTGCAGCAATAATGATGTTATGTAGTTTGCACAAAGAAACATCTGCAGGAAAACAAGCAAACTCAGAGGGCACCAAAGACCCCTCATTCCAACTCTGAGCTACAAATATTCTCCTTTATTGGGACATGTTTTCATGACCTTACCTCTCCGTCATCTAATTACAGGTTAGACACTAGGCACTTGGTTTTATTCTCAGATGACTAAGGTGTCAGCCATAGAAATTAAAGAAAACATAGACAAATAAACAAAGACCTTCTCTTTTAAGGTTGACATCTTTAATTGTAAGGACCTTTTCCTATCTATCTTAACTGGGAGACTATTTTAGACTACTTTCAGCAGTTTTGCAATGTTTTATGTAGTCGTGAAAAAGCTTTTGTGCAGTGATAAACTATTTTCTTCATCACAGTTTTATTATATTTTCATAAATCTAATAAAACTTTAGTAAATTTTTCAGAATAAATTTGATTCTATAATTTATTACAAATATATCATTATACTTTAAAATCATGGATATATGAAGAATGGAAGAATAAATTTTAATGCTGCCATAATAAGGAAATCACTGGTTGTCACTTAATGCTAAAATCTTTTTTTAATTCCATCCCTCCTAACTTTATTAAGTAGAAAAGTCCTTTATATCAGTGAGATATTCCAAAAGCAAAAGGGATGAACTAAACGAAGAATCTGTTGGCAGCTCTATCTCCTGCAACTATTTGCAGCTACTTAGACAGTTCATGCTTACCTAAGTGTAGGTCAGTGTCAGGGCTCCAGCAATTGCCCTAATTAAATCATGAGCCTCGAACCAAGCTTCAAAAAAAATCCAAAAGTTTTATTAGGAGCAACATGCCAGCATTAACCTAAATGAGGCCAACTCAGCATATGTAATTTACAGTCACCTATGACACTGTCCCCCCCCCTCCCCCAGTGTATCATGAATCAGATTCTCCAATGAAGCACATTCATGGGCTGGGTGTCATCAATCACATTCTCCAATGAAGTGTTTATGCTGGCAGAAGATCCAGTAGCCTAGCTACAATCTTTGTAAGGTAAGACTGGAATGTGCTTCTGGTTTTAAAGTGCTGTACTGCTCCATCAGATTATCTTCTCCTTGTTTATGGCAACTTGAAGACAGGTATAGGAATGTTTTATTTTTTTTTAAATATAAATTTTATTTGGGTTTTCACAAAGATATACAAATAAAACATCTTTTTTTGAGAATAGCATGATCCCGGGTTATCACTTCTTCATACAGACACAAACTCAATTTCATAGTCATCTTTGTGTTCTATTCCATATCTCATTACTATTTTAACATTTTCTCCATAATTTTTCCCCTCTCATAGTTTTCTCAACTTTATTTTTAATTATCTCATATCTAAATTTAATTATATTTTTCTAAGTTTCAATGTTTTTCTAACCATTATATTTATACTTTTGTCTGTCCTGTTTCAATTTCATATTATCTTTTCTCACTAAACCAATTTTCCCCTGTAGTTACTAATTGGAGTATGACACCTTTATATCTTTTAATTTTATCCATTCAACTTTTAATTTATGGCTTTAGAATTATAACATTCAATATAGTACATTGAGTATTATACTTCCTTGGGAATACTTATAAACTTTCCATAATTAATTCTTTTTTTATATTTCTCTTCACTTATATTTTTTAAATCATTAATAATAAATAACATGTTCCCATCCTTTCCTAATTTCATTCTCTTATTCTCATTATTTCATTTATTTATTAACAAACATTCCATTGCATTACAATAAGTATTTTATCCATCATTTTAATCATACATTATTTCATATTTTCTAAAATTATTTCTAACATAACAATACTATCTTATGTACCTTTGCAGAAATCCCTTTTTCAATTACATTTTCACCCATTGTCTCTAAATAGGCTTATACTTTCAATCCTTATACATTTTCCCTGTTTCTCTATATCTTGTCTCTGTCTTTTATAACTTCTTTTCCTTTCCTTCTTCCCCCTCTTCTTCTCCCTCCCCTTTTTGCCCCCTTGTCTCTCTACTTCTAATTCTCTCTTCTGTAATCCTCTCTTCCGTTGCTTCCTAGTATTGTAATTATTTTTCAAACTATTCTTTTTTTTTTTGGTTGTCTTTTCAAATCTTAAACTTTCCACTCTCTTTCCCCCCTTTCCTTTTTTTTCCCCACATAAAATTACTTGATCATTAACGATGGCTTCTTCTTGTTCTACAAGTGTTTCTTGTTGTTTCTCATAGTTCCAGATCTCCATTTCCAAAAATTGAAATACAAAGCCAAAAGAAGCTCTTCCTTCTTGTGTATCTTCTTTATATTTTTAAAGTTCCATTTTCAGTTCTTCCAAAAGTGATGCCATTTTAAACACTTTTAAACAACCACCCGATTGATTTTAGTCATTTAAATCCAATAGCCAAAAATACAAAAATCACCAAGTAATCCAAATAATCCAAAGCTGTTTCTTCTTGCTTCTTTTTTCCACTTTTTCTTCCTGGGGTTCTGTTATTTTGTTACAAAGTTTCAGTTAGAATATAACTTTTAGGAATCTTGTAAAAGTTTCACTGTAAGTTCCTTTTAGTTCCAGGCAGTCTCCTCCATTTTTCCAGATCCCACCTTTTTATTCTTTATTCTTATTCTTTCCTTTTCTCTCCTTTCCTTCTTTTAAAGTTTTTTGGGTACCCAAAAGTCTATATTATCACTTTGACATATTATTTTCAGCTTAAATGCCTATTGATGTCAAAGTGGATTTTTGTCAATTTCTTACTTAAATCTCTTAGCTGTCAGTATAAGGAAGGGAAGAAAAAAAAAAGCCAAATCCTTTCCCTTCCCTCTCTCCTTTGCTGCTTCAAAATCTTCTTTGGGAACAATGTTATTTTTTATAATTCAAATTCCAGGGTACCTTGCATTGTTGCTTTTTCAGTTCAACCCGCTCAACCAAAACATTCTCTTCTTATCTTCTTCCTGCACATTCTTTTCTGGTCAAGTTCTTCTTTGAGGTGGCCATTTCTGACCACCACTGCAACCGCCTTTGGGAAAGGGAGTAAGGCCAGCTGGGGAGGATAGACGCTGCTGGCAGTCTGCCCCCTCTTCACCACCTCTATGGGGTGGCTGAGCTCCGAAACCAGCCAGTTTGGGGCGCTCCAGCAATGAGCACAGATTGAAACTGCATACGATCACGGATTTCTGTCTGTTGCTGAAGAAACTCAAACCGGAAGGCCCAGGAATGTTTTGTGAGTTGACAGCCAGGGACTCTTTGGCTAATATACATTTTGACCTTTATTTTCCATGGATGGTGAATCCTAACATATTTTCTTTGGAATCCCTTGTTTTTCTGATTAGACTCTGCCTCAGTCCCTGTGTGTGGAAAACTGTCATCCTGGATTTGTCAAGAGGGCTCGAGAAGGAGAGCCAGTTTGCTGCTATGATTGTATTCCTTGTCCAGAGGGGACCATTTCCACTCAGGAAGGTGGGTCACAGCAAAGAAAAGGGCAGGCCTTGTGGTCATTAATGCATTCAAAGCCTTTTCATGAAAGTGCAAGTTAAAAGACAGATTGAATCTCAACTATTTCATTGTTCATCTTCTAATTGCTCCCTTTATTTCAGGGGAGGAATAGCAAAAAGAGCTTGAAAGAGGGATTAGTTTGAAATAGTAGGGTTTGGCAGATTGGGCAAGCTTTACTAGTTCCAGTTTTATAATTTGGGTTTATCTGCTGAACAGAACAGAATAACAGAGTTAGAAGGGACCTTGGAGGTCTTCTAGTCCAAACCTCTGCTCAAGCAGGAGACCCTATACCATTGGAGACAATTGGCTGTCCAGTCTCTTCTTAAAAGCCTCCAGTAATGGGTTACCCACTATTTCTGAAAGCGAGACATTCCACTGATGAATTGTTCTAACTGTGAGGAAATTTCTCCTTAATTCTAGGTTCTTTACTCCTTGGTTAATTTCATTGTTTCTTGTCTTGCCTTCTGGTGATTTGGAAAGTAGGTAGAAAATAGGTAGACCCCTTCTTTGTGGCAGCTTCAGTGCAGGGAGCCCCTGCCCTCTATCCTGCAGTCCGTCTGGGAGGAAGCCCATCAAGTAGCTTGCTCACCTATTTGTCCTGCTTCTCGCTGACTCACTATGCTCTGATCAGCTTCCAGGAGAGGCTCCCAGCCAGCCCCGAGGAGGCTTCTGTGGGAACAAGGCAGCAGGAGGAAGGGGGCTCAGGCAGTTTGCCTGTCCTTGGTAGTATTGACTGACCTGGGCATGAGGCAAGTGAGAAGCTTGGGTAACAGCTGTCTGCTTGGGTGAGGCAATGGGGAGAGAAGGAAGGTAGTGGCAGAAGGAGCCGTTTGTGCTTGGTGGAGGGGCAAGGAGTGCCTGATGAGCTGCGGGAATCAAAGCCACCTCAGGGACTTCCTGCCAATCAGTGGAGTTTTAATCCCACCTTCATAATAAAAGCCAAATGGGAAACTTTGTGACAATCATCAGAGGACTTTGAGTTCTGATCCTCCCTTAAGCATGAAAACTTCCTGGCTGACTTTGTGCCGATTACCAGGAGACTCTTGAGTTCCATTCCCACCTTAGTACTTATTGGTTGAGGGTGCTAAACTTGGAAATGTTTTCTCAGATTAATGTGGGATACCAAAATTAGGGTTTCCTAGAGTGTGAGATGGCTGAGTGTCCAATATTGTGTGTGGTGTGAGGGAGGAAAGTGAAATTGTGGGAGAACGCCTGTTGGGCAAAGCCATAATTCTCTACTTTCTACTTATGGGAGAATCAGAGGCATTTGTGTGGTCACAAATCTGAATAGAAAAGAACAGAGCAGAGCAGAGCAGAGCAGAACAGAACAGAACAGAACAGAACAGAAGTCTTTATTGGCCAACTGTGATTGGACACACAAGGAATTTGTCTTGGTGCAAATGCTCTCAGTGTAACATAACAGAAAAGATACATTCATCAAGACTCATCAATCATCAGGTACAACATTTAATGATAGTCATAGGGTACAAGAAGCAATCAAGTCATACTAGGAAACAGACAATATAAATCGTAAGGATACAAGGGACATAGTCATACAGTCACAAGTGAGAGAGAATGGGTGATAAGGAGTGATGAGAAGATTTAACAGCAATGCGGACCTTGGTCTGGTCCATCAGAGCTTTTTTTAGCTTCCTTAAAATGGAATTTGCAAAGGGATTCTATTCACAATTAGAAGCCATTCTGAAACCTAAACATTGATTACCAATTGATCAGAAATCTGTGTGGTTGGAAAGCGGAATAGCTACCATGGGTGCCTGTTCATAGACATCTAGACCTCATTCACCCTTATTCACCCCCTTTATATGTAGCCTGCTATTTACAATCACAGTTGTGAGCAGAATTTCCTTGGTAAGCAAGGCAATTTCTAAGCAAGTCATGCCTGATTTTCAACTTTTTTTTGTCATGGTTTGGTGTGGATTGCTCATCTTATACACAGAATCATTTGGAAGAGAGGCTGTTCTTGAAAAGACGTGAAGACAGGCCATCCTGTTTTGCTGATAACAGATAATCAGAGTTGGAAGGGACCATGTAGTTCATCTAGTGCAACCCCCTGTCCAAGCAGGAGACCGTACATAATTTCTGACAAATGAAAGTCAAAATCTCTTCTTGAAAGTCTCAAGTGATGATGCTCCCACAACTTCCGAGAGCAAGCTGTTCCATGGGTTGATTGTTCTCACTGTCAGAAAGTTTCTCCTTATTTCCAGGTTAAATCTCTCCTTGTTCAGTTTTCATCCATTTTTTCCATGTCTGGCCTTCAGGTGCTTTAGAAAATAGCTTGACCCCTTCCTTTCTGTGGCAGCCTCACAAATATTGGAAGACTGCTATCATGTCTCCCCTGGTCCTCCTCTTCACTAGACTAGTCATGCCCAGTTCCTGTAAACCATTCATCATATGTTTTAGTTTCCAGTCCCCTAATCATCCTGGTTAAATCTTAAACTCTATGAAAAGCTCAGGATTATCCAAAGAATGGGACTCCTGCAGAGAGGAAGGCTTTAGATCACTTTGAAATTTATGAGCATAAAATTCTACAGTGCTAATAATGAACCCCTACATACAGGGATTTATTTTAAAAATACAACTTCCTTTTTAAACATCAGTTAGTATTTAATATTAAAATATATCTGCCATAGTTCCTTGTTTCAGAAAGATTATGCCCCAAGCTGCTATATTGGCAACACCTGTCTGGCCTTTTGTAGCACATGTCAATTGAGATGGTTTCTCTTCCCCTTTGGATTCATTTTTCAAAGGAACAAAAGGTCATCCCAATATGTCACTCCTAATGAATTCTTTGAAGCTCTTTGAAGTTTGGCTCAAGGCTCATGATTTAATTAGGGTGATTGCTGAAATCCTGACACTAAGCTTGATGAATCTGTGTAACCCTTACCTGCCATGGCTGAAGTCTTGAAGCCACCAACCTCTTATTCCTTCTCCTCTTGGATCTGGAGGAATATGCAGCATTCAAGGCATAGCCCAGAGTCTTAATGACACTATAAGCACGATGGTCAATATGGTACTTGTTATTGTGTCCTTTCCCTTTAGTCTCCAGTGGAAGATGCTGTGTGCATCTTCTTCGGACTTTGACAGAAAGGAAGTGCTTTGAAAAAGAACAGTGAAAAGACCGACTTTGAAATTGTGGTTCCACAAAGATAAATGGCTGAAAGCTATCATCATACCCTCTTTCCTGTATATAAAAGTTCCAAATACTATGAACGTATTTGTAAAGGCTATGACTTTTTACTGGCAATTCTCCAAAAAGTGTGATGATCCAGATTTTCCCTTCAATGGGTTGTGGCAGACCTTCAAGTGCGAAATGGACATGGCGAATTCCATCCATCATGGTACTAAAGTCGGTAAAGAAAACAAAGACATTGACTTGTCTCCACTTAGATATGGCACCTCTGAAGAGTGTTGTAGGCGTATTTGTTGAGAATTGTTGTGATATAACAACACAAATTCCATTCCTGACAAGCATAGGAGTAAATATCTTCATGAAATTCTCCCCCTTCTCTGTGTCTGAAGCAAAGAGACCAATCAAGGTCCATCTGAAATGGAGGAGCAGTTGGACAATTGCTGGGTACTGGATCCCATTTTTGGGAGCCATCCGGTAGAAATAGGGGAATTGTCTTTTATCACTCAGAGCCTCTGAAACAAATAAACAAGTGATCTGAAAAAGGAATGAAGAATGCAGTGTTACATTTGGGGTGAGCTCAAGTCCAAAATATTTGTTTTTAACAGATCCAACTTTGTTCTAATGAATATAATCACTGTTGTCTACATGCAATTGCCCTTGAAGAAAGCTCCAGTTGGTGCAAAATGCAGTGGCCAGCATGGTTTTGTGCAGACCCCAGTGTGCACATGTATCACCTCTCTTGCAGAAACTGCATTGGTTGCTGATTTGCTTTCTGGGTGCAATTCACGGTGCTGGTGGTCACCTTTAAAGCCCTTCATGGCTTGGGACCAGGTTATCTGAGGGACCATCACTTGCCAGTCACATCTACCTGACGCATCAGAGTTGGGAGGCAGAATGTTGCAGGTCCCATCCCTAAAGGAGGTACAACTGGTGGAACCCAGAAGAAGGGCCTTCTCCGAGGTGGCTCCCTCTCTCTGGAACATCATTCCCCCAGATATTAGAATGGCCCCCACTCTAATACTCTTCTGGAAGGTGCTAAAGACCCGGTTCTGCCAGCAGGCTTGGGGAATCCAGAGCAGGTTAGAGCCCATTAAATGGCACATGTGATATACTGTCATCAGAGCGGAGGGTGGGAGTTGGGGAGTGATTTTGTTATATTGTACTTTATTAATTTATTTGATTCTTTTTGTTAGTTTTTAATGTTTTAAATATCCTTTTATATTCTGTAAGCTGCCATGAGTTGCCATGGGCAAATAGGTGGAAATATAAATTCAATAAATAAATAATAAATAATAAAGTGGCTTATTGATTAGCTATTGGCCATATCAAGATACAGAATTTGAAACAGAGAACATTAACAAGTACAAGAAGATGGCTGTCTCAATCCTTGTTCCTTCATCATTGTGGATCCTTATTCCTAGCCATGACACCTACAATGGCAGGGTGAAAAGCAGCTCTTGAATTCCACACAGAAGAAACATTTAGATCTATTGCCCACTTCTCACAACTCCACTCATTTTACTCACAGAGAAACACACATACACATACCTGTGGGACTTTGAAGGTGCCTACTAAAGTTGACATCTGGATGGAAATTTCTCTTCTGGCTTCATCAAGAAGAGCCAAAAGATGGTCTTTCCTTCCACAGCTATAGTTGGGAATATTGGCTTCTCCAGCAGATAGTGTGTCCAACAAGGCATCCAAAGTGGCAAGTGTGCTCAAATAGTTGTCATGGATGCTGTATCCAAGTGTGAGATTGTGCAGGATGTGGGAATCCTTGTTGACCACTTGAATGACGAAAATGTAGGGTTGCATTCCTGCCAGATTAGTATTTCTAGCACTGCACAAATATGTTTATGTTATCATCATGAACAACAGAAACATCAAAATAAGCCAACATTGATCAAAAACCAGAGTCAAATGATATTCACATATCCCCCTTCAATTTCCAAGAGTGTTGAGAGGATGAAATGGACATAGCCTTCAATCAGGGTTAATAGTCACAAATCTATCAATATTTGTACTAATGCTGATTTTCGTATTTCCAATGACCATGATTCACAGTCATTCAGTCAAGTAGGGATACTGAATCATTAAAGCAAGAACATGGATGAATAAGTGAGTCACCTAAGCAATTCTAAAATTAAGTCATTCTTATTCTATGATGACAGGCAATCAACACAACTATAAACTTTTCAATAACTACATGAAATAAAAATCAGTATGAACAGGATGAACTCATATTTTAGGAGATGCTCTGAATTCTGTGTTTGTCTTTCTTAGGTTCCTTTAGGTTTCCTTCTGCTCCATCCTCACATTTGAGTCTTGTACAAGATAAGATAAAAGAGGCGAGCCCCATAAATTAAAATAATTCACCAATATACACCTATCCTACAATTTACAAATAAGTGGAAGAAAAAGAAAGAAGAATATTAAAAATGCAAATGCAACTCCATCACACTGAATGACTTACACAGAAGACATATACCTAGCCCCATTAAATTGTAACAGCTCAAGGGAAGGATTTGTTGCAGTTTCAAACACAGTGATGATATGATCTCCTGCCCCATAATAGTTCCAGGGCTTTCCTCTGTCCTGCTGCTTCAAAATCAGGGGACATTTGACTGTGAGCCTCCCAAAATTTCTTTGGGTTAGCCCAAACACCAGAAGCACTAGCAGGAGATTCATTCCTCCTTTGGCTGTCACTTCTGTTTTTAAACCACAAAAAGGCTTCGAAGAATTCAAAGAACATTCACAAAATGGAAAAGCAAATGACTTTCCTGATTCAGACAGACGCAAACCAAGTTTCACGTGGAAAGGAGAGAAAGGTACAATATATAGGCCAGCATAACACTCAGGATGACTAAGGCTGATGCAAGAGTTGCTTTAGTCTGATTTTTATATGCAAACAAATGACTGGAGAAGTAGCAGAAGATGTTTCAAAGACAAGGATGGTGATAATTAAACATTTCCTCTGGGGACCCTTGAGTTCTTCTAGGTCTCCATGTTTAGAGGGAGGGCTGGAGAATAGTATATTAGTGAAAAATCAAAGATTTGCCTCTGGGAGTACTTGTTCTGACCCATGCCCTTTTCCAACAAATCAAACACAATCCAAAAGGAACAGAAACCTTTTAATGTTTTTGCAAAATAATTAGCTGTGATAAGCACAAGCCTTGCCAAACTGTGCGAGACTGTCAAAAGAACAGACAAGAAATAATTTACACTACAAGAATCTAAATACAAACTCAGGATACTGGAATGTCCACGAGACTGAAATTTCAAAATGTCTTTGCCTTCTGCAAAGAATGTTCGTTTCACACTGGCTTTTATCTGCTTGAAGGAGGGGCCATTACCTTGCAGCCTTACTCCCAAGTCCCCCATGCGGTTGTAGCTGCTCTTGCCTGTGAGCAATCCTGCATGCAGGTGCACTTGGCACAGGCTCCTCGGGAACCTCCTCATCGCTGCTGCCAGTCCCCACAATTTCTGAAGGCAGCAATCCACTCCCTAATGGTCCTGGCCTCTCATCTGAGTCCTCACTCTCCTCAGCCGTCTGCACCTGCTGCCGGCTAACCACAACAGTACTGTTTTGCAGTAGTTTTGGCCCTTTCTACTAGGATTAGGGTACGTTAAGAAATGAACATTGGAGGATGATGTCAGGGCTCCGGCAGTTACCCTCATTTAAATCATGAGTCTTGAGCAAAGCTTCCAAAACTTAAAAAGGATTTATTGGGAGTTAAAATGTCTGGCACTGCCTGGGTATAGCTGACTCTGAGACACATAATTCATTGTCACCCTTGACCTTGGTTTCCCCTCACCCCCTGGGTGCATCGTAATTCATATTCTCCAATGGGACACATCCATAGCCAAGAGTAGTCAATCATGTTCTCCAATTACAATTTTGCTCAGCAGAAACCTCAGTCACCTAGTTACTATCTTTGAAAACATTTATGGAATGCAGCTTCGGTTTGCAAGAGGCTGCACTGTTCCCCCTCCCTTTCTGTTGGCATCTCTAAAAAGACCATAGAAATATTTTATGAGTTGACAGATGAGAGTTCAACCCCCAGGTGAAAGTCTTTGTTGATCAGGATTAGGATTATGATGATCAGGATTCTTTCATTGAAATGGCTAAATGAAAGAGAATAAATGAATTGTTATAACATGTACCTGGGGGCATTTATTATTATTATTATTTATCAAACTTTTATACCGCTCCCTCTCCCAAAAAGGGACTCGGGGCGGTGTACAGCCTACTAAAAAACACATAACTAACAACAAGAATAAATATACTTTAAATACAGTTTAAAAATATATTAAATACGTTGGTCCGGCTGTATCCCATCCAATTGAAAATTTAGAAGTATAAAATCAGGGGCATGACAGGAAACCACAGATAGGGTGCAATATCTGAGAGCTTATGCTCCCAGGACAAATTCTTTGTCTTTACACTTGGCAAATAAAGAATTCTATTCTATTCTATTTAATTAAAATTAATTAATTAATTAAAACATTTTATTGTCATTGTACGTATATATACACAGTATACACATACAACAAAATTCACATAACACCCAGACATCAGACCCAACATGCACACACACATGACAATCCCCCAGCCACCAAAATTCCCCACCCCCTAAAACACACAAGCATCCACACAACAGACCAAGTAATACTGTCCAACAGCTGACTGATGGTGGTCCTTAAGTTCATTGTTAAGTGCAATTATAGCTCTGGGATAAAAACTGTTCAGAAAATCTGCAGTCCGAGCTTTAACTGTTCTATATCTTCTGCCAAAAGGCAACCATTCACAAAGATTGTAAGCAGGATGGGAAGACTCTCAGAATGTTGTGTGACTTCCTCAAACAGCGAGATGTAAAGATGTTGTCCAGGGCTGATAGCTGGAGCCTGATGATATTCTGGGCAGTTTTAATGATTCTCTGTAGAGCTTTTTTGTCTACTACGGAGCTGCTCCCATACGATGCAAGAATGCTGTATGTCAGGACACTCTCAATGATGCTGCAGTAGTAGGACAGAAGTAGATGCTGAGATAGATTTATGTTCCTTAGCATTCTATTCTATTTTGTTCTGTTCTGTTCTGCGCTACTCTACTTCTATTCTATTCTCTTGCAAAATATACTTTCTAAATGTGCTTGTTGAGCAATAACACTATAGCAACTTCTGTTTTTTAACCACTTTTGTGCAAACAGCTGTATTTCCTTCCTGTGTAACTAAGTAAAGTGTAAAGAAGAAAGTATTTAGGATTTTTCCACCTTGGATTCTGACTCTTTGTTCATGGCAAGCCAGGCCTTAGCCTCCTGCTTAACAACTTCTGATGTCCTTCTGGATGGTATCTTCTCTTCTTTGCTTTTCAACATTAACAGAGACCACTGGGCAAGGTCACCCCCCCACATCCTTTGGTACCACTGTATGATGATAATACCACTGATGATAACCAAGCTCTATTGCTGGATGGTCACTAGAGAAGAAACTGGGCCCCAGTATTTCTGCACAGAAGTAAAGATGGACACTTGGGATCCAAGTTCAAATCAAGCATGTCTACTGTTATTCAATAATCTATTTTATAACATGAAATCATCGTCTACTGTCTGACTAGTGAAATCCAACTAAGGAAACTCGCTCGGGAACTTTGAATTCCCAAAAGTAATACTTTATTGGATGCACCTTTTTGGTACTGAAGAATCAAAAGCAGCTCTGGTGTTTCCACGCAAATGCTTGCTTAGTTAAACAACAACTTCCCCTTCTCCCCACCCCTGGATGATCACATTGTCCAATTATATGATGCCATTTTGTTATGGGAACAGTCCATCTCTTTCTTAAGTACCTACAGTGGTGACCTTGATGGCTGCCAGGCTCTCACAATCTAGGCACACATAATAAATAAGTAATTGAGTCTGGATGGGAAACAGCAAGGTAAATCAATAAACATCAAGCACAATAGAAACCATATTCATTTCATTCATTTCATTTATTTATTTATTTAGTCAATTACTTACAAGATACAGGTATAAGAATAAACATAGTTCTGAATACATGAGATGGATATTTATAAGAAAAATAAAAAAAGAAAAAGAAACAATAGGACAGGGACGGTAGGCACGATTGGTGCACTTATGCACGCCTCCTACAGGCCTCTTAGGAAGGGGGTGAGGTCAATAGTAGACAAAGTTTTGGGGGTTTGGAGAAGAAACCAGAGAGTCAGGTAGAGTATTTCAAACATTGACCACTCTGTTGCTGAACTCGTATTTTCTGCAATCAAGTTTGGTGCAGTTAACCTTGAGTTTGTATCTATTGTGTGCTCTTGTATTGTTATGATTGAAACTGAAGTATTCATTGACAGGTAGGACATTGCAATGTATGATTTTATATACTATATTTCGATCAGACCGAAGGCAGCGTAGTTCTAGATTTTCTAGGTCTAGAATTTCAAGTCTGGTGGCATAAGGTATTCTGCAATGAGTAGAGGAGAGGAGAACTCTTCCTGTGAAATATTTCTGGATTTTCTCAATTGTGTTAATATCAGATACATGACATGGGTTCCAGACTGATGAGCTGTATTCAAGTGTAGGTCTAGCTCTAGTTAGTAGTGTGATATTACCAGAGAAGAAGCTACGTAGGATTAGATTAACAACTCTTAATGCCTTTTTGGCTATGTAGTTGACAGAGTTTGGATCCTCAATAAGGTCTTGACTATTTAGCTTGTATTTTATTTTCTGATTTTTTTTTTGCCAATATGTAAGACAGAGCATTTATTTGTTGAGATTTGAAGTTGCCATTTGATTGACCATTCTAATACATAGTCAAGGTATTTTTGGAGGGTAGTAATATTGTCTGTGATGCTGAATAGCTTTACATCATCAGCGAAAAGAACGCAGTTGCTCTTAATATGACCACAGAGGTCATTTATGTAGAGTATGAAAAGAGTTGGTCCTAGAACACTGCCTTGGGGGACACCACTGTTGACAGATACAGAATTTGATAGGACGCTCCCAATTTTGACCATTTGTTGTCTGTTTGACAGGAATGCTTCTATCCAGTTATGTCGGTGTCCAGAGATACCATAAGATTTTAGTTTTAGGAGTAGTTTGTCATCTACCACTGAATCAAAGGCTTTACAGAAGTCTATGTAGATTGCATCTATTGCTTTGCCTTGGTCGAGTTGTGTAGTCCATATGTTTTTGCAGTGTAAGAGTTGCAGATTACAGGATAGTTTTTTTCTGAAACCAAATTGTTTATTAGAGAGTAGGTTGTTTGTCTCTAAGTAGAGTATAATGGATTTGTTAATAATTGATTGCAAGATTTTGCAGGTGAAGCAGCATAAGGAGATTGGTCTGTAATTTTCAACAAGGCTGGCATGTCCTTTTTTGAAGATGGGGATGACCGTGGCTTGTGACCATAATTTTCGCAAGGAGCTGGTGCTGAAACATTTTTCAAAGATTATGCTTAGAGGTTCTGCTATGGCAGTGGATAGCCTTTTTAAGAAATAGGCACATATTCCGTCTGGTCCAATAGATAGGGATGGTTTTAGATTGCATAGTGCTTTTTCAACATTGTCTTCTGTAAAATCGATATGTATTAGATCATTGTAGTTATCTGTGGTTCGACTAGGAAATACTGGGCATGATCCATTGCTGTTTACAAATACTGAGCCAAAGAATGTGTTAAAGAGGTTTGCTTTGATGGTATTGTCATTGCAGTCTTTGCCATTAGGTCCTTTCAAGGGTGGGATGGACCTTGAGTCTTTTAGTTTGGTGTTTACAAAATTGTAGAAAGCATGGGTGGAATTTGTGCTCTTGTTTAATGTGATAATTAGTGCATTCAGTTTTTATCTGGTGGCATAGATTTTTGTATCAGCTTTTCAAGTTTGCAATGTGACCAGACTTGTTTTTCTGCCAAAGTGATCTCTTTTTGGATTGAAGCTTCCTTATTGTTATGGGTAATCTGTTTTTCCTGGTTTTGGGAGTTGTTATTGGTACATATAGTTTGATGACTCTTTTGATTTCTAGTAAGAATATGTTATAATGGTCTTCAACAGTATTGCATCCAGTGAATAGAAATTGCCAGTCATGGGAAGAGAGATCGTTGATTATAAGATCATAGTTGCCTTTTTTGAAGTTATAATTGGGGATTTTGTCATAGTGATGATTTATTTTGAAATAAATAAATATTAAGTTATTCTTTTATAATAGAATTAGAAATATTAAGTGCATTATTAAGCTGTGTTGTCTTTGTTGCTGTATGTTAACCACAGAGTATGTTCAGTGAAACAAAACATGCTGGGTAGTTGCAGGCTTCCTACAAAACAGGAACATACACCCAGGTAAGGCCACTGGCAATAAAACAGGCACATAAGATAGGGACATCTGCCCAAGGTGAAGATACAAGTAAACAAGATAAGATATCCGGTGCCTAGGAAGAAACGGTGAAGCCAACCCTTTACCTTATAGTATGATTTAGAGATAAAAAGGGGAGTGGGGAGTGCTTCTTAAGCATGGCATATATTATGTAGAATGTATAAAATGTATTGTTTGACCATTAAATCTTGCTCTTCTTGTACCCAATCCACTTTGGAAGGGACTTGAAGACCCGTTTGCAAACACTTATTTTCTTTAATAAACCTTTAAATTGTGAACCAGACCTGTCTCTGTATTGTGAGTATTAAATAATTCGGGTCTTACATCTCAGAATTTTATATTTCTTGTTTAGCACAACTGATATAGCAATAGGCACTTAGACTTGTATACCACTTCATAGTGTTTTACAGCCCTCTCTAAATGGTTTACAGAGTCAGCATGTTGCCTCCAAAAATCTGGGTCTTCATTTCACCCACCTCGTAAGAATGGAAAGCTGAGTCAACCTTGAGCCTGGTGAGATTGGAACTGCCAAATTGCAGTCAGCAAAAGTAGCCTGCAGGCTGTGTCCCGATTCTCTAAAAAAAATAAATTATGGAATTGTAAATAAACGACAAGGAAAAGATTAAGCATAACAGGAAAAGTAAGCAAAATTCCTGAGAATGAGAAACCCAGACCAAGAATAAAATAAAATATTTTGAGGTCTCTTTTCATAGAAAATTATTTTCTAAAGAAATTATTCAGTTTCTGCTCCGATTGATCATCATTCCTAAGCCAAATGAAACTATCATCTTAAAATAAAAGCCCCCATAAGACTACATTTTTATTTTATTTTAATTTGTTTTCTATTTTAATTTGTTATTTTAATTTTATTTTATTTTAAGTTGTTCTTTAGTGTTGAGATGTGGTCTCAGGATAATAATGTAACATTTGGGAATGAAGATGCAACCAAGCAGCCCAACACTGGAGGCCAAGATGGAGAAGACCTGCACGGCTATCATGAATTTTCCTTTGGTGCACAGATGGGTGGGCACAAAAGAAACCCAGATGCTGCAGAAGAACAACATGCTGAAGGTGATCAGTTTGGCTTCATTGAAGGCCCCAGGAAGATTCTTGGCTAGGAAAGCTACTGTGAAGCAGATGGTAGCCAGAAAGCCCAGGTAGCTGAGGGTTCCATAAAACATGACAATAGACCCTTCATTGCACTGCAGGATAATCTCTCCAGGTTGGGAATGCATGTCTGAATCTGGAAAAGGGGGAGAGATTCCCAACCAAAAGGCAGAAATGGCAATCTGAATTCCCATTTTTTAAAAAAATCATTTTATTTTTAAAAAACAAAAATACAAATCTCTATTCACATTAACAGTGTTTGTGTCATTAATACATACATCTCCTTTTACACATAAACATCAGCTCTTATTTCTATCCTCCACCCATTTGTACCACATAACCGAATAACAGTCTGAATCATCTTTGCCTCTTAATTCCATTGTGAACTTATCCACTTCTGCACAATCCATTATTTTTTATGTCAGGTCTTCTTCAGATAGTATCTTTTCTTTCTTCCATCCCTATATGAAGTCTATTCTCGCTGCAGTTATGATGTATATAATGATGTATCTGATGACCTTGCTCAATTTTCCCTTAATTATTCCTAATAAGAATATTTCCAATTCAAGTCCTAATTTGTGATTTGTAATTTCTAATAACCATCTTTGTATCCTCATCCAATATTTTTTAACCTCTGGACACTGCCACCACATAGGGAAGAACGTTCTTTCTTTATATTTACACTCCCAACATTCTGCTTTTGTGTTTGGATACATTTTGGCCAGTCTTGCTGGGGCTAGGTGCCACCTACAAAACATTTTATATTGATTTTCCTTAAATGCTGTTGACAATGTCAGTTTACAGTTATCAGTCCACAATTTTTCCCAATCCTCTAAATTTATACTATGCCCTACATTTTTTTGCCCAGGCAATCATTGTTCCCTTTACTATTTCCTCTTCTAATTCCACTTCCAACAAGTAGTTATACATTCTTGTTATAAATTTTATCTCCTTGCCTGTCAAAATTTGGTCCGGTTGTTGTAGGTCCTTTTCTGTCCCTTGTTCTTCTAAGTCTTTCCTAAATTTTGTCTGAATTTATAAGTATGACCACCAATCTATAATTATATCTTGTTCTTTTAATTTATCAATCATTTTGAAATTCCCCTGATTGTCTAATAATTCTTCATATCTGACCATTTTCCTCGTATCCCTCATATTTGGGTGTAATATCACTTATTTATTTATTTAATTTATTTATTTATTAAGATTGATATACCACCCTTCTCCCGAAGTACTCAGGGCGGTGCACAGCCTACTAAAACCACATATATATAACAATTAAAATAGAATTAAATAAGGGCTGTAACCGAATTTAAAATCCCAACCTTAAAATTCAATACATTAAACCCCATTAAAATTAATTTAGGATCAGCCCAGGCCAGCCTGCTCAAAGAGCCAGGTCTTCAAATCACACCTGAACACCCTCAGGTCAGTGGTCGTTCTTAACTCAGGGGGGAGCCCATTCCAGAGAGTGGGTGCCTCCACAGAGAAGGCCTTGTTCTTCGAGGTCACCAGGCGGCACATAGAGGCCGTTAGGACCTGAAGGAGGCCCTCCCTGTGGGAGCACACAGGTCGGTGGGAGACTACCGGCAGAATGCGGTCTTGCAGATAGCCTGGTCTGATGCCATGGAGTGCTTTAAAGGTCAAAACCAGAACCTTAAAGCGCACCCGGAAGGCAACCGGCAACCAATGCAGCTTGCACAGGAGAGGCGTCACACGAGAGCTTTTAGATGCCCCCATAGCCACCAGCGCAGCCAAATTTTGTACCAGCTGCAATCTCCGGGTGCTCCCCAAAGGGAGCCCCATGTAGAGGGCATTACAGTAATCCAGGCGGGAGGTGACCAGAGCATGAGTGACCGTGTGTAAGGCGTCCCAATCAAGGAAGGGCCGCACTTCCATTGGTAATACCACTTTGGTATCTTCATGTAATGTTTTTTTTTTTTTAACCTTTTCCCAAGTTTGCAGTATTCAAATTCCCATTTTGAATGAGAACTCATTCACATGTATGTGTTTTAAGGGAGATTTTATACAAATGATGAAGCATGGAAAGAATTTAGAAAAATGGGTACTAACCATACATCACAGGTGTCAACCCTGAAGCTGACATACCTGTAGCCATGTTTTATTTAGTCATTTCCTATTCTTCTTCTTAACTTCCTTTAGGTATTCTGTAAAGGGATTTTAATGAAGCTTCAGGCTCGCCACATTCTAGCAGTAGGAAGGTAGGGTCGTAGAGATAAGTGGGAATGTTGTGGCTAACTGGCATTCTTTCCCATGGGAACTGAGAAGGTGCCTGAAGATGGCTGAAGGTGGAGTTTGGAATCACCAGACTAATGGATTGTGAGCTAATTAGAGAATGTGACTATGGTGGGAAGTTTCAAACTTTTTCTTTTACCGGGTGTATTCCGGGGTTAGATCAGAGTTGGACCCACACCAAGACCTTGCCAATTATTAAAAGAGGAATGTGTATCACTGATTCAGTGAACACAATTAGTGGGTCCCTGAAGTTTTCACTCTGAAAACCAGAGGTGGCACTCTACCAGGTTCGGTCTGGTTCAGCTGAACCGGTAGCTCCAATGTTTACTGTGAGTGAACCAGTTTGCTCTGACAATCAGCTGCTGGGCCCTCCCACCAGCCCCGGCTCTATACTGATCTTTATTTCTTGCTTTTCAACCTCAGCTGCTTCGCATGGCACAACCAATTGCTGCGCACCAGCTGTTTTATACACAG
This sequence comes from Bungarus multicinctus, assembly GCA_023653725.1. Classification (NCBI taxonomy): domain Eukaryota; kingdom Metazoa; phylum Chordata; class Lepidosauria; order Squamata; family Elapidae; genus Bungarus; species Bungarus multicinctus. Next base: position 10,694 of record JAGDQI010000302.1, on the reverse strand, counting down.
TGCTTGCAGCAGAAGGTGACTTGCAAACATTGAACCGGTAGCAAAATTTTTTGAAACCCACCACTGACGAAAACCAATATGCTAGTTTGCTTTTATGGGCTCCTAGGAGAATGTCACAAATGCCCCTAGCACCAGTAGCCATAGGATCAGACCGATGAAAGCAGGGTGACAGTGAGCGATGACACATAAAATGAAATTTATGGATTCGTGTCATACCATGACTTTTGTCATTCTGGCAAAAACTGCATGAACCCAAGGAGGCTGCTAGTTTTCCCCAAAGTCCCAATTTTCACACAAATGCATGCATGCATAATAAAACATACAATGATGCATCTCCTCCAGTGCCTCTTTTTTTCTCCAGCATCACCCACCTTCCCAAGTAGAGATGGTCCCTTCTCCACAAGGAAGGCAGTCATAGCTGCAAAGAGGTTTCCCTTCCTGAGGCACTTTGACAAACCCTGGATGGCAGCTCTCCACACACTGGGAAGTAGGCAGGGGCTGAGTAGAAAAAAAGAAGGAGAAATAAGGAAATGTGACAGATCTCATTTACTTGTGGACATGAGAATGATCAGGAGAAAAAGTTATTCTTCAGTTGTGGGCTGAATTTGGAACTTCAAACTAGTATCCTGTTAACAGAATAAGAGAGTTGAAATGGACCTTGGAGAACTTATAGTCTAACCCTCTGCTCAAGCAGAAAGCCCTATTCAGTTTCAAACAAATTGTTGTCCAATCTCTTTTTTAAAAAGTTCAAGTGTTGGAGCCAGAGGTGGTATTCAGCCAGTTCTGACAAGTTCTGGAGAACCGGTAGTGGAAATTTTGAGTAGTTCAGAGAACCAGTAAATACCACCTCTGACTGGCCCCACCCCATCTATTCTCTGCCTCCCGGGTCCCAGCTGGTTGGCTGGGTCTTCTTTTGTTGCCCTGCCCAGGAAACAAAGCTGGAAAGCAGGTTAGTGGGGTGGGGAGGGAATGGGGATTTTACAGTATCTTTCCCCTGGAGTGGGGTGGAAATGGAGATTTTGCAGTGTATCCTTCCCCTGCCACTCCCACCAAGCCACACCATATCCACCAGGCCACGCCATGCTCACCAAGCCATGCCCAAGAACTGGTAGTAAAAAAATTTGAATACCACCATTGGTTGGAGCATTCACAACTTCTGCAGACAAGTTGTTTCACTGATTAATTTTTCTAACAGGAAATTTCTCCTTAGTTTTAAGTTGCTTCTCTCCTTGATTACTTTCCACCCATTGCATCTTGTTCTACCTTCCGGTGCTTCGTAGAATAGGTTGTCTCCCTCTTCTTTGTGGCAGCCCCTTAAATATTGGAACACTGCCATCTTATCATCCCTAGATCTTTTTTTTCATTAAACTAGACATACCCAATTCCTGCAACCATTCTTCATATGTTTTATTCTCCAATCCCCCATTCATCTTTGCTGAATCATCTGTTCTAGTGACTGACACAACTCTTTATTACTTCTCTGGTTATCCTCACTCTGGTCAATCTTTCTTCAAGATTTCTCATGGAATTATACCATTAATGGACTGAGTTATGGATGATCTGATAGTGGTTTGTAAGTGTCAGTTTGGTTTAATGCTAAACAGACTTCTATATTTGAACCTTGTCATGGCAGAAGTGTGTCTAATGATTTTGCTTTTCTGCTGCCTGTGTTAAAAGCAGCCTTCCTAATGTCCCACAATCTATAAATAGGATAGACTTAAGTTAGGCAGTTAGAAGAACCTTGTTTAGCAAGTAGAGAAAAGCAGTACCATCTTGATCAATGAAAAGTTTGAAGTCTGGAGATCCTTCTCTTTTCAGACTCCCAAATTTCCTTCTTCCTATGGACTTATTTGGGAATATCACAGAGTTCAGGATGTTGAGTTCAGTCGTCACCTTGCTGTTCTCATCTAAATACTTTCCGTCCATGGAAAAATTATAAAAATGGGAGCTTTGCAGAAAGGGGAGAAACTGAAACAGGTGAAAGAAGAATAGTGAAAGGAAGAGGGGGAGAAATAAAGAAGGAGACAAAAGAAGAGGGAAAAAAGAGAAGATGCGTTGCCCATTTTTTTAATCCTTGAGAATCCTATGGTGCAAAACTCATTCAAACTCAGGTGGCTGTACATTTTTAAAGACATTATTATCCATACATTTCATTATAATCGTATTACTTTTAAAACATTTAAGTAAATACTTAAAATATTATTATTTTATATGTGAGAGGTTGACTATTAGACTTGCTCAAACCTCAGCACGTTGCATCATTTCCACTTTGCTATCCAATCTACGCAGTTATAGAAATAACAGATTTGGAAGGGAGCTTGAAGATCTTCTAGTCCTGCTCAAGCAGGAAATCCTATATCATTCCGGTCAAGCAGCTGCCCAGTCTCTTCTTAAAAGCCCCAGTGATGAAGCACCCACAACTTCTGTAGGCAAGCCGTTCTCTTGATTAATCGTTCTTACTCTTAGAAAATTTCATTAGTTCTAGGCTGCTTTCCCCCCTAATTAGTTTCCAACCATTGCTTCTTGTCTTGACATCTGGTACTTTGAAAAATAGAGTGATTTCATTTTTTGGGTGGCAAAACTTCAAATATTGGAAGACTATTATGATGTCACCTCTAGCCCTTCTTTTCATTAGACTAGACACACCCAATTCCTACAACCATTATTCATATGTTTTAGCCTTCAGTCCCCTAATCATCTTTGTTATTCTTTTCTGCATTCTTCCCAGAATCTCAACATTTATTTATTTTATTTATTTATTTATATCAGATTTATATACCGCCCTTCTCCCGAGGGACTCAGGGTGGTACACAGCCAAATAAAATACAATACCAATTACAAAAGTTAAAAATAGATTAAATTCAAGGCTGCTACTAAAATTATACCTTAAAACCCCAATAGTTAAAATACAAAGCCAATTCTAAAATCCCAATTTAAAACCCCAATTTAAAATCAGCCCAGGCCGGCCTGCTCGAAGAGCCAGGTTTTCAAAGCACGTCTAAATGCCCTCAGGTCAGTGGTTGTCCGTACTTCAGGAGGCAGCCCATTCCAGAGGGCGGGTGCCCCCACAGAGAAGGCCCTATTTCTCGGGATCACCAGGCGGCACATAGATGCCGTCGGGACCCGAAGGAGACCCTCCCTGTGGGAGCGCACCAGTCAGTGGGAGACTACTGTCAGAACACGGTCTTGTAAGTAACCTGGTCCGATGCCATGAAGCGCTTTAAAGGTCAAAGCCAGAACCTTAAAGCGAACCCGAAAGGCCACCGGCAACCAATGCAGCTCGTGCAGGAGACGCGTCACATGGGAGTTTCTCGACGCTCCCATAACCACCCGTGCGGCCGCATTTTGCACCAATTGAAGCCTTCAAGTGCTCCCCACAGGGAGCCCCATGTAGAGGGCATTGCAGTAGTCCAGGCGGGAGGTGACCAGGGTGTGAGTGACCGTGAAGATTTTATAAAGACTTTATAATATTTCAAGTAGAGGACAGGGAATTATAGTAGAAAAAGTACCTGCCATGGTTTTAACCTATGAACTTCTGGTCTGTCTTCATTTTTCCACTTCATCTTCTGGAACTGTATGCAGCATTTAATGCCTGTGCTATAGCCCAGACAGAGTGGTAAATATAATAGCTGTCTACAGAGAAGTTTCTTTCCTTCTCCTTTTGGGACAGCTGGATCTTCAGTTTCTCTTTCTCAATGCACCTTGTCCAGCCTTTTTTGGCCAAGGGATGCTTTGAATATGAACAACGAAACTTTTTCTCTACAAATTTTCTAATAGATTGATAAAACAAGTGGAAATCCTCCACTTTTGGGAGTGGGTGAAAAAGGAAAAAAAAGCAAAAGTTAGTAGAGTATACTTTGTGAATGTTACCTCAAATCCAGCATAAAATCCCAGGAAGCTGTAGTGATCCAGACTTTGTCAGGGGTAGGTGTTTTCACAGCCCGAACCACTTTCTGCATAATGAAGATTCCATGTATGAAGGCACCTGGTTCTCCAAAATAAACAAAGACATCGACTTTTCTCCGTTTGTAGAATGGTTCTAACACAAGGTTTAATTTGTTGGCGACCACAGAAATGGTTTGTGACAAAACCACACAAATCCCATTCCTTATAAGGAGGGGGCTGAAGATTCTCATGAACATTTCTCCATCATCAGTGTCTGGAGCAAGAAGTCCAATTAAAGTCCATTTAAAATGATGGAGGATTCTCACAATCCCCGAGTACTGAGTTTCTACTGAAGGGACAGTCCGATAGAACAAGGGGAACCGACTTTTATCACTTAGCACATGTGAAGCAAAAGTAAAACTGATCTAAAAAGGAAAGAGAGAGATTAAATTTTTCTGTTTGGTCAGATTAAAGCCAAATTATTAATTGAGGGTTAAAATGTTTTGTTTCTTGGAGAAAGGATAGCCCACTTTTTGCAAAAAAGAAACTTTTATCAGGAAGCTGCTTCCCTTGTCATTTTGCCAACCCATAAGTCCTAAAGCAGGATTCTCACTTTAGAGGTCATTTCTCCACTAATATTTGAGACTTCTGGAATTATCTGACTGGCATTGTGCCAGTGGTGGACAGGGTTTCTACCGCCTCGACAATGGCTGGATAATACTTCAGAATTCCTGAATGCTTTGAAGACGACCACAATTACCTGTCACAGGTTACCATCCTGCACTGGGATGTTAGACCATGGACATTTAACTTGTGATGACCCAGGATGTGGCACAAAGGCAACACGGTCACATAAGTAAGAAGAGTCCCTTTAATACTTCCAACTTTGCTTCCAATGTCCAGGTTACCTTCGGATGGAGAAAAAACTCTCCCAAGAACAGTCTTTAAGTGGTGGAAATTTAATCCAAAAACAAAGTACATACAAACTAAATAAAAAGCCACACAAACCACACTGCAGTAATTAACTTGACAGGGAAGGAGAAGGAATTCCAGATTTGAAAGGCCAGCAAAACACACACAGTTGGGAAGATGCCAGGAACACAGATAAACCTTGACAATAACAGATAACTCATGCTTTTCTTCCAACAAGTTGCTGTGCATAGCTTTCCCTTTTAAACACTGTGTTCCCAGCTGCAGCTAATGAAGGGAATCAGGGCCCTTTCCTCCCCCATAAGCCACGCAACTCACATTGCTCCTTTCTCCATTCCTCCCTGCGTGCCCTAAGATGAAGAGGGGGTGGGCCTGGGTCTTCCTCTGAATTCCCTCTGCCTTGCTCTACCTCTTCCCTGCTCAGCCAGACTGTGCCCTTCCCCAGTTTCTTCCACAGCCAATGGAGTCCTGAAAGCTGCTCGGCCTCCCCCTTGGAATCAGATTCCGACAAGGGAATGACATAAATCCTATTTCAAATCTAGATACAATTCAAAACACACAAGCACCTGAGGAATTTTGTAGGTACCCAACATGGTTGAAATCTGGATGGAGATGTCCGTGGAGGCCCCTTCAAGACGTGCCAGGATGTTTTTCTGCCTTCCACAGCTGTAGTTGGGAATGTTGGCATTTCCAGTTGAAAGCAGATCCAGCAGAGCATCTGAAGTCATTTTCACATCAAAATAGCTCTCCTGGATTTTGTAGCCCAAAGTGATATTGGGTAAGAACTTTGGATTCTGATTGATCTCTTGGACAACAAATAGGAAGGAAAGGTGTTTCCAATAAGTTGGAGCTCTTTTCTTATCAATACATGTGCAACTCATGAACATCAAACAAATGTCATTGTTCTTTTTTTTAACACCATAAAACTTTTCTATGTATCAATAACCATTAACTGAGCGTCAATAAAAAGTAAAGGTAAAGATTCCCCTTGCAAATACATGCTAGTCATTTCCAGCTTTAGGAAGCGATGCTCATCTCTGTTACAAAGCTGAAGAGCCAGCGCTGTCTGAAGACATCTCCATGGTCATGTGGCCAGCATGATTAAATGGCGAAGGCACATGGAATGCTGTTACCTTCCCACCAAAGGGGTCCCTATTTTTCTACTTGCATTTTTTACATGCTTTCGAACTGCTAGGTTGGCAGACGCTGGGACAAGGAACGGGAGCTCACTCCATTACATGGTGCTAGGGATTCCAACTACCGAACTGCCTACCTTTCTGATCGACAAGCTCAGTGTCTTAGCCACTGAGCCACCACGTCCATCTGAGAGTCAACATCCAAGCACAGTTCCCAGCTATATGAAAATCTGTCAACTGTCATTGAGAGGTGTGGGAATGGTCTTACTTTAGAGTGAGGATTTCTTTTGAAAGTGAGTCTTATTTCTAAACTGCCAATCTCTGAATTGCATATGTAGATTAAAAAGCAACTAACGACTTTAAAACAGAATTACCATGAAAAACATGGATTAAAATTGACAAGCACAGGAAAATTGATAATACCATTTGACCAAGATGGTATAATGTTTTCTGCTTTGACAAGAGGGTTGGACTAGAAGACCTCTGTGGTCCCTCCCAGCCTTAAGATTCTTTGTTCTATAATTTAAAATACCCCCTTTCCCCCCAAGATTGTAAAATGCAAGTCTTGATGAATATATGCACTAGAGATGTACCTGGTCTGAAATTCAGCCTCCTAATTAGTATTACTGATTTCTCTGTTTTGTGGATTTCTGCACAAACCATTCGACTCATATAGAATAGAATAACAGAGTTGGAAGGGACCTTGGAGGTCATCTAGTCCAAACTCTTGCCTAGGCAGGAAACCCTACACCACTTCAGACAAATGGTTATCCAACATCTTTTTAAAAACTTCCAGTGTTGGAGCATTCACAACTTCTGGAAGCAAGTTGTTCTACTGATTAATTGTTCTGTTAGAAAATTTCTCCTTAGTTTTAAGTTGCTTCTCTCCTTGATTAGTTTCCATCCTCTGCTTCTTGTCAGGTGTTTTGGACAATAGCTTGACTCCCTCTTCTTTGTGGTAGCCCCTGAGATATTGGAACACTGCTACCATGTCTCCCCTAGTCCTTCTTTTCATTAAACTAGACATACCCAATTCCAGCAACTGTTCTTTATATGTTTTATTCTCCAGTCCCCTAATCCTCTTTGTTGCTGTCCTCTTTATTCTTTCTAGAGCTTCAACATCTTTTTTACATCGTGGTGACTATAACTGGATGCCGTATTCTAAGTGTGGCCTTACCAAGGCATCTATTTATTCTTTTATGAAAAACAAGAATAAAGAGAAGCAGAATGTAAACACTTCATTCATTCAACTTTTCCCTTCTGTACAATGTAAGAAATCATCATCAGTTTCCTGTCAGATAATTGGAGCAGTTTCATCTTTCTCCCGATCCTTCTCCTTCTTCCTCTCCTTCCCCTCTCCCTCCACTCCTCTCTCCCTTCTCCCGATCCTTCTCCTTCATCCACTCCTTCCCTTCTCCCTCCACTCCTCTCCCCCTTCTCCCTCCCTCTCCCCTCCCCACTCTCCTGTTTCTCCTACTGCTTCTCCTCTGGATTCCTGTTTAGCACATTCATCTGCTCACAGAGGGACTTACCATTCCTCTAGCATGTCACCCAGTATTACAGCTTACACCAGCTGCAGCACATGAAATACATTTCCAGATGTGCCTCCAAAGAGAAAATGCAGCACTTATTGGCCCATATAGAAGAGAGAGAGATCTCAATATTGGGAAGAACCTGAATCTTATCAATTTAGGAACAATCAGGTAAGGTGCAAGGCCGCTGTAGGCTCACCCATAAACCATAGCAGAGGGAGTCCTGTGGAAATTAGTTGGTTGAAAATGAGCCTTCGTTCCGCAGATGATGCCGCTAATGAGAAGGTCTCCTAGCTTGCCATGACTCAATGGCTGTTCCCCATCCTGCCCCAGAGTTAAAGGGCAATGGGTCTTCCACATCCTGGAAGTGGTGCAGGGCAGGAAGAGGAGCAGCAGAAATAGCAGCAGTAAGAGGATCATCCTTTCTATGCCTGGACTCTCTCCTTACTTTGTAACTGTATTCATGTCACTGTTAGCAGAACATCTCTGAAGATGAACTTCTGTAGCACAGACAAAGCTCAATAAAAGCCTAACATCTAGAGGATGAGGCAATATCCTTCTACGTATCATTCACCCTGCCCAAAACCTCACCCAAGGTGTTTATGCAGCCTGGATGATGGATCAGCCCAGGTTGCTCTTCAGATAGTTGGGAAGAAAAAAATGCCAAGGGATGTGGCACTGTGATGAAGCAAGAGATAACTGTGATTTTGAAAATTATAAGCAGAAGAAATATCACTCTCGTCCCTTCCTCAAGAGAGTGGTTTCCAAAATGCTCCATTGAGAAAGAAAGTTTATGAAAGTGTTATCAAGACCAATTTAAAAGAAATGCTCAGCCGTCTGAGAAAATAACCAAAACACGAAGGAAAACTGTATCGGTTGTTGAATGAGAATGACGAGACAAGATTGCAGGGAAGTTAGGAAAGGAAGGGAAGGGAAGGAATGAAAAGGATCAGGTAATAGAGGAGGAATCAACTGATCATTTATCTCAAAAATACATCTATTTTAAATCTTATGATTTATAGCAAATGTATTTTTATGATTACTATGATCATGATTTATTACTTATAGCTTTTATGTACACTGAGAGCTTATGCACCGAAGACAAATTCCTTTTGTGTCCAATCACACTTGGCCAATAAAGAATTCTAATTCTAATTCTGATTCTGATTGTATTTCTATTTCTAATTCTAAATGCAAGTTTGTCCAGATGAATGAAACTGGGGAGTATTTAAAATAAAAGAGACTTCATCTTAATTAGTCCACTATAAATGAAGGGGAGAAATTCCTACTGTATTGACCTCAACTAGCCTTCAATAGACCTTCCTAAGAATCTATATAGTTCTTGCTTCCTTGGTTTTGTGCAGTTATGTAGTATTTAATTTATGTCTTGGAAACTCATTGCTACTAGAGAGGAAACCTGGTTCTCTGCTTTGGATATAGACCATGGATTCCAGCTGAATAAATATTAGTTGACAGAACATTGGTGATGCCACGCAGCCAGTAGATCAAGAGACAAATTGGGTTGTTTCTTCAACAAGACCAATTCAAGCTACTTTATACTCAGTGTGGGAAACGAAAATATAGTCTATTGATCAGGGATGGGATTCAAATTTTTAACAACTGGTTCTGTGGCATGGCTTAGATGGTGGGTGTGGCTTGGTTGTCATGTGACTGGGTGGATATGGCTTGGAGTGATATTGAGTGTGGCCAACTCAATATCACTCACATCGAGGCACGCATTTCCTCGCCTGGCCTCTCATGACTGTGGGATGCTGCAACAGTCGTAAGTGTGAAAAATGGTCATACATCACTTTTTTTAGTGCCATTGTAACTTTGAATTGTCACTCCACACAAGCAAAGTACTAGCAAAGGAGGGGAAAAAACTCCAGAGAGGTTCCTGAGACAGGAAGTCTAGTCCTCCAAGAATGTAATAAGGGTTAATGAAGAGGCAGTTTCTGTAAGCAACACCAGAATGTTTCCTTCCTGCCTTCCTTACAGGATTAGGCCAGTAATTTCTTCTAACAACCAGTTCTGTGAACTGCTTAGAATGTTAACAACCGGTTCTAGAATAGGTGCGAACTGGTAGAATCCCACCCTGCTATTCATCTATTGGAATCAATATGGCCTACGTGGAAAAGCAAGCCACTAAAAAGCTACTGAACTATCATAACACAACTTACGTAATAACCCCATTGTAATGAGGTCCAGTGACATAGCTGAGTCCATCAAGGAATAGCTATGGCCGTGGCCCTAAACTCATCCCAGCACATTCTTTTATACTTTTGCACACATTTCACAACTGACTTCCTTGTTCTTTCTTACTGGTAGACAGTTTCCTAATCTCTCACTGTTTCATCCTTCTATGTCCATAATTATTCAAAACTATACGTACTTTGCAAATCTACATTTCACAGCAATGGCTCACAGGATTACAATAATTCTAACACATAATGGCTCGACAAAGAACTTTGAAATCGTTCGTTTGCTCAACTTTGGTTCCTTATTCTTTTTAGGGCTGCTTTTTTTCCACTTAGATCTTATTGATTCTAATACTTCAATAGGCTATACTTTCATTTCCCACATCAGTTATGTGGCAGGGAAACCAGCTGAATTTCCACAAATGTATCTCCTATGACAGTGGTGGCTAACCTTTTTTGGGTTCCTGTGCCAAAAATTGTGTGTGGTGCTTGTGCATTCCGCTCATGTAACCGCCCCAGAAGACTGCGATGCACCCTGCCATGCCCCTGACACATGCGTGTGCACCCCTATACCCTCTTACTTGCCTGTGCCTCACAGCTGAGTGTCCGGCCTCCCATTGACTTGAGGACGGCCTCTTCAGGCTTTGAAGTTTGAAAAATAGGGCCATTTCTCCTCCAGTATTTCTGGAAATACATGAATGTGATGAAACAGGCCTATTTTTCAGCCTGCAAACCCTGTCAAGGCCTTCCTCAAGCCCCTGGGAGGCCGAAAAAAGGCCTCAAATTGGTAGAAAATCAGCTGTGAGGCGCACCATCCCATTGAGTAAGCTTGCCTGCCACTCTAGTGCCAGCACCAAATGGCTCTGTGTGCCACCTGTGGCACACGTGCATAGGTGTTGCCATCACGGTCCCTATGATTCTATCTTCTTCATTCTCTTCACTGCTTCGCAACAGTCTTCCTTCACAAGACACAGTTTGCCACCAACAATTGAGAAAAGTGAAGGAGCTATTTC
>JAGDQI010000299.1:128257-163834 GCA_023653725.1 Bungarus multicinctus | reverse complement strand
GAAACAATCAAACGATACATCCATTCATTCAGGCAAAAAGCTCTTTTTGGGGGCGGGGGGGACGGCAGGAGAGAAGAGAGCCCCTCCCTGAAGGTTCCAGAGGGCCCCAAACTCCTGGCGGGGCATTTTCACTCGCTCTCTCCGGGATCCAGGCTCGCTTTCTCCGCGCTCCGCCGCCCACACGGCTGCCTCCCTTCGAGACCGCACTAGGGACGTCCCGGGATTAACGTCACAGAGGAAGGACCGGGAGCCCTGGATCGTTGGCGTCGTTGCCGCCCTTCAGATCCTCCCACTCCGCCCTTCACGTCCCACCTCGATTCTGGGGCTGCAGCCTCGGCTTGTGCGAGCGACGCCTGGCCGCTCCCTTCTTGGAACCGGGAAAGGTCTCCTTCAGGCCGGCCTAGAGAAAAGAAGGACCAGGGGGGACATGATAGCAGCATTCCAGTATTTGAGCGGCAGCCACAAAGAAGGGAGGGCGCCAACTTAGGTCTCAAAGCATCAGGAAGCAAAACGAGAAACAATGGATGGAAACTAACCCAGGATAGAAGCAGCCTGGAACTAAGGAGAAACTTCCGGACAGGGAGGACAATTAACCGGTGGAACAGAAGTTGCCTGCAGAAATTGTGGGTCCTTCATCACTTTAAGAAGAGACTGGACAGCCCCTTTGTCTGATATTGACTTTCCTGCTTGAGTTGGACTAGAACTGGGGTGCCCAATCTGTGGGCCATGGGCCACGGGGGGCGGGGGGGGGTAATTATCACTGGGCCGCAGGGGTGGCTGGTGGTGGTGGCGGTGGTGGGTGCCTCTGCACACGCAACGCCCAATTTGGAGGAGCCTCGTCCCCATGCACGTGCGCAATGCAGACGCACGGACATACTATTGCCCCGCCCACGAAACTACCCCCTCTCCCCCCCCCTTCCTTCCCTGCTCCGGGCCGCCACCTTCCAGCTCTCTTTTGATTGGTCGATTCCTCTCCCCGGGAGAGACAAGCGAGGCTGAGCCGCCCCTGCTGAATGGAAGACAGCTTGCAGTTCTTCCCGACTCCCCAAGAGGGATCCCTGAGCACACAGACCCCGACCTCCCCAGGGGCAAAGCAGGAGAAAGGGCGGGTGGGGGACGGTCCTTGGGGGTCAGAGGGGTGGGGGCTGCATCTTTTGTGGGCAGGTGCTTCTAATGAAGGCAGACGAGGGCGCCCTCTTGAGGTGAACAGAGGGTGTCATAATTGATTGCTTTCTTTTCTTCTTTTCCGCTGCTTGGAAGAGCCGCCTTGGAGAGCGTCCGAAGGGTTGGGCTCCTCTGCGGAATAGTTGCCCCTACAGGCGAATGAGAGGAAGTGCGGGAACGGCAGCCCAGCCTCCCCCGGAGAAGGGACCTCGCAACTCACTCCTTTCTCCCCTCTGGAGCCTTGTCTTCTTTGGGGTTCATTTCTTGCCAGTGCAATGTTGATACCGTGGCTCTGCCCCTCCCCCGTCCTCCTCCTTGTGCTTCAAAGGGAAGGAAGAGGACACACGCACACCCTTTCTAAGGGGGTGGGGGCCTTCTCGCCTCTCCTAGGCTCTCCCTTTCCCCCATTGCAACCCGGACAGGCATGGAGGATGAATCGGGGAGGAGAAAGGATTGCGGTTCCCCTCCACGCAGACCGCTCTTCCCTGGAGGGGAGTCAGGCACAAGCAACCAGGAACAGGAGTTGAATTCAAAGCATAAAAGTTTATTACGTGCTATCTATGCACCTGGATCTGGTCTACGAATAGTTCAAGCTAAACTGGTGCTTGACGTGGGTCAATGGAATTCACTTGGGGGTGGCTGGATTCCAAACGGATGATGACCACTGATGTCTGTGGAGATTCTCAATCGTCCAACTCCTGGTCCTCCCAATGTTGCTGTTCAAAAGGCAACTGGACTTTCTTGTTTTTTTTCCTTGAAAACGTTTCCCTTCTCATCCAAGAACTGAAGAAGCCTTTTGGAGGAGAAGTGAAACATTTTCAAGGGGAAAAGAACCCAAGGAAGTCCAGTTGCCTTTTGGAACAGCCCCTGTGGGACAAACTGAGGACAAGCTTAATCCTGCCTTCCTGCTCAGCCTTTCCATCTCCTACAAGATGGTCCACAGGGGCCCTCAATGGACCTCTCAAGGGCTCCTAACTCTCGGAAGAACCCCTCCCCAATTGGTGCCCCCTCCCTCCCGCTGTAGCCGACTTCCAGGAAGTGGTTAAAGGCAGCCGTTCTGGGAAGCTCTGGAGTCGAACACCTGGGCTGCTCTCTCCATCCGTTGCCCTTTCTTTGTTCTGCAGGAGCCTCTCTCGGTGGTTTCAGCCTCCGAGGTCGGTGCAGCAGCCACAGATGCGAAAGTGTGTTGCTGTGTAAGTCGTGGGAAAAGAAGTCCGGTGATACCCGACAGCGCATGAAGCAAAGGACATGAGGATGCCCCTCCCTCCCCTCAGCCATTCCTGGGAATATAAATCAGCTGAGGAAAGAATTTCTCCTAGATTTTATTGTTCCTGCCAGCTGGAGAAAATTGTTCCCGCTTTCGGTTCCTTGGGGCTCTTTAAACCTCCAAGCCCAGACATTGGGAGGGAGGGGGAGTTGAGATACACTTGAAGAATGTGGCAAAACCCCAGGACAGCCCTGCAGGGAGCATCTTCATGGTGGTCGTCGGGGGTGGGGGTGTCCTCCAAACTTTAAGGCTTAGGGATTTTAACCCCCCAAATTCCTCAGCCAGCAGGAATCCTGGGAATTAAAAACCAGAACTCTTAAAGCTGCCGAGTTTGGAGCCCCCTGTCCTAGAGAACCTCTTCCCCAGGGGAAGAAAGCGCCAATGTCCCGGCTGAACCATTGAGAGCCTTTCGCTGGGGGGGGGGGGAAGAAGGCAAGGAGTTTCTCTGAATCTCTTGCTTCTCCTGGATCCTGGCAAAGGATCTTCCGTAGTTTTCCCACGGCGGATTCCACTTAGCGTTGTGGAGGAAGAGGCTAGTCGGGGTGTGTGTGTGTGAACGTAGGGAAGCCTCTAAAATCCACGTGGCTTAAAGTTGCCAAAGTTGAGAAGCACAGCTCTAGAGTCAGTCTCCTTGAGAAGCCCAAGACCCAATCAGCAGCTTCAGCTTTGAGGGGGTTTGTCAAGCCCAAATCCTGTGTTTCAATTCCTCTTTTTCCAAGTCTCACGCCTGAAGGATAAGCAAGAATCCAGCATGACCCAAATGAATACACAGGTAGTCAAAGGAAAGAAAAAGATTTTGTTAAAAACACACCTGTGCTGTCCAGCCAGTTAAAGTTAATGGGAATTGGATAGTTAGTTAGGAATTGGGAGCTGTCCCCTTAAGAAAATGCATCATGGTAAAGGTTAAGGTATCCTGGGAAATGTAGTTCATGTCACGTGGCCACATCTGTAGTCCTGATTGGTCACTGAATTGACCCTTGGTGGGTTGGGGGAGGTTTCTTCATTCTTGCTCGGACCCTAGCTTCGTTCTAGCCTCTCTCCTGTGGCTCCACTACTAAGGGATGAAATATGAGATGGAAAGATTACTATCATTTTACACTATGATTTCAACTATGCAAAGAATTGGACATTAGATGCATCTCGACATAACTGTGAGTTACCTTGAGGATACCTAATATAATCCAGTCAAAGAAACTTTGTATGGAAGAATTTGTAGAGTTATCTATCTGTCTTTATATTGTACAATTGGATCAAAGGACAGAATAGTAAAATAATAGTACATTCAGTCTGTAATTACAGAGGACTAAAAACAGCAAAAAGATGGTTAAAAGATGTATCTGGACTCCCAGTAAAAAGATCTGAAATCCCTGAGAAGAATGATGAATTGTTTGTCTGGATCCCCCTGCTAAAAGAAAAGTAAAGAATATAGTTGTGTCTGAATTCCTGAAACCCAAAAGGAAAAGGATAGTTAATTTGGAATCCCTGTGATAAAGACAAAGATATATCAAGGCCAGTGTGAATTGGCAGGGAGGGGCAACAAATCCCTCCCCCTTCTCCTTTTTTGCAAGAGACTTTCAAACTTCCTATTCTCTGGCTTAATTTGCGTCTTCCCATTGTTGGCCAAAGTAATGAGGGAATGAGTTGAGTGGAGCTTGGAATGTTTTCCTCTGTTCAAGGTTTTAAAGCTCTTTTGAAGTTGCTGATTCAATATCTGTTTGCAAATTCATGATAAGATCTATGACAGAGCCATTTGTGTGAGCAGAGGGTGCTTGAACTCCCATGGAAAGCTCCACTCATGCGAGTGGCAGGCACACTGCTTGCGTGAGAAGCTCTGCTTGCACGAGCAGAAGCCACTTGAGTGGAAGGGTGCTTGTGCCCTGCACGAACTTCCATTTGTGCAAAGGGAGCTTGGCATGCACAGGCCAGCACCCTGTGCTCATCTGAGTGGAGTTTTGTGTGCGAGCACAAACACCCTCCGCTCAAGCGCCCACCACTCGCACGGGTATGCACACTTGCCCGTCCCTCATATGACTAGGTTTCAAACAGGTCATGTCTCGATAGTGACCTGTGGTAGGGGGTTGGGGACTTAGAGGGTCACCCCCCCACTTCAACAAGCCAGATGGTCTCAGCTCTCAGAGTTTTGTCTCATAAATAGACTTCAGCATTAGTCAGGCTCACCTGTTGAAACTCATCTTCCATACTTGTGGGAGAAGCAACCGTTTTTTGGAGGAAGGTGAACAGAGGAAGTGGTGTGTTCTCGATGGAGTTTTTTCCTGCGTCTCCCCATCAGCCTGATAAGTGGCAAAAAGAGACGACGGCTCCTTTATTGACAGGGCAGCAGCTCCTGCTTGGTGTGATGACCCAGGGGGTGGCACAAAAGCAACCAAGTCACAAAAGTAGGGAAAGTCTCTTTAATTTCTCCAACTTGGCCCCCAATGTCCAGTTACCTTCGGCTGAAGGAAAAACTCTCCCAAGAATAGCTTTTAAAGGGAAGAAAGTCAGTCTGAACCCAAAGTACATATAAATTATAAAGAAAAACCAACACAAACCATGCTGCAGCAATTAACAAGACAGGGCAGATAAGGAATTGCAGATAATGAAACACAGACAGTTGGGAGGATGCCAGAACACAGATACGACTTGACAAAGAAAATGCTTTGCTTCCAACTCCTGGCTCTCTTCCCAGGGCTCCATCACAAGAACCCACTCAACCGCCTGCTAACCGTCTCCCATTTCAGACAAGTGGTTATCCAATCCCTTCTTAAAAACATCTAGTGATGGAAAACATCATAACTTCTGGGAGCAAGTTGTTCCACTGATTAATTGTTCCGACTGTCATGACATTTCTCCTTAGTTCTAGGTTGCTTCTCTCCTTGATTAGTTTCCACCCGTTGCTTCTTCTCCTGCCCTCAAGTGCTTTGGAGAATAGCTTGACTCCCTCTTCTTTGGGGCAGCCCCTGAGATATTGGAACACTGGCTATCATGTGTCCCCTAATCCTTCTTTTCATTAAAGTAGACATACCCAATTCCTGCAATTCCTTTACTTTCCCTCCCCTTCCCTCCTTTCCCCCTCCCTTCTTAGAGTCTTCTGTTCTTTCCTTTTCCTCGCCTTTTCCTTGACTGCCTTCCTTCTGAGTCGGTTGCTCGTTTCCACTTATGGCCCCAAAGCCAGAATCTCTCATCGGAGCTGGAAGAGGCTCACCTGGGCCAAATCCCCTCAAAAGATTTACTTCAACTATTCATTGAAGGGAAGATGGGCTGTGAGCTCAGTCTGGTCCGTTTCACGACCTCCCTGGCCCAGCTGACCTACGGCGGGCCTTGGTCCACGAATGGCCTTCCCTGGTACTTCAATGCCTCCACTGCTGCCCAGCCGTTTGTCCAGCGCTGTCTACTCCCCGGCAATGCGCCACAGTGGACATCCCCGCGCGCTGATTTCCCCCGCCTTCGGACGGCTGGAGGGGCGGGGGGCGTCGGTGGTGGGAGGGGCGGAGTTGCGGAGATCCCGTCCCGTCACTCCCGCCGGGCGCAGCCAAAGCCTGAAGATCCGAGAGGAACTTGGACTACCCACAGGCTCTCCAGCTACCCTCGCTGGCTCTCTTCGGCCTCCTCCGTCTCTACTGGAACCCTCACCGCAACTCCGACCTCCCAACCCGGCGCTTCTTCCCTCCTTGCCCGGCGCTGCGCTTCCGCGTTCGTCCTCAGCCTGCGCGCAGATGCTTTCTCCGCAGGGAAAGTCCCGAGCACCGCGGAGCGCCCGCCTGGTGGCCGCCCTTCCCGTGGCCCGGGTTCTGGGCAGACCAGGCAACAGTGGGCGGGATCTTCCCATTGTGACCCCTCCCGCTGGCGTTGCCTCTGTGCCTGGCTTCCCGACAGGCCTCCCCTCTCCCAGCCCTTTTCCCCTCCCTTCATGCCAGCCTTGTTTCAGTCCCCCTTCCTCCTAGCGCCTGTCTGGCCCTCGGTCCCCTGACGGAACCCCTACAATGCTGGGGCTCTGTTAAATATGCATGACGCCTCATTAATATTCATGTGCGTTGTATACAGGGGTGGAGCCTGACGTCAGACTCCACTCATTGGTCCAGCCAGTGGCGGGAATAATGAAGCGCCATCAGTGGCTTAAATGTTGGACAGCGCCGGTTATCAAAGCCGGTGCCTGTTGCGGCTCAGTCGCTATTTGTTCCCGAACCTTAAATGAAGAGTTTTCCTGCTATCTTCGGTCCTGCCTCTTCCTTCAGTGCGCCCATTTTACAAGCTCCACTGGGTGAAACACATTTAAAGGAGTTTTGATTTCTCCACCAAGTTGGCTCCCTTCCCTCCCGCTCCCAATGATCACCTCGCTACCCCATTCTTGGTCTCGGTCTCCTTCCTTCCTTCCTTCCTTCCTTCCTTCCTTCCTTCCTTCCTTCCTTCCTTCCTTCCTTCCTTCCTTCCTTCCTTCCTTCCTTCCTTCCTTCCTATGCTCTGCCCACTTTCTCACGTTGTTTAATTGTCTCTGGGGTTGGAGGGGCCTCCGTCTCTCCCCCGCCTGCCTGCCCATTCTGCTCCTGACTCAGAGGATTTTGGAGGATGGCCTGTCAATTGCCTTCTAAGAAGGCTAGTGGCTTGAGGTCAGCTATGGAGGAGGACAGCCTGTCTAGGGGAGGAAGTAAAGGGGAGGCGGGTTTGGGGTCTCCCCCCCCCCTTGCAGCCTCAATGGAGAGGATTGGAAGAGAACTCTAACACTGTGAGGGACCCTGAATACCAGACGGAGCGGAGTGGGGGAGTCTCCATACTCCATTCACACGCAGGTAGGTAATGTAAACATTGCATTGGTTTAACAAAGAAGGACCTTCGGCTCCTTCTTCGGTTCTGGGCAGCAGCCTCCTCCAAGATGGCCCTACGACCGTTTGCTCTCCGTGAGCATCACCACAGTCCGTTTCTCCCCTGGAGGGGATGAAGCCCACCCTCAGCCCAGGAAGGGCATCTCTCGCCTCTGCATAGGATTGTTGTGGGGCGGAGAATCAGAAGAAATGCATCTGAAGTGCCTGCAGGACCCATCCTGATGCGTTGCAGGGGGGGGTGTAGGAGTGTTTGGGGAGGTTCCGGGTCCCTAAGAAAAGGCTGTTGCTTTCTTTGATGCCCCACCCAGAGCATGGAGCTTTGGGGAAAGTCAGGGGGCCCATAAAGGGCTTTGGAAGGGACGCCCCCCCTCCCTGGCTTAGAACCAGACTTGGGGGAATCCGTGGCCTTGGTCCCCAGGGTTAACTGGCCCCTGTCTAGGATTTCCTCTCTTTCCACACTTGTTGGTTTGCACAGCTGCCATTTCACCCGAGGGTTTCCAGGAGGGGGGGGGATGACAAGTCTTTCTCCATGGGGATTCTGGGAGTTGTGGTCCATGTGGCTGAAAGTCGCCAAGGTTGAGAAGCACTGCTCTCGAGACAGTGTCCAATAAACCAGGGGTCACCAACCTTTTAGATCTCAGGGACCACCAAACTCATAATTTAAAATCCCACAGACCAGAAACCCTGGGAAAATCCCCCAAAAAGTCTGCAAGAAAATTCCCTACCCCATTTTCCTACTGATCAATCATTCTCGAGGGAGGGAGGGGGAGGGAGGGAGGAAGGGAAGGAGGGAGGGAGAGGGGGGAGGGAGGGAGGGATAAGGATAAGGAACCACCCAGCAGGACAGGACTAGCAGAGGGTGCCTGGCAAACCTCCACAAACGGCATTACATGCATACACACACACTCCCTCCCTGCTTCCACTCCGCCCACAGGATGCTCAACCATATATAGACAGGGGTGTCCCTGCCTGCAATTTAAGTCCGGGAGAAGCCGCTAGACCTCATGGCGAATCCCTCCCTCCCAGCACTCTTACACTGAAGGGCTTGGTGGGAGGGGAGGGGCTCTCTCAGCCCCGGGAGAGGTTGCAGTTTTTAGGGCGAGAAGAGAAAACGCTCAACTTCACGGAGAGGGGGCAGCATAGGAAAAGAGAGGAGGAGGGAACGAAGCCACTAAGAGGGAAGAAACCAGATCAGGAGAAGAAAAGATTAGAGCGAAACAGTAACTGTGTTGCCAAGAAACGGGGACTTCCGAGGACCCAATGGAAAACCCCCTATTTTCCCCTCCTAGAATGACGGGTGGGGTCTCCGGAGTTCTTCAGAGACACTGAGAAGGAAAACAGCACCAGGAAGCTATAACCAGATCCAGCCGAAAGATCCTTAGCGGCGCCTGTGGGACGGGGGTCTCTCGGAGGGGCTTCGCAAGGAAAAAACAGCCAGCTTCTGTCGAGGGGGTGGGAGGGGAGTCGCGGAGGCTGCGTTCACACAACCCGGATGTTCAGGTCGTTTGTGTACTAAACTTGCCTGGGGAGAATTTGCAGGAGATCGCTGCGTGGTGTGGGCAGCGTCCGCAGAGGACCCCTCCTCCCCCCATCTTCCTCCTTATATGTTAACTTCCACACATGTTAACTTTCAGCCTCCAGTCCCCTAATCATCTTTGAAAGGACACTCTCGCCGCCCTTTCCGTTGCCCGGCTGTGGAGCCCCATCCTTTGGGGCTCCCGATGGAGAAAAAATGGTCCTTGCTTTCTCCTCTTTCCCCCGCACCCGCCCCTCCCACCTTTCACCTCCTTCTTCGGTTCTGGGCAGCAGCCTCACCAAGGCGACCCTGCGACTCTCGGTGTCCCAGGAGTCTCGCTGCCCTCCATTTTGCACCTGGACGGTCCCAAACGCCTCTGCCTCCCCGGGGAATGCGCTCATATATGACTATCGTTTCCTCCCCCATTTTTTGAATGCTGTAAATATGAGGGGATCCTTTTGCCCTAGGAATGCCTCCCTTTATTTTCTGGGGTGGGATTCCTCCGAGGCGCACAAAATCAATAATTACTGCAGTGATGCTTGAATATTGGCTCTTGGATCCTGCATTTAATCCCGCAATGTGGATGGGAGGCCACCAGGAACTTCGGAGAAAGGGAGAAACCAATTGAAAGCAGGAGGGGGGGATGCAACGGATCTTGAGCCGAGGCTGCTGGGTGCCTTCTAGGGCGAGTTAGGCTCCAGGTCCTCTTCGGCGAGTTCCAACCGAGCCTTTGTCTCTGCGGAATGGGACAATTGAACGCAGCTGCCTTAACATGCCGGCTTGTTCTCTGGCTCTCCGCCGTGGCTGAGCCAAACGCTGCAATTCCTACTGGGCTGGCTCTCCACCCTCGCTCCTCTCCACCCGGGCCCTTTGGCTGTGTGGAACATTTACACACGCGTCCAGGCAGCCAATTCGCTCAAGGAGAGCAGGAAAAGAGGGGTCCCGTGGGAGGGGGGAGGGAAGAAGAAGAAGCCGAGGTGCTTCAAAAAGCGGAGCTTCCCCCTTTCTCCCCCCTCTTCCCATTCCGTCCAGGCGCCACATCCCACATCAGGGCAGCTGAGAACAGCTGGTGGCGAAGCAGAAAGTCTGTAAAAGGGGGGTGGGAGGGGCTGAACGCTAGAAGGGAAAAGTGGCGTCTTCGGTGTCATCCGCAGGGTCTCAGTGCCGAAGCTCCCTTTGGGGAGAAGGAAAGGAGACCCCCTAGAGAGCCAGGAAAGGGAAGGAGCCGGAGCCAAAGGAGGCTTCGTTTCCAGCCCGGATCCAACCTAGAATTAAGGAGACATTTCCTGTCAGGGAGAACTACTAGTGGGTGCCTCCAGACTGGCCTCCAGAAGTTGTAGCTGCTCCAACACTGCAGCTTTTGAAGAAGAGACTGCACAGCCAATTCTCCAGAATGGTATAGGCCTCCCATTTAAGCAGTGGGCTGGACTAGAAGACCTCCAAGGTCCCTTCCAACTCTGTTATTTCTCTTCTGCTGCTTGTTCGTGAGTCACACACAATTCCCTGAGGGGGCAGAGAGGAGAGATCCCAGGAGGAATGGCTGGGATGTGGTTGGGAGTGAAGTGAGTGCCTGAGCCACCCTGCATTGGAAATGAGTCAGATATGAAGGGATGGATGACACAGTGACTGCAGCTGGATGACAGATGTAAATAAATCTCCAGCCTCCTAGTGACAACAACCAAACCAATATGCCCCCCCCCTGGGGGGAGGGAAGGTTTACTGCCAAAACCTTCATGGCCTTTGGAAAGAGTACCAAGGGAGGTGGGCAATCTGATCTCCATGGGGATGATCTTCCACAGGGAAGGAAGGAACCACTGAGCAGAAGGATCTTCCTCCCATTAGATGGGCCTCTTTAAGAGAGGGGACCCCTGACCTAGCCTGCCTCCCTGCTCTGATGGGTCTGGTGGATGGAAGTGGGGAAGGGAGTCCTTCCAAGAATGCTCTGCATCCAGTGTGACTCCCACTGGGACCTAAGAGATCCCATTGGAGCTCAGGGAACTAGAGGAAAGGCTTGTGTAAATTATGAGGAGGGGGACACTCTGAGGAACAAACCCCGCAGGGGTTATAAGGGCCAGTGGTTTCACATAGTGGAACTACCTTCATTGTGGGGTGGAACCAAAACACTCCTGTCTGTCCTGGTGGTTCCAATTCCAGAGCCAGGGATTGGGGGTTCCTGGGGGGGTTTAGGACAATCCGCCATGGCCAACTCACCACAGCCAACTGACAACTCACTGCGGGAGAAGAGGTGCTCCAATATCAAAGAAATGGCGGAATAGAATCATTAAAGAATGGATGCAGGAAGAGGAGCAGAATGAAATGGGAAGGACAAAAAATAAAGTATCTTTTATTTATTTAAATAATTCAATTGGATTGTTAAATTGTCCCATGGCAAGTTGGCCATGGTAAGTTTGTCCCAGAGCGAGTTGGACGTGGTGAATTGGATGTGATGAGTTGGCTACTGCAAGTTGATTGTGGTCAGTTGATTGTGGTGAGTTCTCCCATTCCATTCCTGTCCTTGGGTAGAAGGTATGGAGCATCTACCTGATCTAGAGAAGGTTCTTTTTCTTCGTGTCATGGGGGAGGGGGGGAGAGAAGGATGGGGGAGGGGGCCAGGATCTCTGAGGTGGTCTAGGAAGTCCATGGGATAGCAGGGAGTGGCTGGCAAAGCTTTGGGGATGGTGGGATATGAGGGAAGAGGCCGGGCAGGGGTTCAGCAGGGGCCCCTCAGTTCAGCCACTTCTTCCTTGAACTTCTCCCTTTGCTGCTTCAGATGCTTATTACTCTCCTGCAAGCTGGAAATGGCTTCATTCTTTTTCCTCACCTGTTGTGGAGGTGGGGGGCTCTTTAAAATGACCCTCCCTTCCCACCAATAGTAAGTTTCCCACATCTGTTTGTTAAAGGTGTTCTTTAAATTTTTAGTTTATTGAAATTACAAGAGTAACAGAGAAAACAAAACTAAACAATTTTTAAAAAATTTGTGCATCAAAAAAATACAAAAGACAAAAACATACATATGTATATTGTTCCCTGTAGTGGAATACTGATAGATGTGTTGCACAGAAATAATAGTTTCCTCCCTGTGCAAAACAGACCCACATGTTTGTTAGACTGATTATTTCACATTTTCTCTTTTAAATAAGTGATCCCTCTTAACAGAAATCTTCCTTCCTTGGGAAACTGGTTCTCCACAGGTTCTTTTGTCCAATTGCTCCACAAACAACTATTTTTAAAGGTCTTTTGCCATATTTTTGTAATATAAAATCTCAGGGGGCTACCTGGGAGTTCCTTTCCCTGGCATGGAAGCCCAAAAACCACACCTGATAGATGAAAAGGTATATAACTTTTATATCCAAAGAAGCAAGTTCCAAAATGGGACCCACTTGCTCCACAGACAACTCCCCCCACCCTTATTACAGTCATGAAAACACACAATCATTAAGAACAATATCAGACATTCTGTCCATCTTCAGTAGTCATTGTAACAGCTAAAGTTCAGCTAAAGCTTATATGGTATGGAAGACCATGAATTGACCAATAGCATCCCTACACTGAAAGCATCCTTAAGTTACAGTACTTGGGGGCCAGCATCTCGTCCCATCCTTGGGCAGGAAGGCCGATGGTCTGACTTTCATTGATGGCAGGCCAACCAGTGGATCAAAAGCAGACCAACCAGTGGATAGCCGCATCAGTCGATACAAAGTAGCTTGTCACTGCTACCTCTATGCGCCCAGTAAGCAATAAATGTATCAATAGTTGAATAAAAATGGCCGCCCAATACATAAATTACAGTACATGAAACTAGTGTGTCCCAGGGCAACCAGTGGATAATCACACCAATAGATGCAATGGCCACAGTTACCCTGTACAGCCTATATAGTAAGCTGTTTCTTTTCTCACTGGGCAATGTTGAAACAGTGTCTTTGATCGTCCTCTGGGGCCTTCACCTTCCAGAGGTTGGGTTGTTCTGCAAAGTGAGAAAATGGAGAAAGTCAGCTCCCTGGTTTGTATGGGGAGGGCCTTTTCTCCCCTCTCCTTGGCTCCCTCCTCCCCCCACAGCAACCCCCCCAGGAGGCGGGGGGGGGGGGGGGCAAGCAGCCAAATTGGAGAAAGGCTTGCAGTTCTCACCCACAGAGATAACTTCTCCCTGGAGAGAGGAATTTGGGGGGGGGGGAATCCTCCCCTTAGAGTTCCTTTCTTGTTACCTCTCCAGTTCATCCTCATCAAGGAGCTTCCCCCCCCAACCGATAGCCTCCCCCATGCTTCCCCAGACCCCCAATCTCTTTGCCTCCAGGCCTCCTTGGAGAAACATTCCTCATTTTCCCAGGGGACCCAACACTTTCTTCCATTTCTCACATTCTTCCCTTAGAGCTGGTGGGCCAGATGTTCCCTGAACAGCAGCTGATCAAAGGGTCCCAGGCAGGAGGGGCTGAGCCCCAAAGGAGCTCCACACAGCCCACAATCTCTCCATGGCTGTCTTGGAAAGACTTTAGAGGGTGGATTCCTCACCCCCAACAAGCCTGATGGTCTTGGCTCCCAGGTATTTTCCAAGCTCAGAGATTAGTCTCTTAAATAGACTTCAGCAATATTTAGGCTCACCTCCGGTTATTGTAGGGTGGAGCATCTCCTGAGATTGAATCTCCTCTTCTGCACTTGGGCGACAAGGGAGCATTTCTAGAGAAACCTGATCAGGGCAAGTTGTCTCTTCCTGATGGCTTTTTTTCCTGCATCTCCACCATCTCCGGCCTGATAGATCATAAAAAGAGAAGAGGCAGCCAGTTTATTTCAGGGCAGCAGCTCCTGTCTGGGCTGGAGAAGGTTTATGTTAAGGACCCCAAAGGGCCCAGACAGCACAACTACCTGGATTTTAACCCAACATCTTGAGAAAAATATATCTGTCCTTCTTCTGTTTATTTCAAGGGCAAAACTGTTAGCCGTCAACAGTTGCTAACAGGGGAACTGAAATGGAAGATTCTATTCCTTGAAGAAACCATCAAGTTGAAACTATCCATGTTCTAATTACAGCTCCAATTAGACACCCCAGTCCTGCTTTCCCATCCTCTGTCAAAGACGGCCAGCAAGCTCTTCCCAATTATACTCAATAGTGCTTACTTGCACTAAACTAAATTATCATGAATGGCTTGTAAGCAACAATGTGGAAGGACTTTGTCCTCTCCTTCTTCCTCATGTCCCACTTGCTTGTCAGTTGTGGGATGAAGTTGGTAAGTCAGCATCCTGCCATCAACTGCTAGGAGGGGTGGGCAGAGGAGGAAGCAAGGGACCAAATGGGCAATAAACATGGATTAGCTTAATGCTGGGAAATAGAGAGGAGGGACTGACACTTGAGGAAGACCAGAGATGCTTTGAACCAAATTGTGCCTGTCTTCAAGGACTCTGAGAAGAGGGAGATGGAGTCGAGGGTCTTTCTTTCCTAAGGGATTGGATTAGGGCAGGTCTGACAATCCCATTCTGTTTTTTTAATACTCCAAAGCCCAATTCCAACCTAACCAGCTCTAAGAAAAATCAACCATGGCTGATTCTGGAATGCTAAGCAGATCTGGCTGGCTTGGCACTTGCACCCGAGACTGACAAGCAAGCAAATCTCAAGCAAGTCAAAGGCCCATCCTGGAAGAAGGAAATGAAGGAAGAAGGAAGCACTTCTGCACTCTTGTTGAGAATATTACATGGATGTAAATGGACAAGAAGCAACTAAACAAGGAGAGAAGCAACCTAGAACCAAGGAGAAACTTCCTGACAGTGAGGACAATTACCCAGTGGAATGGCTTCCCTTCAGAGGTTGTGGGTGATCCATCACAGGAGACTTTTAAGAAGAGACTGGGGTCATCTGGAATGGGATAGGGTCTCCTGCGTGAGGTTGGAGTAGAAGACCTCTGAGGTCCCTTCTAAGTCTGCTATTCTGTTCTGTGTTGCTCTGCACTTGGTGAAGCTCAACTGAAGCTCTCATGTGTCTTGCTCTGAGAAGGAGAAGAAGGAGAAGGAGAAGGAGAAGGAGGAGGAGGAGGAGGAGGAGGAGGAGGAGGAGAAGGAAGGAGAAGAAGAAGGAGAAGGAGAAGAAGAAGAAGAAGAAGAAGAGAAGAAGAAGAAGAAGAGAGAAGAAGAAAGAAGAAGAAGAAGAAGAAGAAGAAGAAGAAGAAGAAGAAGAAAGAAGAAGAAGAAGAAGAAGAAGAAGAAGAAGAAGAAGAAGAAGAAGAGAGAAGAAGAAGAAGAAGAAGAGAAGAAGAAGAAGAAGAAGAAGCAGCAAAGCTCCTTTTACCCCTGATATTTGCTTCTCTAGTCAGGCTTAAGAGAATCCCTCCCAGACACGAGGAAGGGGGAACATTCTGAGGTTTACTGGAAATGGGAAAAATAGCTGCGTAGTTTCTTCTTCCTTTCTGATTCCTGTTCAAAATGCTCTTTGTGGGGAAGGGTCATGTGGGGATCATGAGTGAAACTCTCAGGGAGGCTGTGGCCTCCACACCAGCTCAGTCCACACAGAGAGACTCAGGGGAGGGGATGTCAGTGGATGTGTTTGTTTCACTTACCTATCAGGAAGAGAATCCCAGCTTCCAAGATTACAGCAGCCAGAACTCCCAGAAGAGCCCACCTTGTGGTAGCTAAAGGAGGAGAAATTCAGAAGTTCTGATTAGACAGATGCTGAGTTCCCTGAAGTGGAGATGCTGAGCAATGGAAGCACTTCCCAAGCTGTGTTGGCCTCCAAGAAGTGCCCCCACCTGAAGGAAGCCCCTCCCCCCCAGGCTGAAGAGGACAGAGCGAATGGCCTTGAAGGGGAGAAGGAGGAGCCACCACCCATCATCTCATATGTCATATATTCACATTATTCCTATTACCATTTCCAACTCTTCTCACAGAAATCTCTTCCCTCCCATTGCTAAATAAATGGCTATACCGTATTTCCTGCTCTGCACCTGAAAACATGGGATGATGAAGCAGCAAACTCCCACCACATCTGTTCCTCAGACGACCGGATATGAATCCCTCTTTTTTAAGTGTGGCTCCGGGGTTAGATGGGCCTATTGATCACATACCTGGCTCCCTGCTATGTGACATCGGCCCTGCCTGAGCTTCTTGAGGTTATAGCCGACTTGGCGGTTGAGACCCCCAGGCTCATGGTCATGAGGGATTTCAACCTACCCTCAGCCGGCGGGACCTCTGGGATTGCTCAGGAGTTCATGGCTTCCATGACAGCCTTGGGCCTGACCCAATTAATTCGGGACCCCACACATGTTGGGGGTCACCTCTTGGATCTGGTTTTTGTCTCTGGACAGTGGCAGGATGATCTAGGTATAGAGGATGTTGTTATAGAGCCCCTGTCATGGTCAGATCATTCGCTCCTTAGGCTGGACTTCCATGCCGCACCCCCTCATCGCAGGGAGGTGGGGCCGATAAAATGGTTCCGCCCCAGGCGCCTGATGGGCCCGGATAGGTTCCTGATGGAGCTTGGGCCATTTCCTGATGCTCACACACACGACTCTGTTGGGGACTTAGTGGCCACCTGGGATAGGGTGGCGGCTGAGGCCCTTGACCGGGTCGTGCCCTTGTGGCCTCTGACCCGGTGCCGATCCCAACGGGCTCCTTAGTTTTCCGAGGAGCTGAGGGAGATGAAGTGCCAGAAAAGACGCCTAAAGAGTGATTGGAGGACCACCCACTCCGGATCTGACCGAACACTATTGCGGTCCCATATTAGGACCTATTTAGTGGCGATAAGGGCAGCAAAGTGTTCTTACTTTTCTGCCCTTATTGCGTCCACAGAAAGTCGCCCAGCTGTCCTTTTTAAGGTGACCCACTCCCTTTTAGATGTGGGAGTGTGGGAGGATCCTTTGCAAGGACGGGCCGAGGATTTTTCGAATTGTCTGCACGATAAAATCGCTCAGATTCAGGATGGGTTGGACTCTGACTGAGCAACTCTGGGCGGGAGGGCGGGGGTGGATTTCGGGGAAGTGATTTGGGATGAGTTTGGTCCTGTGACCCTCAAGGACATGGACAGGATACTGGGTGGGCTTAATGCTACCACATGTTTACTGGATCCGTGTTCTTTCTGGCTGGTTTTGGCCACCCGGGAGGTGACACGATGTTGGTTCCAGGGTATTATTAATGCTTCCTTGAGTGAGGGGCTTTTGCCTGCCACCTTGAAAGAGGCGGTGGTGAGGCCCCTCCTCAAGAAACCATCCCTGGACCCGACATTATTATCTAACTATCGTCCGCTCTCCAACCTTCGCTTTGTGGCGAAGGCTGTTGCGAGTGTGGTGGCACAACAACTCCCTCAGCACCTGGATGAAGCTGTCTATTTAGATCCGCACCAATCGGATTTTAGGCATGGGCACAGCACAGAGACGGCATTGGTTGCGTTGGTGGATGATCTCTGGAGGGCCCGTGACAGGGGTTGTTCCTCTGTCTTGGTCCTGTTAGACCTCTTAGCGGCTTTTGATACTGTTGACCACAGTATCTTATTGTGATGGCTGGGGGGGTTGGGAGTGGGAGGCACCGTGCTACGGTGGTTCTCCTCCTTCCTCTCCAACCGTTCACAATTTGTGTTTGCAGGGGGGCAGAGGTCGGCCCCGAGGCCCCTGATTTGCAGGGTACCTCAAGGGTCTATGCTCTTGCCCCTTCTGTTCAACATTTATGTGAAGCCGCTGGGTGAGATCATTCCATCAGTATGCTGATGACACTCAGTCATACATTTTTACCCCAGGCCAACCCAACGAAGCCGTTGAAGTGATGACCCAGTGCCTGGAAGCCGTGTGGAGCTGGATGGGGTGAAACAGGCTTCGACACAATCTGGCCGAAACCGAGTGGCTGTGGTTTCCGGCACCCAGAAACTGCCAGCTAACTCCATCGCTGGCCGTGGGGTAGAAATTTGGACCCCCACGGAGAGGGCGCGCAATCTGGGTGTCCTCCTGGACGTACGGCTGTCGTTAGAAGATCATATAGCGGCCATTGCCAGGGGGGCCTTTTGTCAGGTCCATAGGATCCACCAGTTGCGGCCCTTTCTGGATCGGGATGCTCTCTGCGCAGTCACATCTGTCCTCATCATCTCCCGCTTAGATTATTGCAATGCTCTCTACATGGGGCTCCCCTTGAAGAGCATCCGGAGGCTTCAGCTGGTGCAGAGTGCGGCCGCGCAAGTGATTCTGGGGGCTTCTCGGAGCTCCCATGTTACACCACTCCTGCGCGAGCTGCATTGGCTTCCGGTGGCCTTCTGGGTGCGATTCAAGGTGTTAGTGGTCACCTTTAAAGCACTCCATGGCTTGGGACCCGGGTACTTACGGACCGCCTGCTGCCACCATCGGCCTCCTGTCGGCCAGTGCACTCCCACAGGGCGGGCCTCGTCAGGATGCCCTCAGCTGGGCGATGCCGGCTGGTGGCCCCAAGAGTGCAGGCCTTCTCTGCGGGGGCTCCCTCCCTCTGGAATGAATTACTCCCAGAGATGAGAATTATCCCTGACCTACGAACCTTCCGGCGCACGCTGAAGACCCACCTTTTCCAACAAGCCGGTCTGGCCTAGACTTACTGGAAGAGTTTTAAATTGGTTTCGATGGTTGTAGCTTTTTAAATTTTTTCCTTGTTCAGTTTTAATTTTATTGTATTCCAGCCATTAATTTAATCTATTTTTAATTCTATTTTAAAATTGTATTTGTAATTGTGTTGTTTTTACTTGGCTGTACACTGCCCCGAGTCCCGTTGGGAGAGGGGGCGGTATATAATATCAAATAAATAAATACATACAAATCTTGATGTAACTTCTACACAAAGTTTTTTCTATGCATAACAACCCCATCAGCCTCTCACCTGTTTCCTCCTTGAGAGCCAAGACCAGGGGCTCCGGCAAGCCCTCGTGCTCCAGGTGACACCGAAAACGGTCCCTCTCCTTGGGGTCGATCTTAATGCTGAGCTGGACATAATAGGTCCCATCTGAGTTGGGGGCCACGTTCCTATGGAGGGTCTTGTAGATACAGGCCCCTCCATCCCTGGTCCAGATGGCCTGGATCTCCTTGGGGTAGAAGCCAAAGGCCTGGCAGGTGAGGACCTCCAGCCTCTCATCCACCACCTTGGAATTCACCTTCCCCACTGGAGGCTCTGCAGAAGAAGCAACACCAGAGTAACCAGGTTTTCTAGAGTTTCTGTCAAGATGGCTTAATAACAGCAAAGGCCTCCTTTGGCCCTCCTCTCCCTCTGCTCCTTCTCCTCCTCTGAACCTCTGGGCCACTGAAACTCTTTAGATCTATTTTTGAAAGGGTTAAAAGTAAAAGTTGGGTAAAGCTCTCCAGTTGACCAACGCAATTCAGTGTTTGAGGTTTAATTTTAACAAACACACCCCAATTGAATTTGTTCAAGTGGTTCCAGATAGAAATCAGAAACAGACTGATCTTTTCCTTCTGACCCAAAAACAGGACATTGGTCTCTTCTGCTTTGCAAATTTTTCTCAGGGAAACAATGAGACATCCAGCATTATTTTCTTGTACAGAAGATTATTTTCCTCCTATCATGTGATGTGGGATCCTGTCTGACTCTTTTCTACAGAGAGCAGCTTGGCTATGTAGGACAGAAATACTATGGGGAGAGGGAGCCTGCGGAAACATGCCCAGTGGAGACCCCATTTTGTCACTCACCGATCCTCTGCACAGCCTCCTCCTTCTGGTAGGACAGGTATCTCTGCAGCCACTCAAGGCAGGTCTCCTCCAACTTCTTCATTGTCTCTGACCACCCTGGATGATCCTCCCACTCCTCCTTGACCTTCTGGGCCCGGGGCCGAGCTGTCACCCATCTGAGGGTCTCCTTGTCGAAGCTGATGAAGTCCATCCCATCGTAGCCATAGTGGAAATATCCTCCTTTGCTCCCGTCTTCCCTGAGCTCACAGCCCCAAACTGCCTGCCAGGTGTGAAGCCCTGAAAGAGACCCAGAGAGTGATGGGTGTGAATGAAAAGGGCCCAGGATTCCTCTCCTTAGGGAGCATTATGCTGTCACCCCCTTGCCACCTGGGGAGAGAAGCACGATTTCTCCCTCCCTCTTTATCACACAAGGAGAAATATCCTCAGTTAACCTTCCTTGGCTACCCTCAGGCTGTGCAGAATGTCCAGGGAGGGAGAAAACCAGGGCTGGGGGTGGAGAGTGGGGGGTTCTCTCTTTACAGGAAAGCAAGTCTCACCATTATGCCCCCTGCAGGCCCTGGAGGTCAAAGGTGGCCTGCCTCTGCTCACCTTCACTCTGGTGGCTGAGTTTGGATAACTTCTCCAGGTCAACCCCGAAGACCCTCTCGGGGGCCAGAAAGTTCTCCTTCTCCTTCTCCTCCATCCAGGGCACCAGAGGCTCCATCTTCCCAGTGAGGCTGTCAAAGTGAGCGATGGGCTGGTCATCCAGGTAGCCCCTAATGAAGTACTGGGGCCGCCCCTGGCTGGGCTCTGGCAGTCGCAGGTAGAAGTAGCTCAGGGAGTGGGAGAGGGAGCCTGGAGAGGGAGAAGAGAAAATTATAGGGTCTGCACTGCAGCTCCATCCCCTCCAACCTCCAGAAATAGGGGGCCTCCCTCTCTCTGCTCTGCTTGGGAAGGTTCCTTCCTTTAAACCTGAGGAAGAAGCTCCAGACATCCCTTGGCTGACCTCTAGAAACACCTGGGCAGACCCACATCTGGTTACAGTAACCCACAGCCCCTCTGAGCCCTTGATATTCCCAGCTTCCTGTGTGCCTGGCTGCCATCACAATCCTCCTTGCCAGGCACAGGGAGGGTCACGGAAAGCAGAAGATGGACCTGGAGCCCCATTTTGGAGATAGAGACCTGGCTGCTCTCCAGAGAGGCAGCCCAGCCCCACCCATATCCCTTCTGTGACTCAATGAGCAGTTTGGAGCAGTTCCTTGACAGGTAGCCGGGCCCTTTGCCAGCCCAGGAGTGGAACTCAGATACGTGGAAATAGGTGGAGCCTGAAGGTTCCTCTGCGATGTAAAAACTAAAAACTTCAACTGCAAACTCTTCTACAAGCAGCCCCTCCTTTTCTTGGCCCTCCTGTCTGCCCCCCAACTCTCTCTCTTTTATTAATTTTATTTTTAAATATACATTCCATGACCAGTGAGGTATCTGGGTATCATTCAAGTACAAATAATAATAGCCGTATTAATAATATTTGTTACGTTAATCCTACTTGTGTAGTTATAGTGTTCTTCATATCTAAATGTGTTTCTTCATTCTTCAGCTGTTCAGTATTTTTATGCATCAATCTAATAACAATCACAATATTTTTTAAACATTCATAATACCATCTTTCAACATCTAATCTTTACACCTATTGCTTTTAGTATGTTATATAAAAATGTCTAATATTTCCCCTTAATCTTGTTTCTACCTCTAAATATTTAGTATTTGTTAGATTAATCATACTTGTGTAATTATGGTATTACATATATTTGTGTTGGAATATGTTCATTATTTAGTTGTTCAGTGTTTTAGTGCACCATTCTAATAACAATCACAATATTATTTAGACAATCATAATGGCACAATAACCCAAATCTTCTGCGGCAACCTTTTTTCGCACACAAACGTTTGCCTCTCACGCGCGTGTAAATTAACCGGCGCCACGAGAATGCAGGTCTCAGCCCTCGTTATATTCCCACTGCCAATATCGCCTCTCCTCAGAAACACGAAGGGGAACGGATGACAAAGGAAACGCCAAACGTTCCCAAACGAGGGTCGGTGAAGCGTCGCGAGGGAAGGCAGATTTTCCCTTCTGGGAAAGGAGCTTTGGGGAGGGGGGGGGGAGACAGCCAGCCCAGGACTACGGCTCCCCCTTCCCTTCTGCTGCCTCCCCTCCGGGTCTCAAGTCCCACCGCTCCCAGGAGCCAGAGGGGCGCCCGTTGCAGCCCCATCGCCCGCCAGCCACGCGCGGCGTTTCCATCTGCAGGCGAAGCCACCCGGCGGCACCATCCCCTCCGCCAAGGGAAGCCCCGCCCCTTCGGACCCTCCCGCTCCCGAGCGTCGAGCCTGGGGGACTGAAGTTCTCTCTGCCGTCCGCAGGTCCTCTCGCCATATTTGGGGTTGGCGAAGGGAGAGAGGAAAGGGCGCCGCTCCTTTGCTCTCTTCCAGCCCCCAAGAAGGGGCAGCGGGGTCCCAGCCACGCGCTGCCCTCAACACGCGGCGATCCCACCAGCCCCCTTGCGCCTTTTTGGCCGCAGGTGGTTGCAGCTTCCTGGGCCGGTTTTCTTTACCCTTTTCTCCAAGGCCTCCGGACAGTCCAGGCTGCATTTCATGGAGGGATTCTATGGGCGTTTTGCTTAGGACAACAACTCCGCGTTTAAGGGATAATGAACTTCCCTCAAGAGCCTTCGAGGGAGTCTGTCTTCCCTTCTTATTGGCTCCTCTCCTCTCCTTCCGCTCTTCAAGGCTTCTCTTCCTTACCACTTCCCTGCTGAGTTCAGTTGGTCTTTTTGGGCTCTGTGCCCAACAGCAGCAGGTAAGATTGACTCACGTCTGTCTTAAGGTTTCAGTTCCAATTGCTGGAAGAAATCTCGGTTCAGTTCCAAGTGGGGAAAAAGACACTGGAAACATGGAGGCTGCTTGGAAAGATGGTTTAAGGGTGGACAGCAGGACCACATGGCCTGGAGCTCCAAAGTGAAAAGGATGATCACGTGCTTCAAGGTGTTGGGTGAAGGAAAGAAGGGCCGGCCAAGATGCCGAGAGACCCTTATATACCCTCTGTTGGGCCTCACTGTAGTGTTTCCTGTTCCTGTGCAATTGGCTGTCAGATTGGGGGGGGGTCTTAACTAACTGTCTGGACCACATGGCTTCACCTGAGTTCCAAGCTTGGTTGAGCCTTGCTGGATGATGAAGTAATGAAAAGGCTTTAGGCAATTCCTATAGCTCTACCTGGAGGTCTTTGTTATGTAGAATACTCTGGCCCAGGCCTTAATAGCCCACCCATAAAGAAAGGTGGGGGTGAGTTTCTGCTTCTGAGTTTCTACTCTTTTTAGCAATATTCTGCCTTTTTAACATTTCCTAGGATATTTCATTTGTCTAGGAGAGGGGTGGGTGCTAACTTCCTACACAGAGAAGGAGGGCTGTGAGCTCAGTCTTTGGGGCAGCCCCTGAGATATTGGAAGACTGCTGCCATGTCTCCCCTGGTTCTTATTTTCATCAAACTAGAAATGCCCAATTCATGCAACAGTTCCTCATATGTTAACTTTTAGCCTCCAGTCCCCTAATCATCTTTGAAAGGACACTCTCGCCGCCCTTTCCGTTGCCCGGCTGTGCCCACCCTTTGGGGCTCCCGATGGAGAGAAGACGGTCCTTGGGTCCCCCTCTCCCCCCTCCCGACTTTCATCTCTTTGGTTCTGGGCAGCAGCCTCGCCAAGGCGACCTGCGACTCTCGGTGTCCCAGGAGTCTCGCTGCCCTCCATTTTGCACCTGGACGGTCCCAAACGCCTCTGCCTCCCCGGGGAATGCGCTCATATATGACTATCGTTTCCTCCCCCATTTTTGAATGCTGTAAATATGAGGGGATCCTTTTGCCCTAGGAGTGCCTCCCTTTATTTTCTGGGAGGGGATTCCTCCGAGGCGCACAAAATCAATAACTACTGCAGTGATGCTTGAATATTGGCTTTTCGGTCCTGCGTTTGATCCTGCAATGTGGATGGGAGGCCACCAGGAACTTCAGAGAAAGGGAGAAACCAATGGGAAGCAGGAGGGGGGGATGCAATGGATCTTGAGGTGAGGCTGCTGGGTGCCTCCGACGGCAGGTGAGGCTCCAGGGCCATTTGGGCAAGTTCCGACCCAGTCTTAGTTTCTGAGGAATGGGACAATTTGAGCGCGGCTGCCTTAACACGCCCGCTTGTTCTCTGGCTCTCCGCCACAGCTGAGCCAGTGCGGGAATTCCTCCTGGGCTGGCTCTCCACCCACGCTCCTCTCCCGCTCTTTCATCTGGACCGTTTCACGGAGGGAGGTAGTCCTCCTTTGAACAAGAAGCCTCAACGTGCTACAGAAACACACTCAGAGCCAGTGGTGAGCATGGAGAGGAACTGGGGCAGCCCCTAGCTGGGCTCTGACACCTTCAGGTAGGAATGGCAGAGGGAGTGCCCGGGGCAGCCTGGAAGGGAAAGAGGGGGAAGGGTACACCATGAAAAGCAGCTCCCAAACAGGGAGACCAACTGCCTGTTTTACGTTGGAGGATTCCAGTGTTGAGCAAAGGTGGCATTCAGCAGGTTTGGACCACTTCTGGAGAACCAGTACCAGAAATGTTGAGTAGTTCGGAGAACCGGCAAACACCACCTCTGACTGGCCCCGCCCCCATCTCTTCTCTGCCTCCCATTGAGTCCCAGCTGATCGGCTGGGTTTTGTTTTGTTGCCCTGCACAGGAGAAAGGAGCTGGAAAGCAGGTCAGTGGGGTGGGGAGGGAATGGAGATTTTGCAGTATCCTTCCCCCAGGAGGGGGAGAGAATAGAGACTTTACAGGATCCTTCCCCTGCCACGCCCACCAAACAATGCCCACAGAACCAGTAGTAAAAAATTCAAATACACAAGAAGGGGGAAACCCTTCAAATACACAAGAAGGGGGAGACCCTTCAAATACACAAGAAGGGGGAGACCCTTCAAATACACAAGAAGGGGGAGACCCTCCAAATACACAAGAAGGGGGAGACCCTTCAAATACACAAGAAGGGGGAGACCCTTCAAAAACACACCAACCCCAAGCAAATGAAAACAACCTAACTCCATCACAATCACCCCTATCATTAGCCCCGGTCGAAGTTCGCAACTACGCACCTGCAGCCGAAGGAACAAACACCGACATGGACCAGGCAGGAGAAGAGCTGCTGCCGAGAAGAAACCTGGAAGGGAGTGGCCTAGCCGACTCAACTAACCGGGCAAGACTCGGCAGGAGCAACATGGCCGACTCTACCTTCCAGGCGGTTCCACGAGAAGAGATGGAGAGACCAACAGGTCCGTCCGCACCGGCTGCTAGCGAACTAACAAATGACCTGCGCAGGTCCAGTCGGACCCATAGGAGCCCCGCCTACTTATGTGACTATGTAACCTAGGGGGCTCCTGATTGGTCGGACTGGACCAAGTGGGGAGGGGTGTTCTATAATCAAATACTCACCCGCAATTGGTCGATCCAATGGCGGAAACTTTGTATACCTGTCATTGGCTGGCGAGCTGCGAGCAGCCGCTATAAGAAAGGCTGCCGCGGCTCCGTTGCTGTTCAGTCCTGGAAATAAAACAAAGTAACAAGTCAACTGAATCTCTTACTTCCCGCCATTAAAACAGTGGTGGTTACCATGATTACTATTATGTTGTTATGTTTATTATTTTACTTATTATTCAGGTGAAACAGAACTTGAAACAAGAAACACAATAACAGAATTGGGCGGGACCTTGGAGGTGTTCTAGTCCAGGGGTCGCCAACCTTTTGGACCTCGGGGACCACCAAACTCATAATTTTAAATCCCACAGACCAGAGACCTTGGGAAAATCCCAAAAATAGTCTTCAGGAAAATTCCCCACCCCGTCTTCCTACGGATCAATCATTCTTTATTTGGGATCGTAGGATACTGTCTCCAGCTCCGTTCTCAGGGGGAGAGAGAGAGAGAGAGAGAGACTTTTGGATCCATGCAAAGAAAACAGCAGAAGCTGCTGAAGTCTTTCTTTCTCTCCCCCAAACTCCACCAGAAAGGAACCTTTGCCGGTGCAGCCTCTTGGAGCAGGATGCCTTGCAGGGTCCCAAAGACTCCTTTCCGGCAGAGTTTGGGGGAGACAAAGAAAGACTTTTTCTGCTTTCCTTGTGTGCAGCCAGAAAGAAGAGGAAAGAAGCAGCCGGGTGGCCAGGCGAGGTGCGTGGAGCACGTGGGGCAAGTTCCCCCCCTCCACCCTTTCCTCTCTCCCCTCATGTTGTTCACAATGTAAGCGACACAAGCCTTATGTTCCTTTGGGCCCTGTAGGCAGCCCAGCCTTGTGTTCCTGCACAGCCTCGATTAATTGCTTTGGAGGTGACATTTCTCTGTGGACCACCAACATTTCCTCGTGGACCACCAGTGGCCCCGGCCCACTGGCTGGCGACCACTGTCCTAGACCAACTCTCTGCCAAACAGGGACATTTGCATTTAGCCAGCAAAGGACCTGGTTACCCCTATTGTGTGAATGCAGCCACACTGAGGAGGCCCTCCTCATTCTTCTCGCGAGACTCTCCCCCAGCGACCCCTCCCCCCCAGGCCTTCTTTTTGGCAGAGCATCCCAACAGAGACCCCAACACAATCGAAGGAAGATCTTAACATTAAGTCGTTGCCACAGTGAAGGATAATATACCAAACCTGGGGAATAGAGGTGTAAGCCAGAACACCCCTCCCCTAATTCTGCCTTCACCCCCTTCCCCTTCCAGGCTGCCCCAGGCGCTCCCTGTGCTATTTCTACCTGAAGGTGTCAGAGCTCAGCAAGGAGCAGCCCTGGTTCCTCTCCATTAAAGTGTTGGAGTTGGTGTCTGAAGCATTGCTGGACAGGAAGGAAGAGAGAGGAGCGGGAGGAGGGGGAGAAGAGGAGGGGAAGGGGGAAGGGGGAGGAAGAGGGAGAGAGGAGGGTGTGAAGAGGAGGGAAAGGAGAGGAGGAGGAGGAGAGAGGAGAGGCAAATAGAGAGTGGGAGGAGGAGGAGGGGAAGAAGAGGGAGGAGGAAGAGGGGAGGGAGGAGGAGACTGAGGCAGATCATCTGCTTCCCCCCCTCCCCAGGCAAGGAGAGTAATTGGGGAAGGAGCTTAGACTGCTCTCTGCATTGAAATCTGGCCCTGCCCCCCCCCTCCTCCCCACTGTCAGGTCCACTCAGAGCTGGTTGAAATCAGGGATCCTTTTGCCCACATTTGGCTGCTACACCACCTTTTTGAGGGAGAGCCCCAGTTCCATGCTCCACACCCTTGTGATTCCCCCTCCCCCAGGTTAGACTACCGCCGTTGGCTCTCCCTTGGGCTCCCCTGGAAGACTGTGCAGAAACTGCAGCTGGTTCAAAAAAGCATCTCACAGACAGGCTGGCATGGGAGGTGCAGCAACATTGCCTCCTGCATTGGGGAGGGGGTTGCATGGCCTCCAGTGGGGATCCTGAGTGCAATTCCAGTGGCGGCTTGGAAGTTAGAGAGCCTAGCCAAGAGGGCCCACAGGGCCACCCCTCCAATGGGCCCCGGCTGGGTTTTTCTGTCCTGCTTACAAGCACAAGAAGGGAGGCCAGGAAGTGGTGATTTTCCCCAACCCTCTGACAAAACCTCCCCAAGACCTTGTTAGCTCCTCCAGCCATCTCCAAGAAGCTGTGGAAACAGAACGTTGCTATTCTCAGAAGCTCTGAAACTAACACCTACAGTTTCCCTCCCTCTGTTTCCCTTTCATTGCTGTTCAGGAGCCTCACATCCACCGAGGTTACTCAATCCCCAAGAGCTGCTGAGGAAAGGAGAGAAGGCAGCCCAAGAAACTGAGTGCTTGAAGTGAAGGACACAAGGACCCCCCACTCTGCATTCTCTCTCCAAGCATTGAAAGAACCTTTCTCCTCCGGCTCCACAGGGGATCCCAATTTGGCTTAACTACCAGGAAAAAATGTCCAAGTAGGAGAACTGAGGCCAGAAGAGAAACTGAAACCAATTCAGATACACACACCAAGTTCTTCTTGCTGTTTTTTTATCTGTTGTTTTGAATCCAGGCAAAAATGAAGAAAACTCCCCCAACCCATCAAGGGTCAAATTAGTGATCAATCGGGATTACAGATGTGGCCACGTGACATGAACTACATTTCCCAGAATACCTTTAACTACATTTACCATGATGCATTCCCTTAAGGGGACAGCTCACAATTGCTACCTAACTCTCCAATTCCCATACATTGGCTGGACAGCACAATATGGAAGGGGTGAAAGAGGACAAGATGGACATTGAATAATTCAATTTGACTGGGAAAGTTAATATTAAGAAAGGAACAAGACAAGGATGCCCTCTGTCACCACTGTTATTTATATTGACACTAGAAGTGTTAAATAGAAATATTAGAGAAAATAAGGAAATAAAGGGTAGGGAGATAAAAAAGGAAGAGTACAATTTGCAGGCATTTGCAGACGATCTGGTCTTTATACTGTATTAGAAGAACCACTAGAAACAGGACTCAAACTGAAAAAAAGGATAGGAGAATATGGAGAAGTTGCAGGATTGAAAATAAATAAGGAAAAAACTAAGATTTTAGTGAAAAATATCAGAAAAGCAAAATAGAGAATTAATGGACAGATTAGATATTCAAATTACAAAGAAAGTGAAATACTTGGGGACTCAACTGACAGCAAGATGTGCGACAATTAAAGAAGATAATATTATAAATGAAAACAACAGATTAAAATAGATTTGGAAAAATGGAAAAATTTGCAATTGTCATTAATAGGGAGAATAGCAATTAAGATGAATATACTACCAAGAATACTGTACTTGTTTCAAACAATTCCAATAAAATTGGAGAAAAAAATACTTTGATGACTTAAACAAAATAATACTAAAATATATATGTCAAGGGAAAAAAGCAAGGATTAAACTAAAACTGCTACAGGATGCAAAAACTAGATGAGGGTTTTGGTTACCTAATTGGAAACTATATTACCAAGCTGTGATATTGATGTGGATGAAAGAATGGATTGTGTTAAGGAATACAAGGTTATTGCTATTGGAGGGACATGACTTGCAATTGGGATGGCATGCTTTTCTATGGTATGGGAAAAATAAGTCTCATGGTTACGTTTAAAGACACTGTAAGAAACGCTTTATTGTTAATATGGGAGAAAATAAGAAAACAACACTATTTGAAGATTCCAGTCTGGCTATCAACGATGGAAGCGTTTATATATCCAAATGTTTTTAAAATGGGAAATATTGTTAGATATAAAGATGTTTTAAATGACAGGGGTGAACTCAAAACAAAAAAAGAAGTAAATGAACAAGGGATTGATATGAATTGGTACTCATATATGCAAATACATTCTAGATATGAAAAAGATGTTACAGAGGAGGGTTTTTACAATAAGTTGACAGAATTAGATAAAATTCTGACTGGAACAGAAAAAAGGATGATTAAGAAACTGTATAATTATCTGTTAGGAGCAAAACTAGAAGAACAAATGAAGGAAACGATGATAGAAAAACTTTGGTTATGGGATAGAACTAGACAAATGGCAGAAGCTATGGGATAGAAACTATAAAATAATAATGTCAACAGTGTATAAAGAAAATTTGTATAAGATGTTTTATTGATGGATATTGCGCTGGCAAAGCTGTTTAAAGATAAATCAGCCAAATGTTGGAAATGCTACCAGATACCAGGATCATATTATGTGGTGGACATGTACTGAAGCTAAAAGATACTGGACAAAAATACACACAGGTTGGAAAAGATGATAAAAACAACACGTAGATTTAAAACCTGAGATATTTCTGTTCGGAATTTTACCTGCTAATTATAATAAAGAAAAAACATATTTAATTATTCATATATTAACAGCAGCTAGAATTGTATTTGCCCAAAATTGGAATGATAAGATTCCAACAGAGGAAGAGGTGATTATGAATGTGCAGAAATGAAGAGATTAACACTGGCAATTAAAGAACAAGAAGAAACGGAATATTATGTGATATGGGAAGTATTTTATAAATGGTTGGAAAACAAAGAAACAAGCTAAATGAATAGAAGATCAAATGTATTGAGATTATTATAATGCTGAGAGAAATAAGGATGGCATTTTTAACATGAATGCAATCTTAATGATATTATAGTAAGAAGTGTATATTAAATATGAATGTGTGCGCAAGATATATGTACCCACTGTTGAATTGAAAGATGGATACGTTGTAAAATAAAATAAAAATACTATTTAAAAAAAGAGTGTAGCTAACGCTCTTGTAAAGTGTTATGTCCTGTCTTTGAAGGCAGATGGGAATCTAAATTTAAAGGGGTCTTTTATCTGTCTGCTTTGTAAAAGACTGTGGCAGGAAGCAGTCTGTTTGGGGCTTTGGGTACTCATGTATGAAACTTCCAGGTGCTTAACTGCTTGAGTACTTTAGAGCATGGGGAGGGCCTTTTCTCTCCTCTCCTTGGCTCCCTCCTCCCCCCACAGCAACTCCCCTCCAGGGGGCATGGGGGGAAAGCAGCCAAATTGGAGAAGGTAGTGAATAAAATCTAATCAGAGATGTTTTGCTGATTCTTGTTGATTTGTTTTATTTGTATTTCTTTATTTTATGTTGCTGAATTGCATTGACACGTGTGTCCCTTCTTGTGCACAACCCAGCAGCTTTTGTGACTCTTTGCAGCAAAAATTACCGACCTCTGGCTTTGCTCTACTTTTCAAATGTGCCGGCACTGCTGCCTTCTAGTGCCGGCCCCGCAGGTCCACCCCATTGAGCCCACTGCACTGGAGGGACCTGCCCAAGCAAGTCCGAGTGGAGCGGTGCACCAAATCAATGGGGTGAGCCTGGGAGAGGGAAAGAGAGAGAGAGAAGAGAGAGAGAAGAAGAAAGAGAAAAGGGAAAGAAAGAAAAACGGACAAAGAAGGGGGCATGGAGGGATGGAGGTAGGGAGGAGGAGAGGGGGAGAGGGAGAGAGAGAGAGAGACCTGGTGCATCAGATTGAAATGAGGCCTAGTTTAGAGGCCCTTTTCCACATTGAACCATCTTTGGCTCCTATTAATTAAAGGTTTTGTGGAGGAAACATGGCCAAGACTATCAGAAAGCTCCCAAATTTTGTTGAGGCTTTAAACAGGATCCATTGGACCAGATCTCCACCCTAAAAATTACTTTTTCCCAATGTATTACAGTGCCAATTCTGAAGAAGGCAAACCCGAAACTTATTGGTAAATTACAAGGAGAACACACACACACACTCCCTTCTAACCCTGCTGGAGCAGGTGATTGGACTAGAATAGATACCTCATTATCTTTCTCCTCCCTCCCTCCTTCTTTATTTCTTTTTCTTTCCATCCCTTCCTTCCATCCCCCCCTCTTTCTTTGTCCCTTTTTCTTTCTTTCTTTCTTTCCCTTTTCTCTTCTTCCTTCTCTCTCTCTCTCTCTCTCCCTCTCTCAGGCTCACCCCGTTGACTTCGTGCACCGCTTGCTTGGGGAGGTGCCTCCGATGCAAAGGGCTCACTGGGGTGGAACAGGGCGGCGGCGGCGGGATGTTTGAAAAGGAGAGCAAAGCTCCTTGCATCAGAGCGTGCAAGTCTATGGGTTGATCCTGCGGGGCCTTGCCTGGAATGTGGCAGCGGTGGGATTTTTTCTCACCCCTAAATTGTGCCCTGCCGCTCACCTCCAGCGCCCCCCTGCCGGCCTCCTTGCCTCTCAGCGCCCCCGTAGGGCATCCTACCGGCCGACTGGCAGATTGTCCCTTCTAGGAAAGGAGCTTACAGGGGGAGAGACCCAGCCCAGGACACGACCCCCCCTCCCGTTTCTGCTTCCTCCCCTCCGGGTCGCAGGTCCCTCCAGGCACTCACCGCAGCATCCCCGCCGCACGAAGGCCCCCAGCACCGCTCCCAGGAGCCAGAGGGGCGCCCGTCGCAGCTGCATCGCCCTCCAGC
Organism: Bungarus multicinctus; assembly: GCA_023653725.1. Taxonomy (NCBI): domain Eukaryota; kingdom Metazoa; phylum Chordata; class Lepidosauria; order Squamata; family Elapidae; genus Bungarus; species Bungarus multicinctus. The sequence goes on along the minus strand of JAGDQI010000299.1, from coordinate 132,506 downwards.
CACCTGGTTTTTTTACACCCGCATCTGAAGACCCCAAACCACAGCCATCAGCCGAGAAAATCTCGCCCCTTCTGCTGTGCTCTGAATGAGCAGAACTGAAACTGGGGCTAATGGCGTGTAAAGCAAAAGTTTGGTGAGGCTCGGAAATGTCCCTCCACGCCCACTTCCTCTTCACAGGAAAGCAGCCAAGGTTCAGCCAAGCCCCTCCCCCTTCTGTCTCAGTCCTCCCCCTGGCGCTCCAGACAGGGCGAGGGGCTTCCAAGTTCCCTGCTTGGCTGTCTTTTGGCGCCCAGGAAGGGGGGAGCGAGGTCCCAGCCACAGGCTGCCCTCAGCAAGCAGCGACAGTTAAGGTTGCATTTAATGAAGGGATTCTATGAGCGAATAATGAGAGTTTTATTTATGACAACTCCGCGTTTTAAGGGATAATGACTTTCCGCAAGAGCCTTCGGGGGAGTCTGCCTTTCCTTCTTCTTGGATCCTTTCCCTTCCCTTCCTTTCTTTTCTCTTTTCCTTTCCTTCTTTCCTTCCCTTCTCTTCCCCTTCCTTTCCTTTTCCCTTTCCTTCCTTTCTTTCCTTCCCCCTTTCTTTTCCTTTCCCCCCTTTCTTTTCCTTTCACTCTTCCCTTCCTTTCTTTTCTCTTTTCCTTTCATTCTTTCCTTCCCTTCCCTTCTCTTCCCTCTTCCTTTCCTTCCCCCTCCCCTCTTAGAGTCTTCTGTTCTTTCCTTTCCCTCGCCTTTTCCTTCTGAGTCCAGTTGTTCGTTTCCACTTATGGCTCCAAAGCGAGAATCTCTCATCCGAGCTGGGAGAGGCTCACCTGGGCCAAATCCCCTCAAACGGCTTCAGGGAAGAAGGCTGTGAGCTCAGTCTGGCCCGTTTCACCACAAGGTCTAGCAGCTGCTTCTCCCTAAGTTAAACTGCAGGCTGTCTCTGTATCATAATCCAATAGAGAGAGTCGATATATGGACAAACACTTCGGAGGGCGGGAGGGAGAGCCAGAGAGAAAGAGGAAATGCGTGTGTGCATGAAATACTTTGCACTGGTGTGTACAACAAAAAGAGCAAACTGTCGTGTGTGATTGTTGCTCATCATCAGGCAGATGTGAGACTTGAGGAAGAGAAGCTGGAAAACGGATTCTTGGGCTGGGAGATCCCCAGATGCTTGGACTGCCAGCCAGGGTTGTTCTTGGGGCTCCCCCCCCTCCCAGACTGTCCAGAGAGGCTCCCAGGTGCTCAGAAAGGCTTGTCTCCCTGCCTTCCTGGAAGCATTCAGGGGAAATGGCAACCCAGCAAGCGTGGAAGGAAGGAGATCTCGAGGCAGGCGCTCGCTGCCCCTTGGGAAGAAGACATTGCTCTCCTCCAAGTGTGGTTGTTGTGAGTGTCTTGAAAGGGGGGGGGGGATTTCCGCCTTCCTAAGCCCTTTGCAGCCCAACTCGGTGTCCTGAGTCTCCTCCTGGACATCTTCCAAACACTCGGTCACAAGAACCCACTCGGTCGAGCTGAGACTGAACAAAGCCGGCCCACGCAGCACGCGACCGGCATTGCCTGGGCTAAATCAGATCGGGTTTGTCCCAGGCTGGAATAGCGGCGTCCTGGAGGAAGAGAAACGGGATGGAGTTGAATCTTGGCAGGGCCAAACCCCGACCTCCCTGGTCCAGCTGACTTACGGCGGAGCCCTTGATCCACGGATGGCCCTCCCCGGTACTTTACAGCGTCCACTGCCACCCAGCCGTTGGTCCAACGCCGTCTACTCACCGGCGATGCGCCACAGTGGACATCCCCACGGACTGATTTCCCCCGCGGGAGGATTAGCCCAGCTTTCGGACGGCTGGAGTGGCGGGAGGGGGACATCGATGGCGGGAGGGGCGGAGATCCCATCCCGTCACTCCCGCCGGGACCTCCTGGAGGTGTCGCGGTGTCCACGCCAGCGGGGTCCGCAACGAGGCGCTTGTGGCCACATCTGTAATCCTGATTGGCCACTAAATTGACCCTCGAGGGGTTGAAGGAGGATGCCCTCCATTCTTACCTGCACTCAAGGACTGATAATATCTTTTCCTTCTCTCGCTACGAGATGGGTTAGGAGATAACCATCTTCCACGTAGAAGGCAGATATACAAAGGATTAATCATTGAAAGAAGAACTTCGTCATAAATGTGAGTTATGAGGATGCCTGATGTACCAATAAATGAACTTTGTTATGGAAGCTTTGTTGAATATCTGCACAGCTGTAAATACCTCTGTGCTAGAGACAGAACACAGCAACTCACTCCTTTCTCCCCTCTGGAGCCTTGTCTTCTTTGGGGTTCATTTCTTGCCAGTGCAATGTTGATACAGTGGCTCTGCCCCTCCCCCGTCCTCCTCCTTGTGCTTCAAAGGGAGAAGATGGAGGAAGAGGACACGCACACCCTTTCTATGGGGAATGGGGGCCTTCTCCCCTCTCTTTGGCTCTCCCCCACTCCTTTCCTTTCCTCTCCCCTCCCCTCGTATTTTCCTTGACTGCCGCCCTTCTGAGTTCAGTTGCTCCTTTCTATTTATTGCCCCCAAAGCCGCAATATCCCATCCGGGCTAGGAGAGGCTCACCTGGGCCTCGAGGTTTCAGGGAAGGAGGGCTGTGTGCTCATTGACCCGGGAGGTCGAGGGACGAGTAGCCTCGCTTTTGGCCGGCGGGACGGGTGGGAGACGTCGGTGGCGGGAGGGGCAGAGATCCCGTCCCGTCCTTTCCGCCGGGCGCAGCCAAGCCTGAAGGTCCGAGAGGGGCCCGGACTCCCCGCAGGCTCTCCAGCCTCCCTCGCTCGCTCCCTCCGGCCTCCTCCGTCTCTGCTTGGAGCTTCCCCACAGTTCCGACGCCTAGTCCATCTCTTCTTTCGTGCGGTTTCGCCACCTCTGCCTCGCCCGGCTCTGAGCCTCCTCAGAAAGGGCGGGGCTTTCCTCCCCTGAATTTTGGTGCTTCCTCGGAGGAAGCGGTCGGCTGTCTTCGGTTGCAGATGCGGAAGCCCAGGTGGTTGGAGGGCGATGCGGCTGCAACGGGCGCCCCTCTGGCTCCTGGGAGCGGTGCTGGGGGCCTCCTTGAGAGGCGGCTGCTGCGGTTTCTTTAGAAGTCAAGTGTACCGCATGAAGTAATACAAAGCCAGAGCTGAATTTCACGCACCAAAGTTCTATTTTTCCTCCCTTATCTGCCTCTTGCTGCTCACCCCTTTTGAACTAATTAGTGTCCGTGCAAGTTATTTTCATAGCAGCCATCCTTAGCCTAGGTTGCTCTGCGTCTCCTTCCTTCTTCCAGTGGTGGGATCTAGGAGCAGCTTCCTGGGGCGGCAAACCTTTTGGTTTTGCTCAAATATCTCCCCTTCCCCCATCGTTCATGGCGGTCTCTCATCCCATTGGAGCAGGCACAAGTGGCAGGTTCAGCTTCCCATTTCTTCTCGGTCACCAGAGCGTGGAGATAATCTGGGGTCCAAGTGGGGGCCTTCCCTTCCAAGCTAATGAGGTCCTCCATTCTAGGAGGCTCCCCCAGGGGGTCTAAGCCAGCTCGCCACAGACAACTCCAGAAAGGAGGAGAAAGCGAAGGAATCCGGTGAGGGGGACTTGGAAAGAGACACTATTTCAATTATTGATGGAGGAATGGAAGTATTGGAATGATAGAGGAGCTGACATTATTATATGGCAGCCAGAAATTCTTGTTCAAAACTTTGTATATAGAAATTTGCATATATGTTATTTTGATTTTACTTCTGTTTTATGGCAAATGATTTGCCATGGCCAATTATATTCAATATATTTATATGTAAACAAAAAGATTAAAAAGAAAGGGGGAGAAAACGACAGCCGTAAATAGGCATGGAAGTTGTGAGCCCTCGTACTGTCCAGGCGGGAAAGGGCGGCTGGAGGCTCCCGGGACACAACCGGTGGCAGCTGCCTGGAGCCGAAGAAGGAGCCGAAGGGAGAGGGAGGCAAGGGCCGCCTTCTCTCCAGAGGGAGCCCGAAAGGAGGCGCAGAGCCGGGCGAGGCAGAGGTGGCGAAACCGCACGAAAGAAGAAGCGCCGGGCTGGGCGTCGGAACTGCGGGGAGGCTCCAAAGCAGAGACTGAGGAGGCCGGAGCGAGCGAGGGAGGGAGGCTGGAGAGCCTGCGGGGGGATGTGGTCCGGAGTGTGCCATCTTACTGTCATGTGGATCCTCTCGTTTGCTGGGCTGCGCCGGAGGAAGGGACGGGTAGGTGCATCTGACTGCCCCGCCGCCCCTGAGGCTATTACTCACTG
>JAGDQI010000299.1:92722-127757 GCA_023653725.1 Bungarus multicinctus | reverse complement strand
CGGAGCACGGAGTGGCTGTCAAGTTGGCGATGATTTCGATTCGGGAGCGAATATGGGTCTTCGGGGTTCGTAGTCGCGAGTGGTAGGGGGGCGAGATCGCTGCAAGGGTCTCGCCCCTCTTGCTCCTGTGGGCTGTGCTGGGATCCCTGGTGCTGAGGGGCCGCTGCGGTGAGTTTTTGGAAGGATTTGCCACGAGGCTGGAGGAAGCTGAAAGGGCGGAGGGGGACGCGGATCCTGCCTGGGTCTCTTCCTTCCCCTCTCCTCCCCTCTCCTCCTCTCCTCCTTGGCTCAGCTTCGCTTAAGATCCTTTTGTATTCAGTTTGTGGTTCATTCCCATTTGATAGTTTTGGGCAAGGACTGGAAATGAATGGGACCGTTCTACTTTCACCCAGTTCTCCCCCCTTTGGTCAAACCTGCTTTTTCCAAATTTTCTTTCATCAGCTTATGAACCAGAGATCTGTAGACACAACGCAATGAGGTTTGTAATAATCATTTGCTATTGTTGGACAATCACTTCTGGTATTTGGTTGTAATCGGTTCTGAATGAATTTCTGAGGGAGGAGCAAAAGCCAAAAGGGAATGTTTAGAGCAGCCGTCCCCCTCCGGAACCCTGGGGAGGGGGAGGGGAAGGGGGTGTACAGACCCTTCTTTCGAACCCGTTGACCTGCATGCACGATGGCCCCAAGGAAGGCGAGAAGCAACCCGGAACTGATAAATTTCTTTATGGTGAGCACCTTTAATCAGCGGAACGACTTGCCCCCAGAAGTTATGACTGCTCCAGCACTGTCATATGTCTATAAGAAGAAACTGGACAGATAACAGATAATAGATAATCAGAGTTGGAAGGGACCTTATAGGTCATCTGGTCCAACCCCCCCCCAAGCGGGAGACCCTACCCCATTTCTGACAAAGGACAGTCCAATCTCTTCTTGAAGGTCTCAAGTGATGATGACCCCACAACTTCCGAGGGCAAAGCTATTCCATTGGTTGATTGTTCTCACTGTCAGAAAGTTTCTCCTTATTTCCAGGTTAAATCTCTCCTTGTTCAGTTTCCATCCATTATTCCTTGTCTGGCCTACAGGTGCTTTAGAAAATAGCTTGACCCCTTCTCCCTGTGGTAGCCCCTCAAATATTGGAAGACTGTTATCATGTCTCCCCTGGTCCTTTTCTTTACTAGACTAGCGAAGCCCAGTTCCTGTAACCTTGTATGTTTTAGTCTCCAGTCCCCTAATCATCCTGGTTGCTCTTCTCTGTATTTTTTTTAAGTCTCAACATAACTGGATGTAGTATTCTAGGTGTGGTCTTACAAAGGCTTTATAGAGTGGTATTAATACATCCCGTGATCTTGATTGCATGTGATGCAAGCAATTGCACAATATGTTCTGTCACTACAATTTGTGCTACTGTCAGATCCATGTATCTGTCATTTCTTCAATGGAAGAGGAAAAGGGGGGGGGGGGTGCGGGGGGAGACTGATAAAGAAATCCTTCTTGATGTAACCTGAATATACTTAATCTTATATTGAATTTGTATAACCTACACATGATACAAGGAAGGGATGAAACCCAGATGGCGGGAACCTATCACCTCTGGTGATTCGATACTGAATTCGGCATTTACAGAGGAGGGCGTGGTCGTTAGCCGCTGATAAACAGTCTCTACAGGGCTGAGAGAGATCCTCTCAGCGGACTTCGGGATTGAGACTCATTTTTATTTTTTATTTAGTTATTATTTTGATTTGTCAATCGCTTACAAGAGAATGGTTAAGTAGATACATGTTATGAATACATGAAATGGGTCAATATAAGAAAAAATAAAAGAAACAATAGGACAGGGAACATAGGCCCACGATTGGAGCCTTATTGCAAAGCCCCCCTTACGACCTCTTAGGAAAGGGAGTGAGGTCAATAGTAGACAGCTAAGGTTTAAAGATTTCAGGTTGAGAAGAAAACCACAGCGTCAAGAGACAGCGGACGAAGGGGACGGAAGGGAAAGGAAAAGAAAGGAAAGGAAGGGAATGGGCAGGGGAAAGGAAAGGAAAGAAGCGGAAAGGAAGGGAAGGAAGGAAAGGAAGGGAAAGGATAAGGGACGGGAAGGGAAGAAAAGGAAGGCGGGAAAGGAAGGGAGGGAAGGGGAAAGGAAGGGAAGGAAAGGGAGGGAAGGAAAGGAAGGGAAAGGAAGTAGGCAAGTGAAAGGAAGGGAAGGGAAAGGTAAGGGAGGAAAGGGAAAGGAAGGAAAGAAGGGAAAGGGAAGGAAGGGAAAGGAAGGAGGGAAAGGAAAGGAAGGGAAGGAAGGAGGAAAGGAAGGAAGGAAAGGAAGGGAAGGAAAGAAGGGAAGGAAAGAAGGGGAAGGAAAGGACGGGAAGGGAAGGGAGGAAGGAAGGGAAGAAGGAAGGGAAGGAAAGGAAGGGAAGGAGAGGAAGGAAAGGAAGGGAGGGAAGGGAAAGGAAGGGAAGGAAAGGAAGGGAAAGGAAAGGAAGGGAAAGGAAGGGAGGGAAGGGAAAGGAAAGAAGGGAAAGGAAGGGAAGGAAAGGAAGGGAAAGGAAGAAGGGAGGGAAAGGAAGGGAAGGAAAGGAAGGGAAAGGAAGGGAGGGAAGGGAAAGGAAGGGAGGGAAAGGAAGGGAAGGAAAGAAAAGGAAAGAAAAAGAAGGGAAAGGAAGGGAGGGAGGAAAGGAAAGGGAAGGAAAGGGAAGCCTTGCTCCCCATAGAGGTGCATAAATAATAAATAAAATAATAAAATCCGAATTACCGAAGATCCACATACAAATACCCGCGAAAACCTCAGAAAACAAATATTGCACCTCTACGGGGAGGAAACCCACCATCTGACCAGGACTTACGAAAAACTTGAAGTCCAAAGAGCTTCCATTTTATGTGACCTTGCATTCTTATTCAACTGCCGAGATCAAAATTTAATCCCCAGAAGCTTCCAATTGAAATTCCACACCAACACAGCAGCCACCAAACGCATCCTAAAAAGGACAGAATTGGCCCTAATTAGAAATGAACTTCACACAAAAAGATTCCTCCTAGACCAAATCAACAAAGATCTCCTCACACTTCACCTCACGCTCAGCAACAAGATTCACCCCGCACTTTGGGACAAAACCAAACAACTCGCTGTCTGGAGAGCCGAAACACAGACCACCCTCAAGACAGACACACACACCAACAAACTCAGAAAACTACAACAACGCCAGAAACAAACTCCTCCCCCCTCACAGCCACACATGAAACAAACAGTGCACAACGTCTCAGACAAGATCCTCAGCGAAGCCGAAACCAATGTCCTCTCGAAAGGATTCAACTTTGCTGTCGCTCCCAAACACATCCCCACAGAAACCATCATATGCGGAGTTGAAACCAGCCGGACCAGAACCAACCCGGATGATGCGAACAGAATCGGACTCGAAATCACCAACATCCTCTGCACTAGCAAACCACCCAAAAGCAACTTATCCAAAGAAGAACAAACTGCACTACTTAACCTGAAAGGAGACACCAGCATAATAATCCTACCAGCAGACAAGGGCAACGTGACAGTGGTTATGAACACATCTGACTACCAAACCAAGTTAACCAACCTACTCCAAGACCCCACATACAAACCCCTAAACACAGACCCCACCACCTACCTAGAAAAAAACCACCAGATCCAAAATAAAAGCCTCCCCCATCAGCGAAGAAATCCAGCAAAGAATCATATCCAGAGAGAAATCATCCAGATGCCCTAAGCTTTATGGTCTCCCCAAGATACACAAAGAAGGAACACCATTCAGACCCATAGTCAGCTCCATAGGCTCACCTCTACAAAACCTAGCCAAATTTCTCGCCAAACAACTACAGCCCTATGCTGAATTCATCAACTCACATGTAAGAAACTCATTCCAGTTCATCGAGATCATAAAGAAACAAAACTTACAACCCAGCGACCTATTAGTGAGCTTCGATGTCATATCCCTCTTCACCCAAATGCCTATCAAAGAAGCCTTGACAGCCATCCAAAACAAATACAACCCCCACCCCAAGCACATCCTAGATCTGACCAACCATTGCCTATCCAATACATACTTCACCTACAATGGACAAAAATACAAACAAATAGAAGGAGCACCCATGGGATCACCCCTCTCACCTGTCATCGCAAACCTCTACATGGAACATTTTGAAACACAAGCTGTAGAAAAATATGATCACAAACCCAAACTCTGGTTCAGATACGTAGATGACACCTTCATAATCTGGCCACATGGCCACAACTTCCTCACACACCTCAACAGCCTACACCCCAAAATACAATTTACAATGGAAACAGAAGCTAACAATCAACTTCGCTTCCTAGATGTCTTAGTATACAAAAAATCCAATGGCTCCCTAGGACACACCATCTACCAGAAGAAAACACCTACAAACCGCTATCTACACACACTCTCACACCACCACCCAGCACAGATCAATTCCGTAGCTGAGATACTCATCTCCAGAACAAAATGCTTAGCCAATGAACAACACCTAAAAACCGAACTACACACTCTCACTAACATACTAATAGCCAATGGATTCTAAGGAAAGAAGATTATTTACCTAATCCAAAAAGAAACCCCAACCAAAATCCAAGACAGAGAACAAGAGAACGGCAAAGCCTTCCTCCCACATATATAAGGCACTACAGACAAAATCAGCAAGATCCTCCAAAAACACAACATTCTGCAGAAACAGAAGAATATCCACCATCCTAAGAAATCCTAAAGACAAAATTGAGTTAGAAAAGCAAGGAGTATACGAAATCCCTTGCACTTCCTGCCCCACCACATACATCGGACAAACTAACAGAAGAATAAGTGCACGCATTGAAGAACACAAGAACTCAATCAAAAAAGAAGAACCGACCTCTTCCCTGGTCCAACACCTCAAAGCCACAGGACATAAGATTGACTTTAAAAATACCAGAACTATCGCCAAAACCGAACACTTCAACAACAGAATAATCAGAGAAGCCATAGAGATAGAAAAAACGCCCACACAGCATGAATAAATGAGATGACACCTCCCGTCTACCAGCCATTTGGAAACCCGCCCTCATTAACAAAAGAGTACCTAACATGAAGAAGGACACCAGACCCACACCCATGAGGGCCACACAAGAAACTACCACCACACTTCCATGCAGAAAGCAGACTCACACCCACACAGAAGATGAAACACGACTACGGACCAGAAGCCATACCACAGCTGTATCACTACCTGCTTCAAACCCCCCCAACCCATACATGAAGGGAACTGACGCCCACCATGAAGATGTGGCACGACCACGAACATGAAGCCAAACAACAGGATCACAGCTCACCAGCTCAAATCCCCCAGCAACTGAGACTAATCCGAGTACAACCAAACCCCCACCAGAACAAAACACACTCCCAGCCAATCAGAACACAGCCAACTCCCCAACCAATCAGAACACAGCCAAACCCCCACCCAATCAAGTCACACCCCCACTAGTAGTTACCGTATTTTCCGGCGTATAAGACGACCCCCTAATTTTATAGTTAAAACATAGGTTTAGGCCTATATTCGCTGTATAAGACTACCCCCCCACTTCCGAGGCAACACCAGTTCTTTTTTAATTAAAAAGCCTGCTTGGATTGGCTGAGTTAGAGAGGCGGTCCGAGCAGCCTTGCAGTGATTGGTGCAGGATCGAGTTGGAAAATTATACTCGGCGTATAAGACAACCCCCAATTTTTGGTTGACTTTTTTTCGTTTCAAAAGTAGTCTTATACGCCAGAAAATACAGTAAAAGGAAGAAGCAGCTGCAAGCTCACATTATAAAGCTTTCTCCCTTAATTGGGGCTTAACAGGGTGTTGTAACACAAAGTATATACTTATTCCCCTGCCTCTGCTGATAAGGAGAGAGCCAGTGGTGTAGTGGCAATTACAACTGCCTCACATGTAATACTTCCCTGGTTCGAATCCCAGTAAGGGTATGGCTAGCTGAAGAGAGCTAACTAGCTCGAAATAGATCTATACTAGTCTCCCTTATTTATTATTTAAAATTATCAGCTTAAAAAAAAAAAAAACCTTACACACACACACACACACACACACACACATACTTTGTATATATTTATATATATAAATATAAGCTCTGGAGCGCGAGGGGTGGGAAGTTCATGGAGCGGGGCTTCCCTTGGCTTCGCCTGCAGTTGGAAATGCCGCGTGTGGGAGGCCGGCGATGGGGCTGCAACGGACGCCCCTCTCGCTCCTGGGGGCGGTGCTGGGGGCCTTCGTGTGGGAGGGCTGCTGCGGTGAGTTCTTGGGAGGACTTGCGATCCTGAGGGGAGGCAGCAGAAGGGGAAGGGGAACCATAGTCCTGGGCTGGCAGTGGAAATATAGCAAGGGTTGAGACATGCATTCTCGTGGCACCGGTTAATTTACACGCGCGTGGGAGGCAAAGGTTTGTTTGTGAAATAAGATTGCCGCAGAAGAATTGGCTTATAAAATTGGCTTTATTGAAAGCTAGAATAGAATTAGAAATAAGATTAAGGGGGAATATTATTATGTAATACACTAAAAGTAATAGCTAGATTAGATTAGACGTTGAAAGACAGTGATTAAAGATTAGACAATTAAAGATTAGACAATTAAAGATTAGACGCTGAAAGACAATGCCATTATGACTGTCTAAATGATATTGTGATTGTTATTAGAATGGCGCACTAAAACACTGAACAACTAAACCAGGAAGGAACCTATTCTAACACAAATTTGTATAATAGCACCATAATTACATAAGTATGATTAATGTAACAAATACTCTTTAGAGTATTTCTAGAGGTAGAAACAAGATTAAGGGAAAATATTATTACACATATTTTATATAACATACTAAAAGTAATAGACGTAAAGATTAGATGTTGAAAGATGCTATTATTATGAATGTTTAAAAATTATTGTGATTCTTATTAGATTGGTGCATAAAAGTACTGAACAACTGAACAATGAAAAAACACACTTAGACATGAAGAACACTATAACTACACTAGTATGATTAATGTAACAAATATTACTAATATTACTATTATTATTTGTACTTGAATGATACCCAGAAACCTCACTGGTCATGTAATGCATATTTAAAAATAAAATTAATAAAAGAGAGAGAGAGAATTCGGGGGGGCAGAAAGGAGGGCCAAGAAAAGGAGGGGCTGCTTGTAGAAGAGTTTGCAGTTTAAGTTTTTAGTTTTTACATCGCAGAGGAACCTTCAGAGCTCCAACTATTTCCACGTATCTGTGCTTCACTCCTGGGCTGGCAAAGGGCCCAGCTACCTGGCAAGGAACTGCTCCAAACTGCTCATTAAGTCACAGAAGGGATATGGGTGGGGCTGGGCTGCCTCTCTGGAGAGCAGCCAGGTCTCTATCTCCAAAATGGGGCTCCAGGTCCATCTTCTGCTTTCCGTGACCCTCCCTGTGCCTGGCAAGGAGGATTGTGATGGCAGCCAGGCACACAGGAAGCTGGGAATATCAAGGGCCCAGAGGAGCTGTGGGGTTACTGTAACCAGATGTGGGTCTGCCCAGGTGTTTCTAGAGGTCAGCCAAGGGATGTCTGGAGCTTCTTCCTCAGGTTTAAAGGAAGGAACCTTCTCAAGCAGAGCAGAAAGAGGGAGGCCCCCTTGTTGGGGGTGCTGGGTGTCAATGAAAGGTTGGAGGGGGTGGAGCTGCAGTGCAGACCTTATAATTTTCTCTTCTTCCTCTCCAGGCTCCCTCTCCCACTCCCTGAGCTACTTCTACCTGCGACTGCCAGAGCCCAGCCAGGGGCCGCCCCAGTTCTCCATTAGGAGCTACCTGGATGACCAGCCTATCGCTCATTTTGACAGCCTCACCAGGAAGATGGAGCCTCTGGTGCCCTGGATGGGGGAGAAGGAGAACTTTCTGGACCCCGAGAGGGTCTTCAGGGCTGACCTGGAGAAGTTATCCAAACTCAGCCACCAGAGTGAAGGTGAGCAGAGGCAGGGCCACCTTTGACCTCCAGGGCCTGCAGGGGGCGTAATGGTGAGATTTTCTTTCCTGGAAAGAGAGAACCCCCCACTCTCCACCCCCAGCCCTGGTTTTCTCCCTCCCTGGACATTCTGCACAGCCTGAGGGTAGCCAACCAAAGTTAACTGAGGATATTTCTCCTTGTGTGATAAAGAGGGAGGGAGAAATCTTGCTTCTCTCCCCAGGTGGCAAGGGGGTGACAGCATAATGCTCCCTAAGGAGAGGAATCCTGGGCCCTTTTCATTCACACCTTTTCCCTCTCTGGGTCTCTTTCAGGGCTTCACACCTGGCAGGCGGTTTGGGGCTGTGAGCTCAGGGAAGACAGGAGCAAAGGAGTGTTTTTGCACTATGGCTACAATGGGATGGACTTCATCAGCTTCGACAAGGAGACCCTCAGATGGGTGGCAGCTCAGCCCCAGGCCCAGAAGGTCAAGGAGGAGTGGGAGGATCATCCAGAGTGGTCAGAGAAAGTGAAAGACTTGATGGAGGAGACCTGCATTGAGTGGCTGCAGAGATACCTGTCCTACCAGAAGGAGGAGGCTGTGCAGAGGATCAGTGAGTGACAAAATGGGGTCTCCATTGAGCTTGTTTCTGCAGGCTCCCCCTCCCCATAATATTTCTGTCCTCCATAGTCAAGCTGCCCTCTGCAGAAAAGGGTCAGGCAGGATCCCACATCACATGACAGGAGGAAAATAATCTTCTGAGCAAGAAATTAATGCTGGATGTCTCCTTATTTCTCTGGGAGAATCTTGCAAAGTAGAAGAAACTGTTGTCCTGTTTTTGGGTCAGAAGGAAAAGATCAGTCTGTTCCTGATTTCTATCTGGAACCACTTGAACAAATTCAATTGGGGAGGGGTTTAAAATTAAACTTCAAACATTGAATTATGTTGGTCAACTGGAGATCCAACTTTTATTTAACCCTTTCAAAAATAGATGTAAAGAGCTTCAATGCCCCGTCTTGGAGGCTCCCACAGACTCAGAGGAGGAGAAGGAGCAGAGGGAGAGAATGGCCAAAGGAGGCCTTTGCTGTTATTAAGCCATCTTGACAGAAACTCTAGAAAACCTGGTTACTCTGGTCTTCCTGTTTCTGCAGAGCCTCCAGTGGGGAAGGTGAATTCCAAGGTGGTGGATGAGAGGCTGGAGGTCCTCACCTGCCAGGCCTTTGGCTTCTACCCCAAGGAGATCCAGGCCATCTGGACCAGGGATGGAGAGGCCTGTGTCTATGAGACCCTCCGTAGGAACGTGGCCCCCAACTCAGATGGGACCTATTATATCCAGCTCAACATTGACATCGACCCCAAGGAGAGGGACTGTTTTCGGTGTTACCTGGAGCACGAGGGCTTGCAGGAGCCCCTGGTCTTGGCTCTCAAGGAGGAAACAGGTGAGAAGCTGATGGGGTTGTTATGCGTAGAAAATTTTTTTGTGTAGAATGTGAAAAAGTTTGTGTAGAATATTTGACAATGTGGGCGGAGTTTGCTGCTGCATCATCTCATGTTTTCAGGTGGAGAGCAGGAAATACGGAATAGCCATTTATTTAGCAATGGGAGAGAAGAGATTTCTATGAGAATAGTAGGAAATGGTAATAGGAATAATCTTGAAAATATGACATATGAGATGAGGGGTGGTGGCTCCTCCTTCTGCCCTTCAAGGCCATTCGCTCTGTCCTCTTCAGCCTTGGGGGGAAGGGCTTCCTTCAGGTGGGGGCACTTCCTGGAGGCCAAGACAGCTTGGGAAGTGCTTCCATTGCTCAGCATCTCCACTTCAGGGAACTCAGCATCTGTCTAAGCAGAACTTCTGAATTTCTCCTCCTTTAGCTACCACAAGGTGGGCTCTTCTGGGAGTTCTGGCTGCCCCAATCTTGGGAGCTGGGATTCTCTTCCTGATAGGTAAGTGAAATCCCATTTTGGAATTTACTTCTTTATAAATAAAAGTCTTACACTTTTCCTCCTATCAGGTGAGGTTGTTGGGCTTGCACATCAGGGAAAGGAGTGTCCATTTATTTCCAGGTAGCCTCTGAGCTTTTAGGTTACAAAAATATGGCAAAAGACCTTTAAAAACAATCGTTTATGGAGCAATTGGACAAAAGGACGTGTGGAGAATCAGTTTCCTGAGGATGGAAGATATTTCAGTTCGCTTATTTAAAAGAGAAAATATGAAAGAATGAGCCTGACAAACAGATGTGGGTCTATTTTGCTCAGGGAGGAAACTCTTATTGTGGCAATAAGTTTATCAGTATTCACAATATATGTATGTGTGTTTTTGTCTTTTGTATTTTTTTGATGCACAATGTTTTAAAAAATATTTTGAATAGTTTTGACTTCTCTTTGCAAGTCTTTTTGGAAACTTCTTTTGTAAGCTTTTGAATAAAATAAAGATTTAAGGAATAAATCTAAGACACAGGTGTATGAAACTTACCATTGGTTAGAAGTTGGAGGCTCATTTTAAAGAGCCCCTCCCACAACAGGTAGAGAAGGAGAATCCAACCATCTCCAACTTGCAGGAAAGTAGTAAGAATCAGAAGCAGCAAAAGGAGAAGTTCAAGGAAGAAGTGGCTGAACTGAGGGGCCCCTGCTGAACCCCCTGCCCCACCTCTTCCCTCGTGTCCCACCATCCCCAAAGCTTTGCCAGCCACTCTCTGCTATCCCATGGATCTCCTAGACTCCCTCAGGATCATGCCCCCTCCCACATCCTTCCCCCTCCCCATGCCAAGAAGGAAAATAACCTCCCTCCAAGCAGGTAGAGGTGCCCCCAGACCTTCTGTCCATGCTCGGGAATACCCAACTCCCAGCTCTGAAATCAAAATCACCAGGACAGACAGGATTGTTAGGGTTCCAGAGTGATTTAGCCCCACAATGAGTTTATTTCCACTATGTGGAACCTCTGCCCCTTATGAGGCCCCAGGTGCTTGTTCCATAGAGCCCCACGCAATCTACACAACCTCTTTCTCCAGCCCCCTAAGCTTGAAAGTGATCTTTTAGGGTCCCAATGGGAGTTAAAGGCCACACTGGAGGCCTAGTGATCTGTCCCAATGACCTCGACCAGAGAGGCTTAAGTGGAGAGGCAGTGTATGTTATGGGTCCCGCCCTTAAGGAGATCCACCCAGGGGTGGGCTTCAAAAATTTTACCAAAGGGTTCTCTTCCCGGTTGATGAGTGGGCGTGGCCATGGTGGGCGTGGCCTAGTTGGCCTCCTGCACCATGGTGGGTGGGGGGATATTTTTACTCTCCTCGGATTCCGGAGGTCTCTGGAACTTCTTCCCGAACTTCTGGGAGGCCTGTTTTTTGCCTTCCCTGAACCTCCAAAACAGGCTGCATGGGGACTCCTGGGAGGGGAGGGGTGGGCGGGGTGGGGCCAGTCAGGAGTGGAATGTGGGGGTTCTCCGAATTGCACAGAATCTTAGCTGTGGGCTCTCCTGAAGCCTCAGAAGCCCCAGAAGCCCTGGATCTAACAGGACCAAGAAGAAGATCCTCCTCCTTTGGTGGCTTCTTCTCTGAGGAACATCATCATCCCCATTGGAGTCAAGATTGGCCCCCACCTTGATCCTCTTTCCAAAGGCCCTGAGGGTTTTGCCACAGACCTGCCCCCACCGCCATATTGCTTTGATGGTTGTCACCCGGAAGGTGGGGGATTTGTTGGGTTTTCCAATTGGGGTTTTCACATCTGTCAGTCATCTGGAATCAATGTGTTATGCCTTCTGGGTCTGGAAAGGGAAGAGGGTGAAGGGCAGAATTGGGGAAGGGAGGATCTGCAACCTCACCTCTTCCTTTCTGGCTATTGTGGAAAGATTTGACTTCACAGCCTCTTTGGCCTGAATAGACTTTCTTCAGAGGAGCAAATATCAGGAATCAAAGAAAAGTCCCATAAATGATCTGGGAAGTGCTACAAAACCCATCATCCTGAAGAAGACCAGGGAAGTTCTGCTGGAAGGTGGGGGCAATGGAGGGAGGGGCCTTGTGTCCTCTTCCCCTGCTTGCAATCACACCTGGAGGCAGACAACAACAGGGAGGAAGGTCCAGCAGTGAAAGGAGGTTTACTTGCTCTGCTCCTACTCAGCGCAAGAGACGTGAGAGGGAGGAGGGATGTGGGAAGGGTCTCTTCACTTGAGCTTCACCAAGGGCAGCACAACAAAGAACAGAACAGAATGGGAGACTTGGAAGGGACCTTGGAGGTCTTCTAGTCCACCCTCAAGCAGGAGACCCTGTCCCATTTCAGTCTAATCTCTCCTTAAAAGCCTCCAGTGATGGAGCACCCAGAATTTCTGAAGGCAAATCATTCCACTGGTTGATTGTTCTCCCTGTCAGGAAGCTTCTCCTTGGTTCCAGGTTCCTTCTCTCCTTGGTTAGTAAGAGCCCCACCTGGAAAACTGCATCCAATTGTGGTCTCCACATTACAAAAGAAGATGTTGAGATTTTGGAAAAAGTGATCTGGCATGGTTAGGATTGGGTCACATATGTTGTGAGAGTTGCAATATGAACTACTGAGTCCAGAGTATATGGGGAACACCACCTGTCTGGTACCAGCTAGAGTGTCAGAGGTTTGGCATTGTTGTAAAATAATTGTAGTGGTTCAGTGCAGGTTCCTACCAAGGTCTTCAGAATAAACCCTCCTCCATCTCAGGCAGGAGCTGCTGCCCCTGAAATAAACTAGCTATCTGCTCTTGTTACCATCTGTCAGGCTGGTGGAGGTGGAGGAGTTGCAGGAACTATCTCTGTCAAGGAGTGACAACCTTGCCTCTTCCACAAATTGTTTTTTCCCCCTCTACGGATGGTACAGAAGATAAGACGCAATCACAAAGGTTGCCCCAAACTAAAATACCATCAGAGGTGAGTCTGTTGGAATATACCTGAGAACCAAGACCATCAAAGTTGTTGGGGTGGGGAATTAAACTTTTCCAAGGTAGTTGGAAAAAGGAGAGAAGAAACAGGCCCTCCCCCATGCAAATGGGGGTGTTGACTTTCTCCATTTCTTTTCTCTTTGAAGCACAAGGCACCCAATGGAGAGCAGAGAAGTCGGAGTGATCCAGAAATCACGGTGTCATCATTGCGCAGGCGAGAAGGAAAGCTGCCTCCTATGTGGAGAACAACAAATGCTTGGATGGAGACCCATCTCCAGGCCAACATCAAAGCAAGACCAGCCCGAACTCTAAACCCTGAGGCCTCCAAAACCAAAAGGCCCAGCAGCCCCAGAAGAAAAACCGGAGTCCTCTACAACTTATACTGTAAGGACTGCAACAACCACTATGTAGGATAAAGAGGCAGATGATCAACAAAGGGCATCCATGAACTCTAACTAGCAGTGGGAAGACAAGATGAAAACACATTAATTTCATAATACAGGGGTAGACTCAGCCATAGTTTCAACGGGGAAACTGTGAGCATCCTTAGATCAAGCCAAAGCTAAAAATCGGGAGAGAATTCCTAGCACTCAGACAAAGTGGTCATCAACAGGCACACAAAGATAAGCAACACCTACAATCCAAATGCCTAAAAGGAAACAAAAATATCAAAACACCTTTTAACCAGCAATCAACACCTATATGAGCAAAAATTAACATCAAGATCAACACAAGACCAACCATCAAGTAAACAACGCCCCAGTCTAGCAGTTACCAAGACAGACAACGGTTTAAACACAGAATCTTCAAGAACATTCCCACCAACACTACAGGGCAAGCCATTAGTTAGTATATACAAAGAAGAGCAAACCCTGCTCCCTTTTAGCACTGATGATGTTAGCTAGTTTTGTAATGAAACGTTTGCAAGAAAACTACCAAGCCAGAGAGCACCAAGGCTCCCACAACAGGAGATGTTAAACACCTGGCAATCCCCTTCTTCTGAGGCAAGGAACACATCCAGTGCCATGTGATATTCCTTGATCGTGACCAGGGGTGGGATTCTACCGGTTTGGACTGGTTTTATCGAACCGGTTGTTAGGATTCTGCATAGTTTGGAGAACCAGCAAATCATGCCCCTCTCCGCCCGCCCCTCCCCTCCCCACCCAGTCAGTCCTTATCAGGCATGTGTGACATCACTGACTGCATCCTCCCCCACCCAATCACTCCTTAAGGTATTTCTTTTTTTCCCTTCCTGACCATCAGCTGTTCTGATGATCAGCTGAGCCGGGATCTCCCTCACTGTCTTACTGCTTTGCCCGGGAGGCAAAACAGGCTCTGAGGGAGGGGAGGTGCTGCATGGCCCCCCCCCCACTCCATTTTTTGCCTTTCTGGGCCTCGGGGAAGCCTCCTGGGAGCAAAATGCCCTCGCCCCCCCTGGAAGCTTTATTCAGAGTTTTGCAGCATTAATTCAGTGCCAGAAAAATAAACACTGATGGCTGATGCTTCATTTTGCATCTTTATAAACATAATAAGTAGATTTTACGAACCAGTTGTAGATTTCTCCAACATGGAGCAAACTCAAACAGAGACATGTTACAAGTTCAGAGCAGAGCTCCAGTCTTCAACAAGCAAGTTAGTTTCATCTTCAACAGATAGACTCAGAGCTTAACATAGCTTCAGAGCTGCAGAGCTTAATACAGCCTAGTCTAGGTTTCAGTTTCCTAGACAACTTCTAGTTTCAGTTTCCAAACAGTTCTCATTGGCTGACTTAGTTGCTATGCCTATTCATTGGCTGACCTTGTTACCATGCTCTATTCCAGTTCATGAATATACTCTTGACAGGCTTCCCTGAGGCCCTGGAGGCAAAAAAATGGAGTCCCTCCCCTCCCCCACAAAGTTCTGCAAAAAATTAGACATCACGCCCACCCAGTCACATGGCCACACCCACCTAGCCACGCCCACAGAACCGGTAGTAAAAATATTTGCATCCCACCCCTGACTGTGACCCCGTTCTGCTCCTCCTTGCAGGAGTCTTATGTCTCTGGTTGGGGAGATCACAGTTGAGCAGAGACATTAATGATGGCGCTTTCCAACTTTTGTCACCCCAACCCTGGGAAAAATCTCCTTACAAAGGAATGGAGCCAAGTCCCTTGTTCTACGAGGGCCCTGGAGATTCTTTTCGAGAGAAGCAGGGGTGGAGATGGGGGCCTCAGGGCCGTGTGAATGGATCCTGTAGAGATGAGATAAAATTTTTATGCTTAAGAAGGGGTTGGACAACTGTTGGTTTGAAATGGCATACAGTCTCCTGCTTGAGCAGTGGGTTGGACTAGATGACCTCCAAGGTCCCTTCCAACTCTGTTATTCTGTTATATTCCCAAGAGGTTGCCAGGAAGAGTTTTGTAAACCTTTGTCCTGCATTGCCAAGATAATCCTTTCTATTTTTCCTTTTGCTTGCATTCTTCCAGGTCGCTTCCCCCACCCCTTTCTCTGCCTTTTAAATTCTTTCTTCTTTGCTTTTTTGAATTTTATACTGTTTTATAACTACATTGAGCTTTGAAACAAAACTTCAACAAAAACGACAATTTTCAGAGGACAATGTGCTCTTGAACTTTATACTTGATATTTGGAATTTAACAAGCGGACAAAGTGAGTGGATTCTCCGTGTCTTTACCTCAGCCCAAAAAACGGATACTGCAGCATTGGGAAAATAAAGGGCTTCTTTCCCTACGTGGAACGAGGGGCTGATTGAACTTGCTCCCTATGAGCCTTTACAGGTAGACTTGTATGGACAAATATAAGGAATAGATGAGATTCATGTTTACGAAACACTCTGTTAAAGTGACAGTTGTATGAATGCACTGGAAATATACCGGAGCCAGCTGACGTGGCCTTGAAGAACCGTTGCAAAGCGGCAATTGTAAAATTCTCCACAGTTTTACGGCAGCAAATTCTCCCCCCTATTCTCCCCTTCTCTTTTGGCAGCAAGCAATAAGCTGCCTGACATATATATACACGAATTACAATTTCACTACATAATGTATGTATAGAATTTTAAATATTTATGACTAAATGATAAATTCTTCATTGTGTATGTGTGTTTTTAACAAAACCTTTTTCTTTCCTTTGACTACCTGTGTATTCATTTGGGTCATGCTGGATTCTTGCTTGTCCTTCAGGCGTGAGACTTGGAAAAAGAGGAATTGGAACACAGGATTTGGGCTTGACAAACCCCCTCAAAGCTTAAACTGCTGTTTGTGCCTGGGGCTGCCCCTGGAGACTGACTCTAGAGCTGTGCTTCTCAACTTTGGCAGCTTTAAGCCACATGGACTTTAGAGGCTTCTGTACATTCACACCCACCCACAACTAGCCTCTCCCTCTACAATGCTAAGTGGAATCTGCCGTGGGAAAACTACAGAAAATCCTTCGCCAGGACCCAGGAGAAGTGAGAGATTCCAAGAATCTCCTTGCCACCTTCTCCCCCTCCGCCTTCCCCCCATCCCATGGCAAAAGGCTCTCAGAGGTTCAGCTGGGGCATTGGTGCTTTCTTCCCCAGGGGAAGGGGACAGGGGGCTCCAAACTCAGCAGCTTTTAAGAGTTGTGGACTTTAACTCCCAGGATGCCTGCTGGCTGAAGAATTCTGGGAGTTGAAGTCTATAACACTTACCAAGTTTAGAGACCCCTCATGCTCTGGGACCGCCACGAGGATGCTCCCTGCAGGGCTGTCCTGGGGTTTTGCCACATTTTTCAAGTGCGGCTCTACCCTCCGCCTGAATCTCTGTGCCTGGAGGTTTGAAGAGCCCTAAGGAACAGAAAGAAGGCACCATTCTCTCCACCTGGCTGCAGGAACAATAAAATCTAGGACAGATTCTTTCCTCCGTTGATTTATATTCCTAGGAATGGCTGGGGGGGGGGTGAGGGACGGGGGGCATCCTCGTGTCCTTTGCTTCATGCGCTGTCTGGTATCACCGGACTTCTTTTCCCACGACTTCCACATCAACACAATTCTGCATCTGTGGCTGCTGCACCGACCTCGGAGGCTGAAACCACCCAGAGAGGCTCCTGCAGAACAAAGAAAGGGCCATGGATGGAGAGAGAGCAGCCCAGGTGTTCGACTCCAGGGCTTCCCAGAACGGCTGCCTTTAACAATTTCATGGAAATTGGCTGCAGTGGGAGAGAGGGGGCACCAAATTGGGGAGGTGGCTCTTCCGAGAGTTAGACCTTGTGGGGTCTATTGAGGGGTTCTCTCCATTCCTTTGTAAGAGCATTTTTCCCAGGGTTGGGGTGACAAAGCTGGAAAGCGCCATCATTAATGTCTCTTACTCAACTGGGGGCAGCTGTGATCTCCCCAACCAGACACATAACACTCCTGGGGGGAGGAGCAGAACAGTTCGGGGTCACAGTCAGGGGTGGGATGCAAATATATTTACTATTGGTTCTGTGGGCGTGGCTAGGTGAGTATGGCCATGTGACTGGGTGGGCGTGACCTCTTTTCTTGCAGCACTCTGCCCCCCCCCCCCGTGCTCTGGTTTTTTTCCCTCCTGAGATGCCGTTTTTGCTCCTAGGAGGCTTCTGAGGCCCAGGAGGCCAAAAATGGAGCATGGGAGGGGGGGGGAGTGTACTGTCCCAGCCAGTCTATGGGAATTGGTTAGTACTTAGGAATTGTGAGCTGTCCCTTTAAGGGAATGCATCATGGGAAATGTAATTAAAGGTATCCTGGGAAATGTAGTTCATGTCAACGTGGCCACATCTGTAATCCTGATTGGCCACTAAATTGACCCTCGAGGGGTTGAAGGAGGTTGCCCTCCATTCTTACTTGCACTCATGGACTGATAACATCTTTTCCTTCTATCGCTGCGTGATGGGTTGGGAAAGGAACCATTTTTTTTACCTGCAATTCTGATATACAAAGGATTGGTCATTATAGAGGAGCTTCGTCACAAGATGTGAGTCTTGAAGATGTCTGATGTACCAATACTTTGATATGGATGTTTTGTGGAATTGTCTATCTGCATCTGCACAGCTATAAATCCACCTATGTGCATGAGACAGACAGGAAAGGGGGGCCACGCAACACCTTCCCCCCGTGGCCCTTTTTGCCTCCTGGGCTTCAGGGAAGTCTCCTAGGAGAAGCAATAAGACAGTGAGGGGATCCCGGCTCAGCTGATTGTCGGAACAGCTAATGGTCAGGAGGGGAAAAAAGGAAATACCTTAAGGAGTGATTGGGCGGGGAAGAATGCAGTCAGCGATGCCAGGCATGCGAGATAAGGACTGGCTGGGTGGGGAGGGGAGAGGGGAGGAGCTGGGGGCATGATTTGCCGGTTCTCTGAATTGCACAGAATCGTCGCAACCAGTTCTATAGAACCGGTCCGAACCAGTAGAATGCCACCCTGGTCACAGTCAAGGAAAATCACATGGCACTGAATGTGTTCCTTGCCTCAGAAGGAGGGGATTGCCAGGTGTTTAACATCTGCTGCAGGAGCTTGGTACTCTCTGGCTTGGTAGTTTTCTTGCAGACTTTCATTAGAAAACTAGGTAACATTGTCAGTGCTAAAAGGGAGCAGAGTTTGCTCTTCCTTTGATATACCAACTAGTGGCTTGTCCTGTCAGTGTTGGTGGGAACGTTCCTGGAGATTCTGTGATTAAACTGTTGTCTGTCTTGGTAACTGCTAGACTGGGGCGTTGTTTACTTGATGGTTGGTCTTGTGTTGATCTTGATGTTAATTTTTTCTCATATAGGTGTTGATTGCTGGTTAAAGGGTGTTTGGGTATTTTTGTTTCCTTTTGGGCATTTGGATTGTAGATGTTGTTTATCTTTGTGTGCCTATTGATGGCCACTTTGTCTAAGTGCCAGGCCGCTCTCCTGGTTTTTGGATTTGGCTTCATCTAACGATGCTCACAGTTTCCCAGTTGAAACTTTGGCTGAGTCTACCCCTGTATTGTAAAATTAAGGTGTTTTCATCTTGTCTTCCCACTGCTAGTTGGAGTTCATGGATGCCCTTTGCTGATCATCTGCCTCTTTATCCTAGGTAGTGGTTGTTGCCGTCCTTACAGTGTATGGCGAGGAGGAAACACAATGGGAGGAGGCTTGGTGGCTGACAGAGGCTGACAGAGGGGCAGCAAGCATTTTGCAGCTCCTGAGGAGGGGCGTGGGAGATTGCAGCATTGGAACCCTTCTCGGGTGTTCCCTGGCCTGCGAGGGGGTGGGGGAAAGTAACCTTGGAACTGGTGTTGCCTCCTGCCTCCACATATCGAGGAGGCCGAGAAGCTGCCAGCAATGCCCTCAGGTAAAGATGCTGCCAGGGGGAGGTTCAACCCCCCCTTCAGGGAAATTTTGAAATGGCCCCCGAAAGCAATTAATCTGGGCAACACAGTTCTTGTGCGTCCTGGAGTCAGGTCCCTGAGATATACGTACCAACCAGTGCCCACACACGGAGGCGGTGGCAAGAACAGTCCCCTCCCCCAGCGCCCGCTGTCAGCTCTCCCCATTAAATCTCCAGTTTTGGATTGCTCCTGCCTCTCTCTCTCTTTCCTCCCCCCCCCCCCCCACGTTCAGCTGGAGGCAGGCAAGGCAAGGGACACAGAGCCGTACGCATTTCTCGTCTCCTCCAGCCCTCGCTGCCTCTCCCACGCCGGAGGAGTTGACTATTGTCACCGCCACCGCTGTGTGTGGGAGCTGGTTGGCACGTGCACCTCAGGGACCTGAATCCGGGGTCCTTCGAAGAGCCGGGAGGTGCGAGAACTGCAAATGGGAGCTTTTGGTGGTCTCGAAGAATTCCTAGAATGCGGTAGGTTGGCATTTTGTAGGTCTTGGTGAAAGAGTGAGCTTTCTTTCACCTCCTTTCCTCCCCTGGTAATGCGAGAGATGCTGTCTCTCTCTCTCTCTCACACACACACACCCGCCACCAAATATCACTGGCTGTGGCTGGGTTTGGCAGCAGCACTAAAGCGAGCGAAGTGCCCCCAGAGACACCTTTCCTTACCTGCCTCCAGGTGAGACCGCTGGAAGAGCCCCCACCCCCAGCTTTTCCTCAGCTGCAGATCTGAGCCTCTCAATCCTCCACCCGGGATCTGAAAGGAGTCCCCACTTTCTCCCCCTCCCCCAATTACTCACAGGCAGCTGTCTACTGAGAAGCCCCTGGAGGGGTGGCCCAGGGGCGTTGCCTCCCAAGGCGAGAGCAAAGCCCCCTTTCTGCCTCGGCTTCTCCCAGCGGCAGTTGCCCTGAGACCCCTCAGCTCACACACACACACAGACAGACACACACACACAATCTGCTCCAGGCAGAGGGAGAGGTTTCCTCTGACTTGGGGGAGGTATGAAATGATAGGAGACCAGATTGGGGGGAGGGGGGGCGCTCCACTTTTCTTCCATTTGAGGGAGAGCCGGTTCCTCCCCATCCAGACCTTCCCAGCCTCCAGGCACCATGTGGCTTCTTTTGAATCCCAGCAGTATTAAATCCTCCCTCTTTCCCACCCCCCCAAAGGATGAGAGAGGCTTCGCCTTTCCCTTCGCTTTGCCCCATAGTTATGATTAAGCATTTACAACTTTGTTATAATTAAATAAGCATTTTTATATATATATATATATATATATAACTTTTTTAAATAATAAATTTACATTTAATATAAACATGATTTTTAGATTAAATATATCATCTTTTTAAAAAGAAACGTATTAGTGGTCCTCGGGATTTAAAGGTATGCGTTTGGTGGTCCCTGAGGTCCAAAAGGTTGGCGACCTCTGTTGTAGATGACCGCATTTTTTCTTCTGGGGCTGCTGGGTCTTTTGGTTTTGGAGGCCTCAGTTGGTTTAGAGTTTGGGTTGGTCTTGCTTTGGTCTTGGCCTGGAGATGGGTCTCCAACTACACATTCGTCGTTCTCCACATTGGAGGCAGCTTTCCTTCTCGCCTGCGCAATGGATGACACCGTGATTTCTGGATCACTCCGACTCCTTTGCATTCCATAGGATGCCTGGTGCTTCAAAGAGGAAAACATGGAGAAAGTCAACCCCCCTATTTGCATGGGGGCATGTTTGCTCTCTCCTCCCCTCCGTTCTCCCCCCCCCCCCCCCCGCTCCATTGCAACCTCCCCAGGCAGGAGGGGAAGCAGCCAAAGAGGAAGGAAGGATTGCAACCCCTCTCTGCACAAAGAACTTCTGGTAGGGGCCTCCTCACTTCTTCTCCAGGGTTCCTTATGCCTCCAGCTCATCATGGCCAAGGAGGCCCCCCTGATGTTTCTCCAGCTTCCTTTCCCACCCCCACTCCAGTCCTTCTTGGACAGAAACCCCCAATTTCTCCAGGGTGCCCCAACTCTTGAGCTGAGCCAGATCTTCTGCTGCGGAGAAGCTCATCAGAGGAGCCCCAGAAGCCTACGATCCACACACGACTACCTTGGAAAAGTTTAATTCCCCATCCTAACAACCCTGATGGTCTTGGTTCTCAGGTATATTCCAACAGACTCACCTCTGATGATATTGTAGTTTGGGGCATCACGAAGATTGCGTCTCATCTTCTATATCATCCGTAGAGGGGGAAAGAACAATTTGTAGAAGAGGCAAGATTGTCACTCCTTGACAGAGATAGTTCCTGCATCTCCTACGCCTGCAACAGCCTGACAGATGGTAACAAAAGCAGATAGCTAGTTTATTTCAGGGGCAGCAGCTCCTGCCTGAGCTGGAGAAGGATTTATTCTGAAGACCTTGGTAGGAACCTGCACTGAACCACTACAATTATTTTACAACAATGCCAAACCTCTGACACTCTAGCTGGTACCAGACAGGTGGTGTTCCCCATATACTCTGGACTCAATATTGCAACTCTCACAACATATGTGACCCAATCTTAACCATGCCAGATCATTTTTCCAAAATCTCAACATCTTCTTTTGTAATGTGGAGACCACAATTGGATGCAGTTTTCCAGGTGGGGCTCTTACTAACCAAGGAGAGAAGGAACCTGGAACCCAGGAGAAGCTTCCTGACAGGGAGAACAATCAACCAGTGGAATGATTTGCCTTCAGAAATTCTGGGTGCTCCATCACTGGAGGCTTTTAAGGAGAGATTAGACTGAAATGGGACAGGGTCTCCTGCTTGAGGGTGGACTAGAAGACCTCCAAGGTCCCTTCCAAGTCTCCCATTCTGTTCTATTCTTTGTTGTGCTGCCCTTGGTGAAGCTCAAGTGAGGAGACCCTTCCCACATCCCTCCTCCCTCTCACGTCTCTTGCGCTGAGTAGGAGCAGAGCAAGTAAACCTCCTTTCACTGCTGGACCTTCCTCCCTGTTGTTGTCTGCCTCCAGGTGTGATTGCAAGCAGGGGAAGAGGACACAAGGCCCCTCCCTCCATTGCCCCCACCTTCCAGCAGAACTTCCCTGGTCTCCTTCAGGATGATGGGTTTTGTAGCACTTCCCAAATCATTTATGGGACTTTTCTTTGATTCCTGATATTTGCTCCTCTGAAGAAAGTCTATTCAGGCCAAAGAGGCTGTGAAGTCAAATCTTTCCACAATAGCCGGAAAGGAAGAGGTGAGGTTGCAGATCCTCCCTTCCCCAATTCTGCCTTCACCCTCTTCCCTTTCCAGACCCGGAAGGCATGACACATTGATTCCAGATGACTGACAGATGTCAAAACCCCAAACGGAAAACCCAACAAATCCCCCACCTTCCGGGTGACAACCATCAAAGCAACATGGCGGTGGGGGCAGGTCTGCTGGCAAAACCCTCAGGGCCTTTGGAAAGAGGATCAGGATGGGGGCCAATCTTGACTCCAGTGGGGATGATGATGTTCCTCAGGGAAGGAGCCACCAAAGGAGGAGGATCTTCTTCTTGGTTCTGTTAGATCCAGGGCTTCTGGGGGTTCGCAGGGGTTCAGGAGAGCCCCCAGCTACGATTCTATGCAGTTCGGAGAACCCCCACATCCCACTCCTCGCTGGCCCCTCCCACCCCACCCCTCCCCTCCCGGGAGTCCCCACACAGCCTGTTTTGGATGCAGGTAAGGGCAGGGTGTGTGAGGAGCTTCGGGGAAGGCGAAAAACAGGCCTCCCAGAAGTTCGGGAAGAAGTTCCAGAGAGCCTCCAGAGTCTGGGGAGAGCAAAAATACCGCCCCCACCCCCCCGTGGTGCAGGAGGCTGACTAGGCCACACCCACCATGGCTACGCCCACCCACCAACCAGGAAGAGAACCCTTTGTTAAAATGTTTGAAGGCCACCCCTGGGTGGATCTCCTTAAGGGAGGGGACCCATAACGTACACTGCCTCTCCACTTCAGCCTCTCTGGTCGAGGTCATTGGGAAAGATCGCTAGGCCTCCAGTGTGGCCTTGAACTCCCACTGGGACCTTAAAAGATCACTTTCTAGCTTAGGGGGCTGGAGAAAGAGGTTGTGTAGATTATGGAACAAGCACCTGGGGCCTCATAAGGGGCAGAGGTTCCACATAGTGGAAATAAACTCATTGTGGGGCTAAATCAGTCTGGAACCCTAACAATCCTATCTGTCCTGGTGATTTTGATTTCAGAGCTGGGAATTGGGTATTCCCGAGCATGGACAGAAGGTCTGGGGGCACCTATACCTGCTTGGAGGGCAAAACTATTAGCCGTCAAGAGTTGCTAACCAGGGGGGGAAATGAAATGGAAGATTCCTGGAAGTTCTTGATAAATCACCAAGTTAAAACTATCCATGTTCTAATTACAGCTCCAATTAGACACCCCAGTCCTGTTTTTCCATCCTCTTTCAAAGACAGCCAGCAGGCTCTTCCCAATTATATTAAATAGTGCTTACTTGCACTAAAGCATCATGAATGGCTTGTAAGCAATAATGTGGAAGGACTTGGTCATTTCCTTCTTCCTCATGTCCTGCTTGCTTGTCAGTTGTTGGATGAAGTTGGTAAGTCAGCATCCTGCCATCAATTGCTAGGAGGGGGTGGGCAGAGGAGGAAGCAAGGGACCAAATGGGCAATAAACATGGATTAGCTTAGTGCTGGGAAATAGGGAGGAGGGACTGACACTTGAGGAAGACCAGGGAAGCTTTGAATGAAATTGTGCCTGTCTTCAAGGACTCTGAGAAGAGGGAGATGCTTGAGAATGGAATGTCGATTGCTCCACACACTGCAGGTTCTCAAAACACCTAGACACCCACCCATTGGATGGAGACGGAGGGATCAAGAGAGGAGAGTGGAATTGGAGGGAAATAGTCGGTATAGTTTTGCATGGGAAATAATTCTATTCTGCTACCAACATCACTACATCCAAATGGAGTCAAGGGTCTTTCTTTCCTAAGGGATTGGATTGGGGCAGGTCTGACAATCCCATTCTGTTTTTTTTTAATACTCCAAAGCCCGATTCCAACCTAACCAGGTCTAAGAAAAAGCAACCATGGCTGATTTTGGGAAGCTAAGCAGATCTGGCTGGCTTGGCATTTGCACCCGAGACTGACAAGCGAGCAAATCTCAAGCAGGTCAAAAGGCCCATCCTGTAAGAAGGAAATGAAGGAAGAAGGAAGCACTTCTGCACTCTTGCTGAGAATATTACACCAATGTGAATGGACAAGAAGCAACTAAACAAGGAGAGAAGCAACCTAGAACCAAGGAGAAACTTCCTGACAGTGAGGACAATTACCCAGTGGAATGGCTTCCCTTCAGAGGTTGTGGGTGATCCATCACTGGAGGCTTTTAAGAAGAGACTGGGGTCATCTGGAATGGCATAGGGTCTCCTGCCTGAGGTTGGAGTAAAAGACCTCTGAGGTCCCTTCTAAGTCTGCTATTCTGTTCTGTGTTGCCCTGCATTTGGTGAAGCTCAACTAAGGAGACCCTTCCCACATCCCTCCTCCCTCTCTTGTCTCTTGCTCAGAGGAGGAGGAGAAGGAGAAGGAGAAGGAGAAGAAGGAGAAGAAGAAGGAGGAGAAGGAGAAGGAGAAGGAGAAGGAGAAGAAGAAGAAGAAGAAGAAGAAGAAGAAGAAGAAGAAGAAGAAGAAGAAGAAGAAGAAGAAGAAGAAGAAGAAGAAGAAGAAGAAGAAGAAGAAGAAGAAGAAGAAGAAGAAGAAGAAGAAGAAGAAGAAGAAGAAGAAGAAGAAGAAGAAGAAGAAGAAGAAGAAGAAACAGCAGCAGCAGCAGCTCCTTTTACCACTGGACCTTCCTTCCTGTTGAAATCTGTCCTCAGATGTGACTGCAAGCAAGGAATGAAGACACAGGACCCCTCCCTCTTCTTCAAGTGCAAAATGATGGCTTTTCTAGCACTTCCCAGATCGTTTATGGGACTTTTCTTTGATTCCTCAGTTCCTGATATTTGCTTCTCTAGTCAGGCTTAAGAGACTTCCTCCCAGACACGAGGAAGGGGAACATTCTGAGGTTTACCGGAAATGGGAAAAATAGCTGCGTAGCTTCTTCTTCCTTTCTGACTCCTGTTCCAAATGCTATTTGTGGGGAAGGGCCTTGTGGGGGTCATGAGTGAAACTCTCAGGGAGGCTGTGGCCTCCACACCAGCTCAGTCCACACAGAGAGACTCAGGGGAGGGGATGTCAGTGGATGTGTTTGTTTCACTTACCTTTCAGGAAGAGAATCCCAGCTTCCAAGATTACAGCAGCCAGAACTCCCAGAAGAGCCCACCTTGTGGTAGCTAAAGGAGGAGAAATTCAGAAGTTCTGATTAGACAGATGCTGAGTTCCCTGAAGTGGAGATGCTGAGCAATGGAAGCACTTCCCAAGCTGTGTTGGCCTCCAGGAAGTGCCCCCACCTGAAGGAAGCCCCTCCCCCCAAGGCTGAAGAGGACAGAGCGAATGGCCTTGAAGGGCAGAAGGAGGAGCCACCACCCATCATCTCATATATCATATATTCACATTATTCCTATTACCATTTCCTACTCTTTTCACAGAAATCTCTTCTCTCCCATTGCTAAATAGATGGCTATGCCGTATTTGCTGCTCTCCATATGAAAACATGAGATGATGCAGCAGGAAACTCCATCCATATTGTCAAATATTGATGTAACTTCTACACATCACAACCTCTCAGCCTCTCACCTGTTTCCTCCTTGAAAGCCAAGTCCAGGGGCTTCTGCAAGCCCTCGTGCTCCAGGTGACACCGAAAACGGTCCCTCTCCTTGGGGTCAATCTCAATGCTGAGCCAGATGTAATAGGTCCCGTCTGAGTTGGGGGCCACGTTCCTATGGAGGGTCTCGTAGACACAGGGCTCTCCATCCCTGGTCCAGATAGCCTGGATCTCCTTGGGGTAGAAGCCAAAGGCCTGGCAGGTGAGGACCTCCAGCCTCTCATCCACCATCTTGGAATTCACCTTCCCCACTGGAGGCTCTGCAGAAGAAGTAACACCAGAGTAACCAGGTTTTCTAGAGTTTCTGTCAAGATGGCTTAATAACAGCAAAGGCCTCCTTTGGCCCTCCTCTCCCTCTGCTCCTTCTCCTCCTCTGAACCTCTGGGAGCCTCCAAGACGGGGCATTGGAGCTCTTTAGATCTATTTTTGAAAGGGTTAAATAAAAGTTGGGTAAGGCTCTCCAGTTGACCAACATAATTCAATATTTGAGGTTTAATTTTAACACACACATCCCAATTGAATGTGTTCAGGTTGTTCCAGATAGAAGTCAGAAACAGACTGATCTTTTCCTTCTGATCCAAAAACAGGACACCGGTTTCTTCTGATTGGCAAGGTTCCCCCAGGGAAACAACGAGACATCCAGTATTAATTTCTTGCTCAGAAGATTATTTTCCTCCTGTCATGTGATGTGGGATCCTGCCTGACCCTTTTCTGCAAAGGGTGGCTTGACTATGTAGGACAGAAATACTATGGGGAGGGGGAGCCTGGAGAAACATGCCCAAGGAGACCCCATTTTGTCACTCACCGATCCTCTGCACAGCCTCCTCCTTCTGGTAGGACAGGTATCTCTGCAGCCACTCAAGGCAGGTCTCCTCCAACTTCTTCATTGTCTCTGACCACCCTGGATGATCCTCCCACTCCTCCTTGACCTTCTGGGCCTGGGGCTGAGCTGTCACCCATCTGAGGGTCTCCTTGTCGAAGCTGATGAAGTCCATCCCATCGTAGCCATAGTGGAAATATCCTCCTTTGCTCCCGTCTTCCCTGAGCTCACAGCCCCAAACCGCCTGCCAGGTGTGAAGCCCTGAAAGAGACCCAGAGAGTGATGGGTGTGAATGAAAAGGGCCCAGGATTCCTCTCCTTAGGGAGCATTATGCTGTCACCCACTTGCCACCTGGGGAGAGAAACACGATTTCTCCCTCCCTCTTTATCACACAAGGAGAAATATCCTCAGTTAACCTTCCTTGGCTACCCTCAGGCTGTGCAGAATGTCCAGGGAGGGAGAAAACCAGGGCTGGGGGTGGAGAGTGGGGGGTTCTCTCTTTCCAGGAAAGAAAATTTCACCATTACGCCCCCTGCAGGCCCTGGAGGTCAAAGGTGGCCCTGCCTCTGCTCACCTTCACTCTGGTGGCTGAGTTTGGATAACTTCTCCAGGTCAGCCCCGAAGACCCTCTCGGGGGCCAGAAAGTTCTCCTTCTCCTTCTCTTCCATCCAGGGCACCAGAGGCTCCATCTTCCCAGTGAGGCTGTCAAAGCGAGCAATGGGCTGGTCATCCAGGTAGCTCCTAATAAAGTACTGGGGCCGCCCCTGGCTGGGCTCTGGCAGATGCAGGTAGAAGTAGCTCAGGGAGTGGGAGAGGGAGCCTGGAGAGGGAGAAGAGAAAATTATAGGGCCTGCACTGCAGCTCCAACCCCTCCAACCTTTCATTGTCACCCAGCAGCCCCAACAAGGGGGCCGCCCTCTTTCTGCTCTGCTTGGGAAGGTTCCTTCCTTTAAACCTGAGGAAGAAGCTCCAGACATCCCTTGGCTGACCTCTAGAAACACCTGGGCAGACCCACATCTGGTTACAGTAACCCACAGCCCCTCTGAGCCCTTGATATTCCCAGCTTCCTGTGTGCCTGGCTGCCATCACAATCCTCCTTGCCAGGCACAGGGAGGGTCACTGAAAGCAGAAGATGGACCTGGAGCCCCATTTTGGAGATAGAGACCTGGCTGCTCTCCAGAGAGGCAGCCCAGCCCCACCCATATCCCTTCTGTGACTCAATGAGCAGTTTGGAGCAGTTCCTTGACAGGTAGCCGGGCCCTTTGCCAGCCCAGGAGTGGAACTCAGATACGTGGAAATAGGTGGAGCCTGAAGGTTCCTCTGCGATGTAAAAACTAAAAACTTCAACTGCAAACTCTTCTACAAGCAGCCCCTCCTTTTCTTGGCCCTCCTGTCTGCCCCCCAACTCTCTCTCTCTCTCTTTTAATTTTATTTTTAAATATACATTCCATGACCAGTGAGGTATCTGGGTATCATTCAAGTACAAATAATAATAGCCGTATTAATAATATTTGTTACGTTAATCCTACTTGTGTAGTTATAGTGTTCTTCATATCTAAATGTGTTTCTTCATTCTTCAGCTGTTCAGTATTTTTATGCATCAATCTAATAACAATCACAATATTTTTTAAACATTCATAATAATACCATCTTTCAACATCTAATCGTTACACCTATTGCTTTTAGTATGTTATATAAAAATGTCTAATATTTCCCCTTAATCTTGTTTCTACCTCTAAATATTTAGTATTTGTTAGATTAATCATACTTGTGTAATTATGGTATTACATATATTTGTGTTGGAATATGTTCATTATTTAGTTGTTCAGTGTTTTAGTGCACCATTCTAATAACAATCACAATATTATTTAGACAATCATAATGGCACAATAACCCAAATCTTCTGCGGCAACCTTTTTTCGCACACAAACGTTTGCCTCTCACGCGCGTGTAAATTAACCGGCGCCACGAGAATGCAGGTCTCAGCCCTCGTTATATTCCCACTGCCAATATCGCCTCTCCTCAGAAACACGAAGGGGAACGGATGACAAAGGAAACGCCAAACGTTCCCAAACGAGGGTCGGTGAAGCGTCGCGAGGGAAGGCAGATTTTCCCTTCTGGGAAAGGAGCTTTGGGGAGGGGGGGGGGAGACAGCCAGCCCAGGACTACGGCTCCCCCTTCCCTTCTGCTGCCTCCCCTCCGGGTCTCAAGTCCCACCGCTCCCAGGAGCCAGAGGGGCGCCCGTTGCAGCCCCATCGCCCGCCAGCCACGCGCGGCGTTTCCATCTGCAGGCGAAGCCACCCGGCGGCACCATCCCCTCCGCCAAGGGAAGCCCCGCCCCTTCGGACCCTCCCGCTCCCGAGCGTCGAGCCTGGGGGACTGAAGTTCTCTCTGCCGTCCGCAGGTCCTCTCGCCATATTTGGGGTTGGCGAAGGGAGAGAGGAAAGGGCGCCGCTCCTTTGCTCTCTTCCAGCCCCCAAGAAGGGGCAGCGGGGTCCCAGCCACGCGCTGCCCTCAACACGCGCCGATCCCACCAGCCCCCTTGCGCCTTTTTGGCCGCAGGTGGTTGCAGCTTCCTGGGCCGGTTTTCTTTACCCTTTTCTCCAAGGCCTCCGGACAGTCCAGGCTGCATTTCATGGAGGGATTCTATGGGCGTTTTGCTTAGGACAACAACTCCGCGTTTAAGGGATAACGAACTTCCCGCAAGAGCCTTCGAGGGAGTCTGTCTTCCCTTCTTATTGGCTCCTCTCCTCTCCTTCCCCTCTTCAAGGCTTCTCTTCCTTACCACTTCCCTGCTGAGTTCAGTTGGTCTTTTTGGGCTCTGTGCCCAACAGCGGCAGGTAAGATTGACTCACGTCTGTCTTAAGGTTTCAGTTCCAATTGTTGGAAGAAATCTCGGTTCAGTTCCAAGTGGGGAAAAAGACACTGGAAACATGGAGACTGTTTGGAAAGATGGTTTAATGGTGGACAGCAGGACCACATGGCCTGGAGCTCCAAAGTGAAAAGGATGATCACGTGCTTCAAGGTGTTGGGTGAAGGAAAGAAGGGCCGGCCAAGATGCTGAGAGACCCTTATATACCCTCTGTTGGGCCCCACCTTAGTGTTTCCTGTTCCTGTGCAATTGGCTGTCAGATTGGGGGGGGGGGGGGTCTTAACTAACTGTCTGGACCACATGGCTTCACCTGAGTTCCAAGCTTGGTTGAGCCTTGCTGGATGATGAAGTAATGAAAAGGCTTTAGGCAATTCCTATAGCTCTACCTGGAGGTCTTTGTTATGTAGAATACTCTGGCCCAGGCCTTAATAGCCCACCCATAAAGAAAGGTGGGGGTGAGTTTCTGCTTCTGAGTTTCTACTCTTTTTAGCAATATTCTGCCTTTTTAACATTTCCTAGGATATTTCATTTGTCTAGGAGAGGGGTGGGTGCTAACTTCCTACACAGAGAAGGAGGGCTGTGAGCTCAGTCTTTGGGGCAGCCCCTGAGATATTGGAAGACTGCTGCCATGTCTCCCCTGGTTCTTATTTTCATCAAACTAGAAATGCCCAATTCATGCAACAGTTCCTCATATGTTAACTTTTAGCCTCCAGTCCCCTAATCATCTTTGAAAGGACATCTCGCCGCCCTTTCCGTTGACCGGCTGTGCCCATCCTTTGGGGCTCCCGATGGAGAGAAGACGGTCCTTGGGTCCCCCTCTCCCCCCCTGCCGACTTTCATCTCTTCGGTTCTGGGCAGCAGCCTCACCAAGGCGACCCTGCGACTCTCGGTGTCCCAGGAGTCTCGCTGCCCTCCATTTTGCACCTGGACGGTCCCAAACGCCTCTGCCTCCCCGGGGAATGCGCTCATATATGACTATCGTTTCCTCCCCCATTTTTGAATGCTGTAAATATGAGGGGATCCTTTTGCCCTAGGAGTGCCTCCCTTTATTTTCGGGGGGGGGGAGGGGAATCCTCCAAGGCACACAAAATCAATAATTACTGCAGTGATGCTTGAATATTGGCTTTTCGGTCCTGCGTTTGATCCCGCAATGTGGATGGGAGGCCACCAGGAACTTCAGAGAAAGGGAGAAACCAATGGGAAGCAGGAGGGGGAATGCAATGGATCTTGAGCCGAGGCTGATGGGTGTCTCCGAGGGCAGGTGAGGCTCCAGGGCCATTTGGGCAAGTTCCGACCCAGTCTTAGTTTCTGCGGAATGGGACAATTTGAGCGCGGCTGCCTTAACACGCCCACTTGTTCCCTGGCTCTCCGCCACAGCTGAGCCAGTGCAGGAATTCCTCGTGGGCTGGCTCTCCACCCACGCTCCTCTCCCGCCCTTTCATCTGGACCGTTTCACGGAGGGAGGTAGCCCTCCTTTGAACAAGAAGCCTCAACGTGCTACAGAAGCACACCCAGAGCCAGTGGTGAGCGTGGAGAGGAAATGGGGCAGCCCCTAGCTGGGCTCTGACACCTTCAGGTAGGAATGGCAGAGGGAGTGCCCGCGGGAGCCTGGAAGGGAAAGAGGGGGAAGGGTACGTCATGAAAAGCAGCTCCCAAACAGGGAGACCAACTGCCTGTTTTACGTTGGAGTATTCCAGTGTTGAGCAGAGGTGGCATTCAGCAGGTTTGGACCACTTCTGGAGAACCAGTACCAGAAATGTTGAGTAGTTCGGAGAACCGGCAAATACCACCTCTGACTGGCCCCGCCCCCATCTCTTCTCTGTCTCCCATTGAGTCCCAGCTGATCAGCTGGGTCTCCTTTGGTTGCCCTGCACAGGAGAACGGAGCTGGAAAGCAGGTCAGTGGGGTGGGGAGGGAATGGAGATTTTGCAGTATCCTTCCCCCAGGAGGGGGAGAGAATAGAGACTTTACAGGATCCTTCCCCTGCCACGCCCACCAAACAATGCCCACAGAACCAGTAGTAAAAAATTTTTTGAATCCCATCACTGGTTTTGAGATGAACCCCAGAAGAAGTTCTCAGGCAACTCTTGGCTGACCCTGGAAACAGCTGGGCCCATCTGGTGAGGGGGACCTCCGGGTTCCCACAGCTGCTTGTGCACCTGACCCCCACCCCACCCCACCTGACCCTACATACACCTGCCAGGAGGACCTGCAGGACAGGAGCTGCTTGGAGTTTCACAGCAGAGTAAGGAGTATGGAGACTTCTGCTCCGGGAAGCTGTACTACACACAGAAAGACAAGCCATCCTGAGTTTGTTTCTTCCTCAAGAGGGAGACCGACTGGAGGGGGGCGGGGCATAGGAGAGAGGAGGAGGAGTCTTCTTCCTGACTTGTAAACCTGATCTCCTGACTTTTACTGGATGTTTAACATTTTACTTAGAATTGACCACAAATTAAACACCACGTGTTATATTGTCCCACAGAAGCCACGAAGGATTCAAACCTTCCTTGTATTGTGCGGGTGCCTCAGATGTTCATAACAGGAAATTAGATAGATAGATAGATAGATAGATAGATAGATAGATAGATAGATAGATAGATAGATAGATAGATAGATAGATAGACAGACAGACAGACAGACAGACAGACAGACAGACAGACATAGAGAGAGAGGAAGCGAATTTAATCAAAAGAGACAAGGAGGGAGAGACACTCTGAATATGAAATCTAGTGGGGGACCCGTTATGGCTACCAGCTACTATTACTCAAGTCACAGGACCACGATCTTACCAACTAGTAACATCTGACAACAGGGACTAGAAAAGGCACATAGACCAATTACGGTCCCGGACCCTTAGAGGGGTGTCTGACAAACCAGGGGGGGAAAGGTGGAGACCCTTCAAATACACAAGAAGGGGGAGACCCTTCAAATACACAAGAAGGGGGAGACCCTTCAAATACACAAGAAGGGGGAGACCCTTCAAATACACAAGAAGTGGGGACCCTTCAAATACACACAGGGGAGACCCTTCAAATACACAAGAAGGGGGAAGTCGCCTTCAAATACACAGAAGATGGGAGAGACGCCTTCAATACCCAAGGGGGAGACCCTTGCAAATACACAAGAAGGGGGAGACCCTTCAAGATACACAAGAATGGGGAGACCCTTCAAATACACAAGAAGGGGGATGACGCCTTCAAATACACGAAGAAGGGGGAGACCCTCAAATACACACAGAAGGGGAGAACCTTCAAATACGACAAAAGGGGAGACCCTTCAAAATACAACAAGAAGGGGGAGACCGCTTCAAATACACAAGAAGGGGGGAGACCCTTCAAATACACAAGAAGGGGGGACCCTTCAAATACACAGAAAGGGGAGACCCTTCAATACCACAAGAAGGGGCGATACCCGTCAAATAACACAAGAAGGGGGAGACCCCTTCAAAGATACACAAGAAGGGTGGACCTTCAAATACACAACCCTTCATACGCAAGAAGGGTGATACCCTTCAATACAACACAAAAGGGGAGACCCTTCCAACTAACAAGAGGGGGAGACCCTTCAAAAACACAACTGGTGAGACCCTTCAAAACACAAATGGAACCCTTCAAATACACACCAACCCCAAGCAAATGAAAACAACCCTACCTCCCTTCACAATCCACACCCCTATCATTAGCCCCCGGTCGAAGTTCGCGACAACTCTACGCACTCTGCATGCTCAGGAACAAACCGACTGGACCCAGGCAGTAGCAGAGCTTGCTGCCGAGAGAACCTGTGGAAGGGAGGGCCTAGCCGCTCAACTAACCGGGCAGGCCCGGCAGGACAACATGGATGCGAGCTCTACCTCCATGCGCTGTTCCACGAGAGGATTGAGTAGACCAACATCCGTCCGCAGACCGTGCTTGCTGTGCAAACTAACAAATGACCCTGCGCAGTCCCGTTGGACCCTTAGGAGCCCTTGCCTACTTATGTGACTATGTAACCTAGGGGGCTCCTGATTGGTCGGACTGGACCAAGTGGGGAGGGTGTTCTGTATTCAAATACTCACCCGCAATTGGTCGATCCAACGGCGGGAACTTTGTATACCTGTCATTGGCTGGCGAGCCGCGAGCAGCCGCTATAAGAAAGGCTGCCGCGGCTCCGTTGCTGTTCAGTCCTGGAAATAAAACAAAGTAACAAGTCAACTGAATCTCTTACTTCCCGCCATTAAAACAGTTGGTGGTTACCATGATTACTTTATATTGTTATGTTTATTATTTTACTTATTATTCAGGTGAAACAACTTGAAACAAGAAACACAATAACAGAATGGGCGGACCTTGGAGGTGTTCTAGTCCAGGGGTCGCCAACCTTTTGGACCTCAAGAGACCACAAAAAATCATAATTTTAATCCCACAGACCAGAGACCTTGGGAAAATCCCAAAAATAGTCTTCAGGAAAATTTCCCACCCCGTTTTCCTACGGATCAATCATTCTTTATTTGGGATTGTAGGATACTGTCTCCAGCTCCGTTCTCAGGGGGAGAGAGAGGGAGAGAGACTTTTGGATCCATGCAAAGAAAACAGCAGAAGCTGCTGAAGTCTTTCTTTCTCTCCCCCAAACTCCACCAGAAAGGAATCTTTGCCGGTGCAGCCTCTTGGAGCAGCATGCCTTGCAGAGTCCCAAAGACTCCTTTCCGGCGGAGTTTGGGGGAGACAAAGAAAGACTTTTTCTGCTTTCCTTGTGTGCAGCCAGAAAGAAGAGGAAAGAAGCAGCCCCGGTGGCCAGGCGAGGTGCGTGGAGCACGTGGGGCAAATTCCCCCCCTCCACCCTTTCCTCTCTCCCCTCATGTTGTTCACAATGTAAGCGACCAAGCCTTGTGTTCCTTGGGCCCTGCGTAGCAGCCCATCCTTGTGTCTCCTGCACCAGCCCCTCGATTCAATTTCTTTTGGGTGCACTTCTCTCTGTGACCACCAACAATTTTCCTCCGTTGAACCACCATTGCCCCGTCCCAACCTGTTGGCCGACCCCTCGTCCTAGACCAATCTCTGCCAACAGGACATTTGCATTTAGCCAGCAAGGCCTGTTTACCACCCTATTGTGTGACATGCAAGCCCCGACTGCGAGGAGGGGCCCTCCTCATGGGGTCTTTCTCCGCGAGAGACTCCTCCTCCAGCGCCCCCTCCCCCCAGGCCTTCTTTTGCATAGCACCCAATATAGACCCCGACACAATCGAATAAACAATCTTACATAACTCGTGCCACAGTGAAGGATATTCACCAAACCTGGGGAATAGATGTGTAATCCGAACATACCCCTCCCCTATTCGCCTTTCAACTCCCCCCCCCCTCTCCAGCTCCCCCAGGCGCTCCCTGTGCTATTGCTACCTGAAGTGTCAAGCTCAGCAAGGTCACGCCCGGTTCCTCTCCTTAAATTGTTGGAGTTCGTTGGCTGAAGCATCGACCTT